>LQNS02276621.1:5853124-5879335 GCA_001587735.2 Parhyale hawaiensis
TTCGAGGCTAAGGATGGAAGGAGAGCTGAAGGACCCAAACGTGCCATCTGCACGGATGCATCTGGAGTTGGAGTAATTTCCTCCTCATCCGTGTCAATTATTAATATATAGATATATTTTAAATCGTTTCAATATGGCACAAACCACCTCCAAACACTAGACTATTGTTGTACAGATATGCTTGGGTTAGTTTGTGGAGGGGTTAAATAGTAAGGTTACTACCTAATGCTTGTGCTGTCATTGGGCCACTGGACTGCCACTATGATCCGTTATAGAAGCTAGAAGTCCTGCTGTTATTGAGAAAATATTATGTAGCTATACTACCATCCAAACAGATAGTACTGATGCCGTTACTCATCTCTCCTCACAATGTTGTATTGCAGTCGTAACAGCAATTAAAAAATTATTTTCCCAAAACTTGATCATTTTGTTTAATAATATAACGTGTGAATTTCTTCAATATAGAGAATTGTTTTCCGAAAGGGCTTTGGAAACGCATGTTCCCTATCCTCATTGGTTGTGTAGGTATCCTTACGTAACTACTGAAGTAGGTATCCTCTGTTCTGAGTTTCTATTGTCGAGTTGGTGTAGGTGCTTGTGTCGCGTGTCTGTCAGTTGAACAAATGTAAGGAATGAGACCAGGTTTCCAGCGGTGCCTATAGCTTTTTTTCCTGTTTAATTCTCCACATCTGCAATTTAATTCTAAATTGACGAGAGCGCAGCAACGGTTGTCTACCGCGCCGAGCAAACGTACCTCTTTTTCTGGAATTCTGGCAGCCTACAAAATGCGGTATGTTTTTTTCTTCTTCTGGATCCAGCAAAACTGCTCCCGCTGTGCCAGATATCTACGGTGCTATGGCAATGTAGTGCAGTCCAGTTATGGGTGTGTTAAGTGCATCAGTATCATATGCCTAGGCATCATAAATGCTCTCGTTGTGTCTGCATTGCGTGAGTGTCATTGCGTCACAGTTTATCGTGTGTGTTATGCTCGACTTTCTGCTTGCACATTAGTCGCTACCGTATCTAGGCTAGGAACAGATTTTGACGGTGTATGCGGGCGACGTGCGACCTGAACTCCACTCATAAGTTGAGGGTGCGACTGTAGTGTATGGCCCGGTATTATTTAACATCAATCATTCAGTCGTCATGAAACGAAAACAGCCTAACCGAAAGCGCCGAAAATGTTCTCCATTTAATATGTCCATACTCTCCAAAGAAATTAAATTTTCGGAAACAACATACTAGTGAAGTACCTACCGATGAATTATTACGATGATTGTGCGCTTTATGCTTGCCCCTACTGAACAGTAGAGTCTACAACGGTAGTACCTGCAACAGGGCTATGCCTACATCACCTGCAACATCTCACCTGCAAGTTTTTCCTTACGCAGCAGCTCAAGCGGCTCTGCTTTACCGTTGAACGGAAACTGGTTCTTTGAATTGCCTCTTCTTCGGTTGATGACCATCTCGCGCACTGATACCACGGCGAGCTGTCAGTTCTGCTGGATGTAATATGTCTACACCTGACCCTCTTTGGGGCTGGATCCTGCCCGATGTTCGTGCTGAGTAACAGTAATGTCATTAACTCCTACAGCGTAGAATTTAGAGAAAAGCTGGTAGTATAAGCCCTGGCTATGATTTAATGACAGTACGGCCTATGCGAGTTTTGGTTGGAATGTAAGGTAAGCACCTCTGCTTTAGAGATGTTAATCATTAAATGGATAACTTGCTGAAATAGTGGTATGCATGTTGCCCATAGTCACCACCTGGCAACAGTGCTCGCCGCCATTGCCAGCATAGTGCACATCGTCTTCTAAGAGTAGAAGTATAATTCGCATTGTCCACACCTGTTTTTGTCCGGCTCAACCGGTAGCACTGATGGCGTAGGTATTGTGCAAGGACGATGATTCGGAACGTATTATCCTTGGGTATAGTTGAGGCCCTTCCTTCTTGTACAGCTTTCCTTGCCAGAGCTCTCTTTCTGCGTGTTCTGTGTACTATCGCAGTCAGGGATATATTTTTTATAACAGGTAGTTAATAGCGATATGCAAGGGTACCCATCCCTCAAAATGCCGACTTCTAATGAGTGTTGGCCTCATTCCTTCTGGCTGCCAAACAATGTACACACACACATGAAAAAAATAAAACTTCGAGAAGTGGCAGAACTTTCGTCGCAACGGTATCATAGCCACCACAGACATAGGCGTATCCAACCCAGTACAATACCTTGTGAAAATTTGAAGTTCAATTCTGGAGTCTACTCTGCATGGACAGCATCATCTCTGTTAAGACATTTTGATCGCCGAGAGAAAGCTGAAATGTAAGGACAAAAAAAGCAATGCAAATGAAATCAAAATACAGTGACGCCTTTGGTATTGCGAAAAAAATATGTAGAGCTAATTTTCAATATTAAAGCATCGGCAGCAAAACGCAACTTGCAGAAGAGAAGCTTTTCTTATCGCAAGCTCTACAGGAAGACTGTAAAGATGTACCTATAACTCGAGCATAGTCAAGAAGCTTATTTGCTGTTAATTAAGATGAGGTTCAAATTTTTTCCCGTCTCATCCCCTTGCCGTTTAGCAGATTAATTTTCTCGTATTTAATCCTTCAGATCGGGAGGAAGAGACAAAAAAGTTGCCTTGCAGCTCGGAGCCAGCTTTGGCACTACCATTCTATAATAGAGATTAGATTAAACTAGAACGCCTTGTGGCGTAAGCCCATCACACGCGGTGGTGGGCAGCAAATGCAACAAAGTCATTTTTGATGACCAGCTAATCCTAGTTTCTCAACAAGGTTAGGGCACCACATCCGTGAACTATTGCTCTCTTAATAATAGCATAAGAAAAATAGAACGCCTCTTGGCGCAAAACGATCTGCCGCGCGGTGGAGGCAAATTCGCCCCAGTGGAGGAAAATTCAACGCTGTCATTTTTTATGGCCAGCTAGGTCTAGTTTTTGGCATGGGTCACATCTAGATCAACCCACAAAACTCCCTACAAAGAATTATGAACATTGCTCAACTCCTTCGACCACTTTTTGGGTGGACAGACACATATATTTACGAATACCTACCTTCTTTATAGGTGTATACTTAATTCTTCATCGAAAACATTATCACCTCTCTCACTTCGTTTTCGGGTGCACTCTAAAAACTCGGTACACTCCAAACTATAGCCGTTATTATAATACTCTACTGTACACAGAGATATGGACATGTAATAGAAAATCTGTTGCCAGTGGAAAGATACTGCAACTATGATGAATTATTGCAGATTGGTTACAAAAACTACATATTACATTAGATTGGCTGTAGAATATAATGGAACTAAACCGCCAGAGCATGGTCGTATTGTTGCTGCCGGGTGTACCTATGTCACCCGCATTGACATTTCGATCTGGCACTGTGCGTGTGCTCTTCGAGGTATTTTACCCTTATGGTGGACTAAACCAAGTTGGTACGTTTCTCTTATTGTAGCTATAGGACACTTACTTAGACTTAATCCAGTCAGGAAAGTTTCTTTGTCGATGCGAGCTGGAAATAGCTATTAGACGAATTCCTTATGGAACCAGTTTCGCCGAATATAAGCAGTTATCAAACTAATGCCGGTATGTACATAGAGAGGAAAGTATTAGCTACCTTCTGTGTTACATTGGCAGAATTTGTGCTGTAAATGACAGCCATGGATGTTGTAGATATTCAGCTGACTAAATTTAAGAAAATATGTTTACTTTTGTTCATTGGTTGAAATGTCTCTTGAGTTGTTCCAAACTGAAATGCATGAACATAACTCAGTTTGGATAGCCGACTTTTACCTTTGCTAGTTGGTGAAATGATCTGAGTTACATCCTCCGGATGAATATCAGGATTGCTTTGCATGGTTTATAATATTAGACAAAGTCTACCCTGATTTGTCACGTGTAATTCTGGAGCCTGCTTCAAACCAATTCAGGTACAAACTGATCACTTTCTCGTCAGAGGTACGGTAGATTACAATCTATGCCTGAATGTAGTGAAGCCTTAAGTCGGTATATAATGAAATATTACGCATAACTTGATCGTAAAAAGATCTCAAGTTATAAAAATCGAATTTATTTAATCATGGATGTATAATCCGCCAAAGTAAAAACTTAAATTTTCTTTCGTTTGTCTTCTCGTTTAACACTCCTGCAATAAATTTGTCGTAGTCACCCATTCAGAGGTTGTAGGTGTTTAGTAGTCCTGATGACGTAGAGAATAATACCCATAATATTTTCTTCTCCTGAGCTAAAAGAGTGTATTACTCTTCTTATTCAGGACTTTAGAAGTTGTAGATGAACATGCTTGGCTGCATTTGCTGGTAGCTGTGTAATGTCCTCGCAAAACTTATGGAGTACAGATGACCTACATTGTAGATTCTAAGCGGTCATTTCAATCCGGAAATAAAAGTTTTGGTATTGAAAAACCCTTGGAGAAATTTTCTCAGCTGTAGTTCAGATAACTTGATGATACTGAATAACCCTAACACAGAAAATAATGTACTAGCAACAGAACTTCTGCAATCGCGCATACGTAATGCAGCATTTTTGAGTTGGGAATAACCATTTTGAGTCAGGGTTAACTCTCCATTTCTCTCTGTGCACCTTGATGCTTTTTTTTTTTCTCAGACTGCCCAAAATTGTGGCTTGTACATTGAGTCGCTCCACTGAAATTACTGGGAGCATTTCACCGGATAAATTTGCCTACAAAATGACTTGGGTTGTGACGCTCTGTTGTCTATGTCGCACCAGTTACAGCCGGCGCTGGGTCGTTGTATTGAGGCACGCCGTGTTCAGTCGGGATCCAATTCTGCATTCGATAGGGTCTATCACGTAGATTTACCGGGTATATATTGCGTGTAGCAGCTAGTCGTTGCCCAACCACGTTTGCGCGTAGCTAGTTGTAGCTACACCGCGTGTGGCCAGCCGTAGACGCCGCGTGTCGCATATAGCCAGTCGTAGACACGCCGCATGTGACGCATGGCCCCTGCATGCTGAGCGCGTGCAGGTGGTGGGGCAGTGCCGTTAGCGGTGAGCACATCACAGGTAAACACTGCTTTGCTGCCGCTGTTCCAGTTCTGGTTGGGTGCAGGATCCACTGCGTGACTGTATGTGTGTCTTTGTGCGTGTGTTGGGAGGCAAGAAATTGTGTAGTGTGGCGTTCCGAATACTATTCCAATAGTGTCTTAGCTCTGTGAGAGTGTTAGTAGTATGTTGGCATTGGTAGTCGGGTTGCACAGTAATATGTAACTGTGTGAGTCATTTATAATATGCAGTAAAATCGTGGACAGCGGTGTCGCTTGGATGTTATGTAGGACTTCCACCACCAAAACAATAATAACTGTTCTGTTCTATGTTAAAGGAGCTCTACTAACTTTTCAAAAAATGCTCTTATTTTTCCGGCCCACGAGAAGCGCGACTTCATTATGAACACTGTTTGTGCTCAGTTGTGTATCTGTGTGTCCGCCTTTGTCTGTTCTTTGCCGTCGATGCCTGTCTAGTGTCGCCCATCTCGGTGTGTCGGTGACTGCGGCAATGCGATGCTTTACCGCATGTCTGTCAAGGTGACCATACGTACGTACCTAATCGGGCTGTGCGTGTCCGAACGGCCTGTAGAGTTTTTCATAGCAAACAATATATTCCTATTTTGAGAGAGTAGCAGCGACCTCGGATGCTAGTGCCCTTAACTTTAGAAAGAAAATATATGATGGGCAGCATCCCTTACGGGAATTTGAATAGTTATGAAAGCAAATCATTGTATGGGACGATGCAGATGCAAACGCCAATGCCCCCATTGAATAAATGTTTTTGGTGTTAGCTATATTTTATGCAGTACTGATAATGTTGCATCTGTATCTAGCCCTCGCCCTCCCGCCATATTACCATAATCCAGCAAATTATCGTACATCTTGTCCGTAATAGGCGCTGAGTTCATTACCATGCGGCGTGGGGACGCACCGCGTAATCCCTGCAGCCCATTACTGCCCCCCCACCCCCACCCATCGTAGGGGAGGATGGGCACTGCGGTGTACGGAGGACTGCCAACAGAAGTGATTGCTTGCCCTTTGTACTTTGGTCGAACTTTTCAATTTTAAGTCTGCCTACGTCGTAAACGGATCATTGAACTTTAGCCAAGTACTTGAGAAAGCCTCTCTGTGAACTACGCCTTCTTTTTCAGTCGACTGCTGCAAAGAAGAACTTACACCGGAGGCATAGGTATTGCTGCAGCGGCCCGCTGACCGTTGCCTCGCGTCAGCCTCTGTCCTCCGTCTCAGGTGTCGGTTGGATGTTACAATATTTACAGTAGTTCGTTCGGTGAAGGAGGCTAATTTTGACTTTACTTATTTTTTTTATTTTACTGCTCATGTTTTGAAATAGATAGTTGTTGAAGCAATCAATTCACTGCATGTATGTGGCCACATGTCTCTATCTTTAGAGAATGTTTGTGCTGTGTTATTAAATATGCCTTGCATCGATCTACATTGGGCAGCATGCAGCTTCCCAGCCATAACTGAATGTGAACGTGACATGAGCAACCGACTTTTTACTCTTCCGTTTATGCACCTTGTCTGTGTACGGCGGTACTGAGTGCTGACTGTTGTTGTTGTGTTTTAACTCCAGTCATTGTTACCATCAGTGACGGCTCGTGCTGTGTTGGGGCTCGTCCTTTTTTGGAGGTGGGGGGGGGGGAGCCATTAGGTGGAAAAGCTATTTTCTTTGCTGAATTCATGTCTTCAATGTGAGAAGACTTGAATTCAGTATAAAAAATAGCTTTTCCACCTAATGGCTAGAAAAATACGACGAGGCCCACATGCAGCAGAGCACGAGCCGCCACTGGTTACCATTATTGTCACCACCGTCAGTTACCATGATGGGTCTCGCCCGTAGCTCTAGCAGTGGTGCACTATAGTCGTGTGACCTCTCACCATGGTCGCTCCTCACTCGTCATCACTAGTGTTACTTATATCGCACTCTTCGTTTCGGTATACGTAACAATAATCATTCACCATGTACCTGTAACTCTGCAGATACCTATTCCCACCATCGGTCAGTTCCAAACTTGAGTAGGGGTCGCCCGGGTACATACCCACATGACCCCTCCACACACAGTGGATCCCTCACCTCCGCGTGGTGTCAGGAGTGCAGCACATCGGAGACCGTCGCCACGCATCCTCTGCATAAATCGCCGTATGCTAAACAGGCTCCCGTACGACCCTGAGGATCTGCTTCTGCTCCCCCCCCCCCCCCGCATGGCCTCTGCGTGCCCTACCTCACTTCGCGCGACTTTGCATGCTGCAGCCGACCAATAAATATTGAGGCTTTGATAGCGAGAGTGTAATATGTCTTGAGATATATTGCTTCCGAGCTCCTCCTCCCTCCGATGGAATTGTTCGAGTGTAACAACAGCAACGGAAGGAAATTTACTGCAGTGCCGACAGTGTTGCAGCAAACTCTGCGCTTCCTCTAATACAAGAAGCTCTTACTTATGCTGGTTGCGGAGGCGACTGCATTATGGACCGCCTCTGATTTGCCGAAAACTGCCAAAATACGTCCGTTTTTACCTTGAGTTCCGTTGTCTGCGCGGCAGTGAAATGTCAATGCGTCATTTGAATATGCATAGGCTTCTCGCTGTAAACTCTAAAACATTGCATTTTTTATCACGGCACGGGATTTTGATTTTTTTTTCAATTTCTGAATTTTTATGTCCTAACAAATGCAGCCACCGAACTGAGAATATAGCCGTCTGTTTCTACAGCTATTTGAATTTGTTCTTTTTTAAACCTGTTTCCTGCCGCTTAATGGCAGTTGCCATTATCACCCATTATGTAATTTTTTTTTCTCTCTCTCTCTCTCTCTCTCTCTCTCTTTACACTGGAACAGCATTTTCATTATCGTAGCCAGGCCAGACGGTTAACTGATTTTTGTATATTTTCAATCAAATAGCACGCAAAAGAGTGAGTGCGGTGAGAATAACACCTTTCTTCGTATGTGTACTAATAAAGCACCTCTTGTAAAAGCTTAGTTTGAGTTTACCAAAGACGAAGGTTATTCTGGTGTAGTTGAACAACTAACTCGAAGTTCCCACGTGCTCTCTAATTACATCAGCATTAATTGGGACGGACCAATCTCCCTCTTAACGTTCTGCCACATTCCTCCCCTAGACTGCATAGTGAAAGCACGAACCATTCCTTCTCTGTGGTAACTTCTCCATTTTAAGTTCCACTTCAGACATAAATATTAGGATTTTACATCATTGTGCATTGCTAAAGACCGACTATCGTTAAATCATGACCAATGCCGTCGTTCCTTTATATGTGGTGTAGATTTCTTTTACGTAAATTTTTCAGCAATATTGTTAAGACATAAATATCTTGTAATAGCGTACGACTGGTAGCAGAAATTGTTGCAGTTTGAGTTTGTCGAGATGTTTTTTAGTTTCGTTGGATATTTGATGAGTTGCATTGTGTCTGAACATGAAATATTTCATGGACAAAAATATTCAGTCTTTGGACCCGCCAGTGTCTGCGAAACATTCGGCCATGGCCTCAGTTGTTACCTCCGCCAAGGAGGTTATGTTTTCGTCGTGTTTGTCTATCTGTCTTTTTGTCTGTCACCAAGATAACTCAAAAAGTTCTGAAGCGATTTGGACGAAATTAACAGGGATTGTTAGGTATGTTAGGAGGAACAGATGATTAACTTTTGGTGATGATATGTCCATCCGTTTGTTTGTTTGCTTGTCTGCCTCATTTTTCTCAATGCCATAACTCAAAAAAGTTATGGATGGATTTTGATGAAATTAACACGAGTTGTTAGGTATATAACAAAGAGTAAATGACCAAATTTTGGTGATGATCCGTTTGTTCGTTCGTTCGTTTGTCACTGTTTTTAATTTTATGCTTGTTAGCACAATAACTTAAAAAATAATAAATGGATCTTTATGAAATTTATAGGGGTTGTTAGTAATGTGGAAAGAAATGAATGATTAAATTTTGGTGCAGATCAGTTTGTTCGTTTGTATGTTTGACTCATGTTTATCACAACGTTTTTTAGCAGTATAACTCAAAAAGTTAGTTATGAACGGATCTTCAAGAAAATTGCGCAAGCTGTTATTACTATCAAAAGACACAAATGATTAGATTTTGGAGTTTATACCAAGAAAATTATGGTTTCAGGCAAATTTGAATTTTTTGCTACCGTTGCCTCGCTTGGCGGAGGCATGCGCTCTCAGAGTGCTCTAGTCTAGTTGAGAATGCTTTCGTGCTGCACAGACTTTCTTACACTTTACATTTTTGATTGGCTTCCTCCCAGCCAGATGATCTGATATGATTAGCCTTGACTTGTCTGAAGGTTCTATTTTGAGCGCTGGCATCTCCTCATTGGATTGAGTTTCAAGCCTTAATTACAATCCGACTGCGCTTTTGCTTGAGAGAGTCTCAAGTTAATTCCTCAAAATCGTTGCGAAGTGGCGCATCCTACGCGCATGCAGGATTGAAATTTCGGAAGAGTTGATGTTAATCATCCAACACAAGCGAACTCGCCCAGTATGGAAAATACTATGTATAGTGTAGCCGGCTGTCAAAAATGACGGCGAAGAGTTTGCAGTGATGCTTATTTATTGATCACGCTTTCGTCTATGTTTCGAATATAGGTAACCGATGCCTTGCAACTGTCAAATTAAAGGAACTTCACTGCTGTCGTGCAGCGCAACCTTTCCTTTCCTTCCTTGACGTGCAGGGAAATTGATTCATTTCAACAGGCACTCAGGTATCACATCACTCTTTAAATAGGCTAATTGTGATCTCGGTGTCGTGAATACGCCACGATATCGATAATATCAGTTGAATTTTTCCTCTCCTGTGAAAAGCTGTGTCGGCAAAAGAAAGTGTCAAATTAGAAAACAATAATTGCTGGAACGAAATTTCCTTGTTCTGTGACCGTCTTTTAAACTGAAATATAATAATAATGCGACCTTCTTTTTGTTCGTACGGTACTCAAATGAATGTCTTACACCATACTCCGTCCATCTATTTAATTTTTTGTGTGAACTCAGACCTGCTGAAGTTTGGATGTGAGGAGAAAGTAAGAAACAGGAGCTGTCAGCGAGCTAAGAGACGCTGTAGGTATCTTCATTGCTTGCACTTCAACGTATTCAAATATGAGCTTGCACTCTTTTGCTGTCAACTGTCCTGGTCAATTTTTTATCTTATTGTGTTTGTCCAGCTTGACAGAATCGCCGTAATTTCCAACCTGACCCCTATTTTCGCCTAATTTTTTTAAGCGTCACAGAAAATGGACAGGTAAACAGGTACACAAATAAATAGATGTATACCTTGGTCATTATTATATGTATTGTTGACTTAGTAAAGTATTGTTGGGAACCAGCGACAGGGCTTCCTCGACGGTATCAGGAAAAAAACCCAGGAAGGAAAACGTTCCTCTTGTCGCTTGAAGTATTTTAAAAACTCAATTCAGTTATTTTGAAGTACATATATCAGATTCAAGTACACGAAATAATATTGCACTTAGCTAAATTTTACTTAGCATTTGTAAATGCAAGTTTGGATTCGAAGGAGCAGCTGTAAAAATGTGTCCCGGGTAGATGGGTTAAGTTAGGTTAGGATAGGTTTTGTTAGGTTGTGCTTAGTTTGGTTATAGGTAAGAATAAATTAGGTTTGGTATGGTTAGGTTAGAATAGGGTAAGCTACTGTTTGATTACCTTAATTTCAGGTAGGTCAGTTTAAGAGTACTGTATATACATCGTTAGAATAGGTTAGTGTTGGCAAGCTCACTACAGTTTAATTTAATTTACTTGAATATACTACTGTACCGTACTGTGTTTCAAAGTAAATAAATTGAGGTACCGTAATATATAAACAAACATTAGCTGATGGACAGGGGCTTTTTTCCTACCGGGGCTGTTTTCCTCCACCCCTTTTCGCCCGCACCTCCTCGATCACATGGGCTTGAGTGTTGGTTGCCGCGCCTCTGCAGGTCCCCAGCTCGCGTCATTATGCAGTGCGACGTCTCGACTTCAGTATGCAAGGAGTCGGACTTCCTCTCTCCGGACTTTGTATTCTGCAGTGTGAATCACATTTAGTGAGGGCTTTCTTCCCTTGTTGCCGGCTGCCCCAGCTGACGCAAACATGAAATGCTGTGCCTCTCTCTGCACGCTGCCTGTGGCAGTGCCAGAGGCGAGGAGCCGCGTCTTTCTGTAATTGATTTTTTACTCATGCCCTCGTTAATTTGTTCCCTCCTAACTGGTGCTCTTCGGTGGCAAATAAAGCTCAGGCATGGGAGTTAAGACGCCTGTAAATAGTAAGTAGCTCATATTGTATCTAGAGTTTGCGTAGATTGCTGTAGCGTGGAGATCGGTGTGGCCGTTTTGTTACAGAGCGCGGAGAATCAGCGAGGATGTATAGTTCTCGCCGTGTCTATATGTGTCAGTCCGTCCGAATCGCTTTTAGGGAAGTAAAGTATCTGTGCAAGGTGGACTGTCCCGTTCCTGTTTCATTTCTTCTGCTCAGGACCACATTCATGTGTTGGCAAAGCATGCTGGGCAGCGTTTCTACTGTTGTTTGTCTACCCTCACCACCTTTTGTGTTTTCTATGCCACGTCCAGTCCACGGAGGTGGGACTTGATGGGTCGCGGGCTGGGAGGTGCCGATGTGTTTACGACATCAGTTCCAGTTTTACTTCGATGAGAAACGCCAGGCATCTGAAAAAAAAAACTGCTGCAGCACTAGCCAGCCATAGCTTGTCAATAGAAGACTTGTGCGGCAATCGTATTGTAGTGCACGAGCATGCGTTCGAATTAAGACTGCCTTGTGTTCTCAATCACTGCTGCAAAAGCGCTCGATATTCCAAGGACCCTCTTTCTGGCAAACAAAGGGTTAGTTCCCTCTTGTTGGGTAGTTGAAGTGTGTCAAAAGCTCCGAGCATATTGGACTGTGGGGGTATGGGAAATTGGTAAGCTGAGCAAGGTTCAGAACTTTGATTCACCGTAGCTACCAGAGCAGCCCATACACTATTTACAGCCGTATTACGGTGAGTTTACGGAGACATGCCATCTTCTCGATAAGATTGGTAATTAACGGTTCCTTTAGCGTATTCTCCCGACGGCCATGACGTCCGTGGGATGTGCCGTTGTGGAAGTTTTGTGCTGAAGCAAATCATGGTCACAAAAACGGTCCTTCCTCCTTTGAAATCCCACCAACTTGCCCACCGTCGTGCCGGTTCCTAAGACGTATCTGCGTCCATCTCTGCACGACGTCAGCTGTGGATGAGAAGCTGTAGCTATTATAATCTGCAGCGAACTGTCTGCCAGCTGGTGTACTATTCTCGTAGGCCGCAAAAGACTCATTCATTTACAAGTGTTGCGATGGCGCTCGGACGAAGTGGAAATTTACAATGTTTGCGCCCTACCCTAAGGTCTTCAGGCGAGAAATTCTTTAAAGTCAAAAAATCATACTTCGTTTGTTAAATATACAGTCTCATTACTCTTTTGTCGTACAGGAAGTCCTCGTTTTAGACTGGACTTGTTTTATACCGGTTTCGGTTTAGTCCAAAAATTTTCAGTTCCAGGTACTTGATTTAGATACTTTGCAACCTTGGTTTTGAATTGTATCATTTTTTTTTTCTGCATTACTTAGTGCTAACTTCCAAAAGGCGTTCTACGTCCACGCGTACCCTTTATCTGACTCAGTTTATTACGTTTTCGTAAATTAAACACTGTTTTTGATGCTATGGAACGTTTATTATCATTTAAAGATTTTTTTCCAATTTAATACTTTTCAAAATCAACAAAACTATTGTGAAATCCCATCAAACTGCTCGTTTTCTTTCATTCTCTTAGTAATCGGAGAAAACTGATATATGCATTGAGGCGCGTTGTAGTGAGAGTCTAGATCGTGTTGCTACAAGCTCTGGTGTAACACTGTTTCTCGCAAAAATATGAAATGAATACAACGCAATCTCAGCTGAATAAGCAGAAACCTCACTCTTTAACATTGCTGGCGGAGCTTTAATTGGGCTGTTTATTTAGGATAAAAATATGAAAAACTAACAAGAGGCTAAATATGCATCAAACATGGGATATTCTCTTCACTTTCGCGTATCAGTTGATTGCAATGCATGAAAGCAAAGGAAATGTTTGTTAACAATGGTGGTTTTATTAAGCTAAAGCTCTATAAATGTTGTGGTTGTCGTCGGTGGTAGCTACCTAACCGAATAAATCACATTGGATGTGGGGTAACATATGTGACACCGGCAGTTTGATTGCAACACGTCTTTCTGGTAACGGGACTTGTTTTCACTAGACCAGACTGGATCAGCTCCACCTCAATCCAGCACGGAACCCTGGTCTTGGTCGAGGACTTCCTGTACTATAATTTTGGCTTCGTTCTGTTAGAAAACTGGCAAAATATACACTGTCTTTTGCATATCTGAAAGTACGAGCGTATTTCAACGTCTGATTTTAGGCTTACTGAAGTATTTTCTATTAATCCTGAACTTGTAAGAAGGTAATTGTGTCGACGCAGCAGGGTCTGAATTAGAGAGCGCCGGCGTAGCATTACGTCTGTGAACTGTGTATCAGCATTTGTGTTACAATTTATTTTCAAAGTTCTTTCCACCTTCCGAAAAATTGAAAGACTTTCACCAGTCAGTTTTCTTAAATTAATGCGAGAATAAAATTTTGTCACAGCACTGATCACTATATTAAAATTTGTCACAACGTTTCGGTCCATTACGATGGCCATCTTCAAGTTTATAGATCAAGCAAGAAAACCCATTCATTAACGTCAAATACGACCAGGGTATGAATTTCTTAAAACTTTTCTAACCAGAACATTCCCGTAAGATCCAAGCCATATATAGCCCTCACGCCAATGAGCAACAGCCATTTAGTTTCCAGCAGCAACAGAGTGCAGTCATTTCATGTCGCGGTGTTCGTGTGCCACTAACCAAAGCAAATAGTCTTCTTAGTACCTGATTATAGTGTGCAATAATAGGACAATCTATAGATATTTTATTACATTGTGTATGTATAGATAGATACCAGTACAAATTATCTTCCCTGTACCTGTAATCTTGTGCAATAATAGGACGGTCTATACTTTTACTACAATGTGTGTGCTTACAATTAATAGTTCTTTTTACGTTTGCAGATGACCGATTTTGAATTTTTAATCTATAAACCTGAAGATGGTCATTGTAATGGCCCGAAACGTTGTGAGAAATTTTAATATAGTGATCAGTGCTGTGACAAAATTTTATTCTCGCGTTGTTTCAAGAAAACTGACTGGTGAAAGTTTTTTTTTAACTTTTCGGAAGGTGGAAAGAACTCTGAAAATAAATTACGTCTTTGAGTGAAGCACATGATTATAATAGTTCGTACTAATTCTATTTCGCCCCAAGAAATGCTGAAGTTATGCACACACACGTACGCACACCTATACACACCCATATACGGATTTATATGTACAGCATGCCCTCATATACGGTAGGTATATAGGTATATCGATATCTCCATTAAATTCTCGAAATAATTTTAGATTCATTTTTGAAGATTTATTGTGTTGTACGGTCTGCTGCGCAGAAGTACGCTTTCGATTAGGAGGCATGTATTACAGCTGTACGCCCGATGTAGAAATATTTATGTTAAAAGTTTCGTTAGGTTTTGATACTTACGTACCTTTAGCTTCTTGTGACCTGATCGAGTGTGTCAGCCTCAGTAAGATGCCGTAGTTGTGGAACATCCCTCCCGTTGACGTATGGGCCCTCGACGCTTCACACTTTTTAGCTTCAGTAATGACGTAGTTGACATTGGGCTCATGTCAGTCTTGCATTTCTTAGGCATTACGAGAGTTTCGGCACAAGTTGTGGAATGGTACCCGTCTTCTCGTGTACCTAATCGATATCGCAGTGTACGCGGACGATTGCCGAATATGCCAGTCCTGTCGCTAACTTCCTTCCTGTGGCGTTTTGCCGTAATTTCCACCATGCCATTTCCGCAACGTGACCATTCCTTTCTCGTTTGGTGATACGTAGGTCCACTGAAATGTATGTAGGACAAGATTATTAGGGATGTCGCTGGAAACGCTCTACGTCATCTGCTGCTTTAATGCACGCGGTGTGATTGTATGTGAGAGAGGAACAGCATCCGGGTGTGTTTTTCCTCCTCTGATGTACCAATGGGCAAGTTATAAGACAGTTATTAACTCATTCAAGAATCAAGATTGAATTTGTGTGTTGTTGAGTGAGATGAGATGAGTGCACTGGTGGATGACAAACCCTAGTATTGACAAGCTTGTAATTTACTGAGTTATTTGACTGTGCTAATGGATGATATACTCGGGTATGGCTGAGCTTGTATATTTTGCTGAGTGATGTTCTGTATGCTGGTGGATGATATACACCCGTGAATGCATAAACTTGCATCTTATGTAGAGATAGCAATGCATGGTGGACATTTATATGATGTCTGCAACAGTTTGCTTCAGTTGCCCCACATGTTTCAACTCTGCTTGTGTGTCGTGTCTCTCTAGAGACATCAGCAAATTTGTGCAAGGGACGAGCTCTTTGGGCCGTGAGTGCTCTATATTACGTCCACATCAGCATTTGATATGAGATGCTGAGGTCTGGAGTGAGATGACACTGCGACATTCTTCTTTGCGGTGAGTCTTTGCCGCTCCCTCGAGTACTTCTTGGAAATGCAGCGGCGCTGTAGCTGTGCCTGCTTGATTACATGCGAGTGTAGCAGTAGCCGCGATGCTTTCAACATTTCTTGCCTCGATGCACTTTCGGAAAATTGCAAATTTTGTTTGAACTGGGAATAAAAACGTGGTACGAACACTCTGAACCTTATTTTTAAATATTTCTTCTGCCAACGCTGGAATAGTTAGTTGCTCTGTACGACCAAACGGCTATTGCCATTCTATTAAACATTGCTCAGACATCCGATGCTGTCCGCAGCATTGCCTCACAAGTGTTCAGTGCTCCAGTTGGGGTTGTCTTTGTTCTTTTTCAAAGGTATTTTAATAAAACGTCATTTTTTAGCTAGGGATCAATGTGTCAGTGCTGAAAGGTGGTGGTCTCTGTCGTGATGATATTGTCAGCATGCAATAACAGCATAGTGTGGTACGGTATCAGCAGGAGGGTACCACCCAAGCCCAGCTGTCCGCAACCCAACATCAGAACTTGCCCCCTCACAGGTGGTCTCTGGCTAGTGCCGTTCTAATTTAGCTTCTCTGTGCCTAAATTCCTGTGCTCCATCTCTTCTTTTGTGCGCCGCGAGCGAGTTCGCTTGCTTTTAAGCGGCAGCGACGCCTGCTTTACGAGGCCTTCCAAAACGAGGGTGCAGCGCTCATTTGTGAAATAATTTACCAGTAAATTGAGTCGGGTGGTTGCCGACCTCATTGCATGAAGATGTTGACATTATAGAGGCTGTGCACGCGTACTGAGTGTCCTCCATTGCTGCCCTGAGCAGCTGGCTCATGCGTGTAGGACTGGCCGTTTGGGACGCAAAGCGGGACTTGGAAGTTACGGTATTTTATAGAGCAGAACGCTCGGCCGACGCTGGGGCTCGTGGTCTATTTCTGATCTAGCGATGAACTATCACGACTACTTCTTCTCGTTAATGCTAATTTTATGTAATGCTTATGATATTCTTGACATTCCTGCACGTTGGTGATGAACAACATGTATTATCCCAACAATTTTGACCACCCACGACCGTCCGTGCCGCAGCTCCTCGACGGGCTGCCGTCTGTCCAATTTGCGATTAATTAGCTTTTCAGTCGTGCAACTTCCACCAGCCGTTCTGTCATTCCATAGTTACACTTGCTGACCCGAAGTTCAATTCAGTGCCACGAGAGCAATGAGGCACTGTGTGTCCTCTGCTTGCAGACGAGCCCCTCTGCTAGCTAGTCCACTGCATCCCCCGGAGCAGGTCTGTAGGTACACCAGGGTTAGTATAGCGTAATTCCCGAATACAGTTCAGTATATCTATTCCGCTTTCTAAGGAAAATGTACCAATAGTCCTGATATCACAATTAAAAATCCGTGTCTCACACACTCGAGTAATCATTATCACCTGGCACTGAGAGCACTCATCGCCTTGCAATTCTAACACTCATAACTTGCTGTACAGTACGAGTATATGCAGGATGGCTACGTACGTTGTCGTCAACCAGTATACCGTACATAGTAATGTTTCAATATACTGCTTACCAATTAGCACTTTTAGCTAAGGGTGCTCGCTTTACCTAATTTTCACTTCAACATATCCGCTGAAACAATTGGCCCGACAGCGGGCCTCAAGTGCCACGCGCTGCAATGTGGCGGCGCCGCAATAACTTGCGCACTGTTTATCAATTTATCAATTATCTGATGTTAATATTATAAGCAATTACTAACGATAACAGATAGTGTCTATGTGTACGCGCTACATTTTGCTGTTCATCATTACAGCTCCGTGTTGTGTGTGTAACGCATTTACTGTGTTGCTATTATATCTTATACGGTATTTAGGTACCGTAAAGTGGGGTTACTTTGTCCGCAGGGGTTGACTTTGTTCGGCTGGTTTTCTCAAATTTGAAAAGTTGACAGTGCGTGGGAATTGATGCAATGTACGTATATGAAGTGTACTACTTATATGCTAATTTGCGCGTTTGTCCATTTTATGTAAATTAAAAAACGTGACTGGACAAAATTACCCTTGCGAACAAAATAACCCCACTTGACGGTACTCATTGCACCACCCTCGACTGATAACTTTATATATTGACTACATCACTGTTAACTGTATCATATGAATGGGATCCTAGCGTCGTAACAAGCAGTAAAAATTCTAAATGCAACATATATCTGATTACAGTACATTGTTCCATATATATCAACTTTTCAGCACAGTGTCGCAAGAAACCACTAGCTACGGTACATGTACCTTAGCCTAAGTGATACAGTTTGAGAATTAGACTGCGTTACCGCAAGACATGAGAAGTTTTTTCTCGAACTTTGACAATTTCCTTGGGCAGCTTTGTTTTTGTGTCCGGACAGCAAGTCTACCACGGGCTTGCGTGGTGCCTGCAGTCACGCTGCGTCAGGTAGCAGCTCCACCAGGGGCCCTGTGTGCCCTTAACTGCTTAACATGGTTCCTCTTGCTTCAGTGTTTGTGTCCATAGTTTTATTCCTCTTTATCTCGTCGCTTCATTTTTCTGCCCTTGCGTCCGTGCTTTAACGCCTCTGTATCTTGTCTCATTGTTCGTGTCTATACGTCTGTACTTTTGCTCCTCTCTAATTAATCTTGCTGCTTCATTGTGTCTATACTTGTGCTCGTCTGTAGCTTCCTGCTTCATTGTTTGTTTGTGTGTGTATTTACTGTGTTTCAGTGTTGCTACTCCAATTTTCATCGATATTATCTGTGTTATTTCCTTGCTCCAGCTGTTGACTTTATAGTGTATAAATTTTGCATTAGCTTGGTGTAGCAAGTTTTTTTTTTTTTTGCTGCAGCATGTGTCGCACTTTGTCCTCCCTTCATGTAGTGGCGGTTTTGTAGTTTTACTGAAGGCTCGTCGATCGTTCTGTTTCCCTTGTTACTTTGATATATGAGCGCTTCATTATCTCGTGTAACTTGCAGCTCTGTTACATCTTTGCTTGTATTTTTTTTTTCTCAAGAACTAAGCACATATAACGTCAATTAGAACCTGCGTACTTTAATGTTGCCTGGATATCGATTTTTTTCTTTGTTACGAAGTGATTACTTTCTGTCTCCGCTAGTCATTTAGTATTACGCTGCCTGCTTACCTACATCCAATAGTAAAGCTCCCCCTCTTCTTTCCTTCCTTAATAATTAACATCAGAGCCTTCGCTCTCTGTCTCAGCTTCGCTTCCCATGCGGCTTGGAGCTAATGGCTTGCTTCAGGGATTTTCTGCAATCGCCTTAGTGGCGCATGTATGCTGCTTCTGAAATTTGAGCCTTGGCGCGTCCTATCGCTTTCTTCATTCTGCTCCCAATAACTTGCATTCTTGTTCAGTTATGCATTAAGAAAGATTCTAGTTCCTTCTCTCGATGTTCCCGGTCTATGATCTCTCGTGCGGCGGCTTGATTTTCGGTAACCAGTTCTATAGAGGTTTGCTTCTTCCTGATTATTCCGCTTGGCTTCTTTCGGACGTCACTCAATGTTATGTCTATTGTATAAGCTGCGTAATATATTGCTTCCTCTAAAATTCGTACTCTGGATAGGTACCGGTACTTAGGTACCTTACAGGCTTTGGGTTACAGTCCGAGCGAACGCTTATCGCGATCACGAGGATCATATTACATAATTAGCTGCCAGTTGCTTGTGCTGCTGAAATATATTCTCCTGCAGGAGCAACTGCCTCAATAGACGCTCTATTTATATTCGTTTATATTCGCTGTCGCTTGAAGAGCAAGCGGTGCTGCTGCGGCCGTGCGAGTCTTGGATAGCAGAGCCTCGGTGTCTCATTTCCCTAAAATTCATCCGTTTTTTTTAGGATTTCTGCTTAGATTTAGGCTCGGTATCTCCTGCAGACACCCACCGAGCGCAGTCTTGGAAACCTCGTTGACGTTGAGACTCTGCTACTGGCATGTGGCGTTGTGTGGCATCAGATTCAACCTGGGGAAATTGCAGTACTTCCCAGAGAGAATGGAAGTGTCTGCTCCTGTGCACGTCCATGTTTCTGTGACGAGGCTACAATATCGTCCATCAGTTCATATGACGTCGATGGATGCCAGTCGTTCTCTACCATCTCCAACAGTCCTCTCAAATTCGCCCATTTAATTGAAGTTATTTTACGCCCTGAAACTCTTTCGGCAACAAAATTTGCGTTTCTGTCGTACGATCTGTTCATGTTACTGGTAAAGGACGGCATTTATTCTACGGCAGGGTATTTTTTCCCGTATATCTCGGCCGTTGGTTTTGGCACTTTTATCCCTTTGCACTTTGGAGTTGCTTTTATTCCACTTGGATTCCATTGCCTTTCCATGGACGCCAAAGAGCATAGTTATAATAATAGTAATCAGATGGACCCTCTCGCCGCTCTCTATTCCCTCGGCAACTGTCATCACGCAGTCCTGCCGATGGAAGTTCTCCTCCAGCCGCCATTACGCATTCAAACCGTTGAGTACAATCGTCGCTGAGTGAGATCGTGAACTTGGGCCGGCGCTCGGCGGACTACCTCATCAGTTGCTGCAGCTCTGCGCTCGCTGTCGCGGTCTCTGCATCATCCGTTGCTCGTACTCCTGTAGTCTCCTCCCACTCCTCCTCTTCCTCCCCCCTCGCCCCCCGTGGGGGTGGACAGCCCCGCAATCGGCTCAGGAGGAACTTATTAATCAAATACATTGAGCGGAAAGAGCTCACCGAGGCTCATTACTCAGCCACGCAGCGCTGGGCTGTCGGCGGACCAGCTCCTCTATGAGGTGTTATGTCGCGCCTCTGCACATCTTTTGCCATTTGAATTTGTGGCGACCCCACGCCTTCGTTTTTGAGCATCTGGACGGTAATTGGGGCTCCCAATTGCAGTTTTGAAAGCTTGCGTAAATCTTATGCATTGAAGCACCGTGTGATCCTCGGCAGCAGATGAAGCGTTTCCAATTTTGGGATTGTCGCGCACGCCCGTAAATCTTTCCTTGCCTGGATACCGCGTTCTGCGGTAGCAAATGCAACATTTCTAATCTTTGGAATATAACGCACAGTCTTCGCCTTCATCCTCCAGTGGAACTATTGAGTACACGACGGCAGATTAGTGAAGTGATCGCGCTGCAGCATTGGTGCTACCAAGCATGGATCGTTTTGAAAATACGACACGTAAGAAAGGCCTGTCCACACGTTAGTCTTTTCAATGATGTTCGCTCAACCCATCATCCGAATGTTGTGTTGTGCCCTTGTAAACACCGCTGTGCGTGTGTCTACCAAAAATTTGCTGAGAGCCGGGAAGGCAGTGGGCTCGTGCTAATGTCACGGGTAGAGTTTGTTATCTCCTCATGTTTACCGTAAATT
The DNA here is from genome assembly GCA_001587735.2 of Parhyale hawaiensis. Taxonomy (NCBI): domain Eukaryota; kingdom Metazoa; phylum Arthropoda; class Malacostraca; order Amphipoda; family Hyalidae; genus Parhyale; species Parhyale hawaiensis. The sequence continues at coordinate 5,874,159 of LQNS02276621.1, forward strand.
GAAACTCAGAGAGCTTTGCACTTAGTTGTGCTTTTCCAACAACGCATTCGCATGATTAATAATAAAAAACACGGTCAAAAGAGCATCGTGTGAACTCGCCTTTGGAGCGCAGAGCTTCGGATGAGAGCAATTCCGCTCTCACGACGTATATCTAAAAAAGATTCACACCGCCACACTGGGACACAAGCATGCGATGGCCCCGCGTTAGTGGAATATTTCCTAACACTGTGCCAAATTACCCCAGTGGGGGTAATGGACCTATATTTTGTTGCAATATATGTTCAGTGTGAGAAGAGGTAGCCCGAGCAAATCAAGGAAACTCTCGACCATTGCCTAGAGTGCCGCCTCCTAAGCAACATTTGTGTAGCTTCTTAAGAGCAGTCCGAAGAACGTAGTCGAAGCTTAGCTCCCATAGTGTTTTATGCCTTTTTGTTTACCTTTATTTCTATAACAAAATCTGGGGCCGCTGCAGCGCCGCGCTGACGCTAAATTACAGTTTTAGTTTTTGCGACGGCTCTGATTTTTGGTAGGGTCATGAACGTGAAGATGCCATAAGACTTGGGTGCAACCGGTTGTGATATTTCAAATGTAGGTTAAATATTCACTTTTTTTAGATCAAGAGCGCGTGAAACATTTTAAGACGGCATGAAAAAATGTTAGAAATATTAACTAGAGAGAAGCACTCTGAGAGCACACACCTCCGCCAAGCAATGCAGTGTTAACGAAAAAAATCAAATTGGTCCTGAAACCAGGCTTTTTTTTATCATCGCTAGAACTTGATCATTTGTGCTTCGTGGCATTAATTACAATTCCTGTATATTTAAGATCCGTCCGTAACTTTTTAGTTATGTTCTGACGAAGATAAAGTCAAACACATGAACAGGCGAACCGATCATCACCAAAAATTGGGTCAATCAACTGTGCCTTTTGCCCTTTTTAACAACGCCTGCAGATTTCATGAAGATCCGTCAATAACTTTTTGAAGTATGTTCTGACACAGATACAAACAAGTAATCTTCTTGAGTTATGTTACCAAGACAAAATAGGTAAACAAAGAAATAGCTGAATTTTTCTTCACCAAAAGTTAATCATCTGTTCCTCATAACACGCCTCACGTTCCGTGTAAACTGCATAAAGGTCCATCCATCAGAGTCTACTACTCATCAGTTTTTGAGTAATTTTGGTGATAGACAGACAGACTTTGACAAAAAACATGAGATCCATGTCTGAGGTAATAATAAATACGGTTATGTATGTGATAAGACTTGCTTGAAGGAAGGGCTGTCCCTAAATATACTGATGCCTATACATTTACCCTCGATATTGTGGGGTCTATGTATATATAATAAAATATGTTAAGTGGGATAATCCAAAATTGTGAAATAGCATTTTGGGGTAATCACTTTAAGGAGGTTGGAAAACCCTGCGTTAGAGGATCCATTCACGACGTGATAGTGCGATCATGTAACCGGTGAAGGACTTGTGAGGTATGCTGACTCATGTTGCAGTATCATGTCGCTGAGTTAGAGCGCTCAGTGATGGAAACTTGAGGTTATTTTTCCAAGTGTCTCATGCTGTTGTATCGTGCTGCTTTTGTGTCATGATACTGCAGGATATTATTAGTACGTGCTTCGGAGAAAAGCTTTGAATGCGTGTTGTGTTGCCATTGAATTAGTTGAGATGCTTATATCTATACTATATTTATAAAATATATTTGTAAATTACTGTTTCACCAGTTGAAACATTTCTTCCCTTACCCTTCCTTACCCTTGTCCAACCTAGAGCACATCGTTTCAATTAACGCCCCCCCACCTTGCCAATGCATCTCGTATAACGTAACGCCTTTCGTTTGAGCATGTGATACACAAATTACGCCAAATCCCTGTGAACTTCGCTTGTGTCACGATCTTACCGTAACATTTACATACGCAGCCTAGTAATAGGGCACCCGTTCAACAGCCTTTACGGTTAACGGTGGCTCCAGTGCTGCAGTCTCCACGCCAAATATTCATGCCTGCCCGTGCCCCAAATACCTCTAACATATGCGGGGCTCACAACGCTCTCCTTTACTCACATTCCTCAATTATTTGCTACCGATTTTTGCTGTCGGTACGGCGCTTAATATTTCACGGCCGCATGCGCTGCTCAACGCTCCGTAGCCTTGTTACCCTAAAGCGAGCCACTCTAGGGTAAGTAGCCTCGGCCTCCTCGCCTCAAAATTTCTAAAACATTTTACTCGCCGGAACATTTCTCGCCATTCCGATGCTGCTTCCCTCACTTCCTTAAGTGGATCCTGCACGCTTTCTTTTATGCTATATTTTTTCCAGTGTAGTTTATGTCGGTGATGTGAAACTGCATGCGTACGAATAAATCTATTTAATTGTGTGGTTTCGCTCGGCGAATATGACTTGCGTTCCATTGCTGTTATGTCCCCCCTCATTAAAGAATTATAGGCAATTATTTCACGTCTGTACGAGTCGCCATTTCATTCATCACAGGGTGCTAAAATGTGTTAAAATGCTTAGGGTGCTAAAACAAAATGCTAACATGAAGTGAAAAATGCTATAAAAAATACATTTTGCTTTCGCCATGTGTCATTTGTAGTCACTTCTGCACAATTCATTCAGAATAACTGCTCTAACGCGATCAGTTTAAATTGAGAAACAAAAATATGTAGCTATGTATCGAATTATAGCTATGGTACCTACCTACTTGGGATAGTAGTACTTAGTAGTATTTAGCATTCATGCTATTGGCCTTAAAATACTTTGTATTGTGTACTTATTTCATAAATTAAAATGAGAAAGGTGCTAAAACTTTCTCTCTACGGGTGCTAAAACTGCTAAAATAGGATATATGTAGACAACCTAGTAAACTCCTTGCGCGGACGGTGAATTTATCTAGTGGGATCTTTGCATTTGGCGCTAAGCATCGGTGCGTGTACAATAGTGAGATTTTTAGTTACTATAGTAACGGTTGTGCTGTGTGCGTGTATCCTTTGTTTTCTTACCAGTGTTAAATGTATTCATTACTTGCGCAAGGCAGAGCTCAATCGCAAAGTTCTGAGCAAATAGCCTCTGTATGTGAGAGTGTCGTATAATACCAGCCGTTTGGCTTGCATTCTCCAATTGGAAAGGACTACATGGATGTACTGGCACAATTGTTTAAATGGATATAATATATTGGCGTATAGAGACGAGTCTATGCTCCATACTTGATTTATCTGTAATATTCTCGGTGGTCGTCAAGACGGTCTGTAGGCCTCCCTGTTTTGCTATTGCCAACATAGGTACGTGTGCTGTGGACGTGGTATCCTGATCAGGAGATACACCGAATGGTCTCTCTACTTGTGCGGAGAGCCTCATTTGGGCAAACTGTTATTCACTTGAAAATTTCCTTTAAAAAGTCAAGGTGTTGAAATCCTCAGCGACCATGGAACTGCGTTAACAAATTTACCTTGAATGCGCCATTGCGTCTCAATTGTTTTCCACAGCAAAATCATTTCGGGGCAAGGAATTCTTGTACTGCTTGGAAATTTAGCGTGAATATTTAACCGACGTGTGCATCGCAATGTGAACGCTCCGTAGCCTCCCACACTTCGCTTAAAGCGAGGTCGTTTTAGGGTAACGAGCCGCTGGTGTTGCGTGAAAATATCCCTGAAATGCTCGCACTTTCCCTATGGTGCCAGAAAACGCAGCTCTTCACTCCCAAACTGGAATAATTTGCGCTTATTTGAGAATGCATGAGGTTTGGACGTGCAAAGCTAAGGTCCTTCTGCCTGCATCTTTTGCTGCTGATTTGCATTCCTAAATTGTCTCCTTGTGAGGAGATCGCAGCTGTTGAGGTCCCCGCCCCCCTCCCCAGCGACGGTTTCTTCTTGGCAAACTTTGTAGCTTCGCAGATGACGTAATTTTTATTATACGTAGGTAGCCTATTTGTATTCTGTGTTTGTGAGCTGCATGTATATGAAGACTATATGCGTGGAGGACCATGGCTTTATGTCTCGGGCATCAACTTATCGCCCCTTTTAGAATATTCTTGAACGGCTTAAAAACTTCCAGCTGCTAATTTATTTCATATCTGCCGCAATTACAGTAGTTGCAAGCATTTGCACCTGGGCCAACTACAACAACAGTATAAAAAACTATTTCTCATTTCTTGTTATCCCTTACTTCTCTCCGCTTCAGCAATCCTTCCTTTTCTCAGCCGTTCGTCCATCTCTCCAGTGATGCCGCCGCTCTACCATCACCTGCCGAGGGAAGGCGGCAAGGAAGGAAGGACGGAAGGGGAGACGCTATCAGGGGGGACACCATTACCCCCATTAAGCTTTATGAGGGACCTGCTAACGCTCCTTAGTGTTGGTCCAAATTTATCCTCATTTGTGGCGAGTGTTGCCAGCTTCCTTCAGTAACAAATGACCAACAACTGCGAGTCCTGCACAGCTGCTGATGAACATGTTGTCTGTGCCCAGCTCAATTCTTCCTAGGCTCAAACGTTCCTCGTTTTCTTCGGATGATTGTGACGAAGTTTGTGCTGCCATATTGGTGCCGTGGTAACGTATTGTTCCTCTAATGCCTGTTCGGCCCAGAACGATGTAGTCCACTTGCAGTAAACAACTTCAGCTTTTGCCTTCGGCGACAGTGACGTGATATATACTTACCTAAGCTTCATTTTTGTTATCGTGCATGACAGCTTCACTGTAAAAAAATTACTTAATTGCATTTTTATCCTCCATAGAAATCCATTTTTGTTTTTCCCGTATGACGTTCTAGTTCACAGTACTATTTCATCAATCCAGTTGTTTGAAGCATCAATTTCATTGCTTCAGCACCTATTATGGTATTGCCTCTTAGCCCTTCATGTTCCTGTTGTTAGTTCTTAATATGTTAAATAACTTGGCTTCGGCCACACCTGCTTCGGCTGCCGTACTACGCATTCTTCGTACAGACTCCGTTGCCGGTACCCCTCCCTCCATACCCCCCGCTTTGGCCATCGCACTAGACGTGGTGAGCACAGACGTCGTTGCTCGTACTCTCTGTTCCCTCAGATTTGGCTACCACACTACACGTGGTGCGCACAGATCCCGTTACTCGTACCCTTTGTTCCCTCAGATTTGGCCACCCCACTACACGTGGTGCGCACAGATCCCGCTGCTCGTACCCTCTGTTCCCTCAGAT
>LQNS02276621.1:5885331-5897113 GCA_001587735.2 Parhyale hawaiensis
CATTTGTTCTCTCTGCCGAGAATTCGCACTTGTGTCTTGATAAAAACATAGAAACACGACGGTACTTCTTGCGATGTTCTCCTTTTATTTTCACATTTTTCTTAAAGCTTCGTTTCCCAGAGTTTACAGATAATTTAGCAATCCATAAGGTTGCACGTTCTAATTTTTTGTCGGCGTATCCGATTTTTTTCTCACAATTTCGGAACCCGTGAATGCTGCTGATCAACAACCCATCATTTTCCTGCTTTGTTTAATGCAATACAAAGCAGTATGCAATGAACGAAAATAGATTGGGTCAATTATTTCATTCACTGGAGAGTATTCTTTTGCTCTGAACATGTCACTGCATTTCCTCAGACATCGCACTGCACTGGCTGGTGCTTTCGAAGCAGGATATTCTCTTCGAAAAATGAATTCAGAGCAGAGATGCCAATACTATCAGTTTTCTTTATCCAGGGCGTATCTTGGCTACGCCGCAGACCCTATATGAAGAATGCCATCCGCTACCAGCAGCAAAGCGAGTAAAATTTTTGTAAGGAAAACGAAAGCGTAGATATGATACGCGTGAAATGAAGTCAAGTCTCTAATTTACGCCTATCTATTTGTGAAGAGCGTGACTGACACACACACGTAGATACAAGCGTATTAATATATAGATTAGTAGAAATTCAACGAAAAAAAGGAAAGATATTTCTGTAAACGAAACCACAAAGCCGGTTAAGGGAAACTGACGCTACATTCTAGTAATTATTTGCTGCCTTCATTTGATGGTGACGCCGACTACTATTAGTTTATAACCTACGACTCTCATGTTTGTTTTGTGCCGTGTGCATTGGAGGTTGAAGATACGTACTAGCTCCTGTACGTTAACGTGGTTACGCGTGTCGTGCTTTTGAAACAGTGCAGGCCATAGCCTCGGTAATACGCGATGTTGGTTAAGATTCTTAGCTCTCTATTTTCCTGTGTATACCTTCGGTTGAATTTCCGCAGCCTTTCCCACAGCGCTTCTAAGTGTACCTTAGCTTTTCTTGAAGATCCCTGTGACGTCATCATTAGCACTTGTCTCGTTGAGCCATCAGCGTTGTGTCATGAACAGTTTCATATAACGTGAATAATGTATGGACTGAGCTGAACTAGAAAATATTAACTAACAAGTCGTAGATTTTATTGAAAAAATATAGGTACTGCATATACTTAACGGCTTGGAGAGTAGAAGGACTCTCAAGATGATTTAATTAAAGAGTCCTTCTGGGCTCAGCGTTTTCTAGCCTTTGGGTAGTGACGAAATGTCGAGCGGCTGGAGCTATGTAGATGAAGCTTATATTCTGTACACCAACTTATGATAGAAACAATAGAATGACAGCTATGACGTCATAATTAAAACATACTTTTTTGCAAATAGACTGATGAACTGCCCCCATCCATGTCTTCTTTAGTCTGTAGCCTGGCGACTTGTACTCTGCAACTTGCCGTTGTATCTTTTCCCCTAGTCATCCCACCTAGAGCGCCGTACCGTAGATACCGTATTCGTTATCTGCTGCGCCACCGCGCCGCCGGTGTTTTGCTATCAGTGTCCAGAGGGCGATGTTGCCCCTCGAAAAAATTCCTGCGTTCGGATTTCATCCTCCGGAAAATTTCGTGTTTACAGTCCTCAGCGGAGCACTCCCGCAACTTCAGTTATCGCCGGAGAGAAACTCTCGTTTTTGCTCCCTGAGAACTTGGTTCCTTAATTTTTGTGTGTGTTTGGAAGCTGTTCTTTGTGTTGGACGAATCTGCGACAGTGGGGGCATCTTTCTTGCTACTCTTCGTCTCACGCTCGTAATGATGTCGCCTTTGTTATCTAGCTGAACTGTCGGCGAGCGATTCACCTTTCTTTTACTGCTGACTGTCCCAGTGGACCGCTCGATCCCTTTTTTATTCTTAAAGAATACAATACGTACAAAATTTTATGTTAGCTATGGACTGTAAATAGGCAAAGAAATATCGGGATGATAAAGAGCTAAACAGATATCTCGATTATTTAACTCTTTATACAGTAATGTCTAGATGGTAGACTAACATGCATGATGCTGCTTAAATTGACCCTCCCTGAAGGCGAGAGGTAAATATTTTTCGAAATAACTATCTACTGTTTCTGCAAAATTTTATCTGACGGAGGTAAATCTACTTTTGGAAAAGTCTTTGCTACCCGAAAAAATATATAAAGTAACTAATTTTTCATGAGCTTCAATTGGCATGACTAATCACAAAAATGGTAAAGTAATTATGTTTTATTTTACTTTAATTAGCTCGAGTCTTTAAGAGAAAGAGCTTCAGTTGGCATGACCCTGCAATATTCTAGTCAAGATATCAAGGGGGTAGCTGACAGAGGTGCCATATATTCTTCATAACAGAATCACCGCAATGAGTGGTAACGTGAAAGGGGTAGTGTTACAAATTTGTAGCTGCCATTTCCAACAGCCCGGTACACAGTCTTTAGTTATACGCTTACCCACGCAGGGATGCTGCCAGCCTCATGATGTGCCTGGGAGGCTGGTGAGGGAGCAGCTAGGTGCCATTGGTTCCCAATATACATTATCGAGAAGAGCCCCCACACCGATACCCTGATAACTTCATTGAGTGTCGGAAGTGTGGTGTGTGGGAGAGTGGGGAGTGTTGTGTGTCGTGTGTCTGGAGTGGTGCAGATGGTGAGTTAAACAGGTGTTGTGTGGTAGCGTGGTGCTTGATGGTGAGTTAAACAGGTGTTGTGGTGGCGTGGTGCTTGATGGTGAGTTAAACAGGTGTTGTCTGTCGTGTCACCATGTAATACTAATAGCAAAATACTCTGATCTCTGCGTGAAATATTCTATAGTCTTTTCCAAATTTGAAAGGTTCAGCTTCAAATTTATTTATTTATTTCATCGTAGGCCTACTGCGAGCTTTTTCTCCACACGACAGAGGATTTGGGTTACTCGAGTGTTGGTCCAATGCAGCAAGTATTCTATGTATTCCTTTGAGCCGTTGCAGGCAGCCTTCTCAACGGGTGGTAACTTTCAAATTCCTCATCTAATTAATAGTGATTAGAGCTTTTAAAAATGATGTTTCAATAGTCGCCTTACTTCAGCCAGCCGAATTTACATAAAAGAAGGCGGCTATTGCACAAATAAAGATAATCTACCAGATTGAGCTAACGTCCATGGAGGCCGGACCTCATAGGGGGAGTATGCCTGATAATTTATGACGGAAAGATTATGATTATGTACACCGAAACTAAGGAGTGGCTCAGGTGTCGCGTTTTTTACGCTGTGTTCAACATTGAGTTTTGAACTTTAAGGTGCGCCTGACAACTTCGTGCGACCGCCAGAATCCGATTCTCTAACTCGTGCTGTTTCCCAAACTATACTAGTCGTCCCGTGGCCGCTATTGATTTTTCATTATAGCGTTTTACTATCCTAAAATACATCTGTTCTCCTCCAACCTCCCGCCCTTGCCTCTATGAGATCTGTATGCATGCAGTATTTCAGTCATTAACCGCCAGCAGATCTTCACCAAACGGTGCATGCCCTTCTCTATCACTCTCAGCTTGCACTGTTGCTGTCAGATCCTCACCAAGCTGTCTACCATCATCTTAACACTACCAATTTCCAGTATCACCATCAGATATTCGCTTTCCCTCCACATCCCTTAAAACACTATCAGTATGCACCGCATTATTTCAATTCTCGGTCACATGAACCTCAGCAGCCGGCCCGCAGGTACGGCAGCAGCAGCAGCAGCAGCTCCATATGCAGTCAGTATTGAGTTCAGTTCCGTGCCATTGTTTGCTGCAGGTGAGAATCATACGCTGCTTTGTGGGTCAGCGATAGCAGGTGTGAACACCGGAACATCGCCGTCATTGCGTTGGTGTAGTGCGCTTGTTACGTACGACAAATGATCGTCGCCGTTCTAAGGAAACTCCGCAGTTTGCCCTCATTTTCTTCCCTGCCACTTGCATTTTCTCCCAATGAATCATCATCATCATCAGGAGGAGAGTTCGGGGACACTGCAAAATACGTTCGGCATGGCTTCTTGATTGAACGCTTGAATTTGGATTCATGAGTGTTCATGAATTACGGCTTTATTGATAATTTAGACGCAGTGCAGACATCAACTAATGGCTTAATCATAGTTATACCAATAGTTGTTGGAGCATGACGCCCGCTTCTTGACACTCATGGTTCAGTGACCCAGTTACGTTACAGTTGCCCGTTTTGACGAAATTTAAAAATAATTGAGTCAGGAGCGTAGCAATCGCTGCGGTGCGTTCAGAAGCAGTTACTTTCCTTTTGAATTTATGGTATGCGTTTTTTTTTTGTAACTGCGACCTATCGACTAGCGTATCAGAGGCGCGCAGAATAGGTATGTGGTATAGAATGGTCTGCTAGTCAGCGAAGCGCAAAATCTACATGGTAGGTAGTGGTAAACAATTATCATGAAACACCAAATCTCCGTATAAGACGACCTGTTATAGCCAGTGCAGCGCCAGCTTTCTGCTTCATACACTTGTATCATAAATTCGTCACGGAGCTGTAAATCTTTGCCTCGTAAAACAGTTTGTTAGCCAATAAAGCACTTTATTTATGCCTCATATAATAGCTTGTTGCGGCCATAACCAAAAGGCGAGGTCTCTATGTATCGCCTATACTTATATGTTCACCACGAAGCTCTAAATATATGTTCCATAAAGCGCTTCGTAAGCCAGAGAAGCGCATAATTCATAGCTAATAAGATAGTTCATTAGGAATCCGAAGATAAGTATAAGTGTCATCGATTCGCTCCAGCAGTTGCAGATTAACTGCACAGTTTGCGCCACGTGCGCCAGAAGGAGGCAGTTTTGCTGTTCGAAGTCCTCCAGCCTCCGGTGATTATGGTATTTTTCTGCGGCGCAGTGGCTGTTATTGATGTAATTATTCCCGCTGCGAGAATTGTGTCGCATTCTTAGACATCCCATTGGTTTTTTGCGCCATTAGGTTTATTTTTAGCCATTAATGAATTGCCTCTTGTTGACGCCGTGATTCGTATCACATGACGTCCGTCGCATCGAGTGTTTTTTTTTATAGTTTTTATGTTCTCTGTCGCTGGGTATGACGGAACAGTGTCTGTGTTATGGAACACTTTCCGTTGCGGATCGATCATAAGGTGTTCTCATGTGCTCGATATCTAGTTAGACGCATGATTCAGTAAGTAAATTACTACACGGACCGAGGCTAAGTACCTAAGTAGGCTAAGTAAGTAAGTTGGAAAGGGCCAAAAGAACGCTGTATTGCGTGAGTAAATAAAACTATTTTTTTAATTAAAATGATTTGTTTGTTTGTTTGTTTATTGCAAGTGATGGGATTTGCTTTGCATGCAGTATCAATTTATTCTATTTAAATAGTTCGGAAAATAATATAATGTTTTTCATTCTGTGCTTCCGCTCTGCTGTCCCACAACGCTACGATACTCAGTTGCAGTTTCTGCAGTAGCGAGATCTTAGAGCGCTGCACTTGCATGCGCTCTCACCCAAAATCGTCTCTCCACCTGACAGGTAATTCCTTACCGTGCTTAGCTTGGAAAGTCTGCCCCTCTCTAACGCTGTTGCGGGGTTACTGACCCCAACCAGAAATTAAAGCGATTTGGAAGTCAAAATTTTCAATTGAGCCTTCCACCTCTGATACCAGAGCTCTAATAGTCCGTGGTGGACTGCAGCCGGGCCCGCCTGTGAAGCCGGCAAGCATCTATCTGCAGCACGAGCCAGTGCACGTGGATTTCCCAGTTGGGGGTGTGCAGTTAACGCTGACTTTACTTCAACTCTAAAATTTTCAGTATATTTATGACATCCATTTGTGCAGAATTGCTCCTAATTATAATTGATACTATTTCTGTGGCGAAGTGTTTGTATGTTGGTTCGTTTTGCAAAATTTGATTATTGTCGCTGTTTGATTTTTCGCGCCTGGTTTTGTAGTACAGACAATGCTTGTACGGTCAAATGTTGATGTTAACTATCTATCAATAACAATATAAACGTACTAAATAATAATGGTTGTCTGAAATTAGCAGCAATTGTATTTAAAAGAAATAGTGTCGTACTTAATAGTATGTGATTTAGTATCTACCCGCTTTGAGCTGAATTTGAAGTCCCGTTCCATGTGGCGTTGGCGACTTAAATCGCATAGTTCCTGTAGCGAGTTCTTGAATACAGATTTCTATTTCATCTGATGCGATGCATTTGTTACCATTTCATTTGATGCGGCATCTGTTCTCTTTTCAGCTCGTACCTACCACGTCTGTATTACCACATCATCCAGAATGTTGCGCCTGTTATCCATCTCTTGATAGTTTCTCCAACAGCGAATGTATCACCCTAAGCTATTAATGTTCCATGACGTATCCGAGAAAAGGGGGATGCATCAGCTGCAATATCGCTGATTTTCTCCTCGGTGATGAGCAACACTCTGCCGTGCCACAATTTATCCCTCTCCATCTCACATGGTCGGCGGGAAATCGCTGGTGCAGAAGTAGGGCAGCAGCCGCCGCCGCCTCTTATATGAAGGCCACGGACTTCCTTTGGCAGATGCTTCTTAGATTTCCTGCAGTCACAATTTTTGCCGAGTCATTAAAGGCTACTTAATTCTCTTCAAACTGCTGTCAAAGTCCATCTTTTCTCCATCTGCTCGAGAGTAGCCAGCCGCTGAGGTGAGCCAGCTGCAGTGCCACGCCTGCCCTGAGTAATGGACTTACGGTAGCTTTAGTATGCACCTCTCTCTCTCCGGCACGCGTCAGTTCCTCAGTGTAGCATAAAAGCTTTTGCTTGAGCTTTGGTTCCTTTGCTCTGCTTATCATTGTCTCCTCTACGGCCGGCAAGGGAAAATAGTATTCCAAAAAATGACATTAGGACATTAATGGAGCTGTTTTTCCGCCTATTTTTTTTTATTTTTGGGTGTTATTTTAAGCATGAGCATAACTTCACCGACGTGCCTCCTTGCCCCTTATTAAATTATCCATTTTTAAAGGAGTGTGAGCCCATATTGAAAAATTTGAAAGTGCAGGTCAAAAAAATGGTAGGGAATCTTTTGTGTACACTGTCTCGACACGCTGACGCACTGCAGTCTATTTGCTCTTTAAACGAAGCTGCAGCAATTTTGGTTCTCCCTCGCCCTCCTTCTAACTGAATTACCGTACAACAAATGCAGTATCTGCACTGCGAATCCTGCCTAACCCTTCCAGTAGGCGTCGCCAGTGCACTTACTGTGTATTAAAGCGCAGCTAAGGATTCTTGTGTTTAATTAAATAATTAAATAAAGATTCTTAACTTAAGTGCGGTCACTTCTCAGTAGTCGCGTGTGAAGATTGGTTCGCTGCTCTGCGAGCTACTTCTAAGTCCTTCCTGTATTTTGGTGATGGCTCTATACACAAAAATATGAACGTTGAACTCTCTGAAGCACTTGGTAATATTTCTTACATTAAAATTTGTAAACGTTTCCCAGTGGTTAGCATGTCCTAAGTACAAGAAACGATATTGATAAGTTACTCCACTTGGGATCATCCTTATAAGCATCCATTATCATGAGGTATCGATTATTTTGAAGACGACCTATCGTTTTCTTACGCTCATCACTATGTCCCATATTTTTCTGGTAAATGTTACTATTGTTTGACCCTATACTGCTCATGATGAACTCTTACTTAGGTACGTTTGTTGGCTCTTTTCTTACAAAAGCCAAATAATTTTTTACGATGTTACAGAGTCAGTGTCGATAATTGACTGCTTGCTGTGGCTTTAATCCTATCTGTAACTTTTTATTTACAGCAGACTTGGCTACATTGCTGCAAAACATTTCTTTTCCGCAGGAACACAATAGAACAAAGAACCTTAGTAACAAAAGAACACGGTCTGATACCAATAGGGTTAACTGCGTGTATTCACTTGACTACCCTCCAACTGCCGTGCGTGTGTTGCATCCCGTCAGGCAAGCTGCAAGTCTCCTTCCGTCACCGTATCAAGGATGCCAAGCGTCGCCCTCCAAAATTGGCCGATTTAGTCGCCTTAAAAGCCTCATTTGTTGTCTTTCAGTCGCTGACGACCGTACGCTTCTTCTGGCCGACTTTAAACGCTCGTGCCTGCAATTTATAGACCTCCTGCCTTTTATTATTCGCCTTCTATCAGTTTTTTTTGGCTCCTGCTCTAAAGACCAGCGGAATTACGTCCCTTCTGGGGCCTCTTTCCTTCCCTTCCACCTCTCTTTTGTTCTTTGCCTGAACTTGTTCGTTATTTGCTGTGTTTGAGGTTACAAAACTTTTTTCAAGAGCATTTACTGCACTTAAAACGTATTTTTTATCAGTTAGTTTGAAAGAAAACAAATTTACGTCGCTTTGTACTCACCAACTCGAACCTTCCTGTCTTCCTTGCTTCTTTTGAACTGTCCTGAAGAGTCCTCAAACTGCAATTGATGTTACTTTCTTAAGTTTGTTCCCTCGCCGCTCCCGCATCAAGTAGACCTTTGCTCCCGGGTCTTATGTGGACGGCAGGTGTCTTCTTGCTAAGTGTGTCGACGAACTAGCTATTATATAGTGTTGGGTCTTACATTTTTTTCTTGACTGCTCAAGCTGTGCACATTTATGGATAATAAAAGTAGTGCCATTGCTACTGAAGGTTGATATTTAATTGAGGCCCTGTAGCGTCAAGTGGATGTCTTTTTTGTGAGTTAGTTCTGCAGGGATCAGCGCATTTTCGTAATGGCACGGGCGATGTCTCTGCTTGGCCACCATGTCCGGATGCAGATGATATTAAGTTTGTGCTTGCAGGCTTGAGTTTCCTCCTCGTTACGCCATCAAATATTTGTTTGACCTCCAATTAACTGAGTTTGCTAAACTAGCTGACTTTGAGCTGTATAATTTGGACCGACCTGTTCCCGAATTATTGATGACTCAGCCTTTTATGCTGACTGGCTGCATCATTGGTTTTTTCGTAGACAGGGGACTCGCCAGAATATATGCTGAACAGTATTATTAGTGACGCTTACGTTCCGTTAATTGTTGGTAAATTTAGTACAGTCACCGCAGAATATTCTCATTTCGTGCTAAATTGCGGCTGCGGCAAGTTTGTTCCCTTGGAAAAAATTGATTTACGGCTCTGAACATCTCAGCTATCCAGCCAATACTGGTACTGGGCATCATTCCCATCGCTGCCATCTATCCAATTCCTGGCAGCGTTACTATCGTCGCCGTTCAGCCAATTTCTAGCAGCATGGTTAACGCTGCTGCCCAACCAATTTACAACGGCGTGGCCATCGCTCCCGTTTAGCCAATTCCTTGTAGCACGGCCATCGCTCCGGCTCAGTCAATTCCTGGCAGCCTGGCCGTCGCTCCAGATTAGCCAGTTCCTGGCAGCATGGCCATCGCTCCCGCTTAGCCAATTCCTGGTAGCATGGTCAACGCTCCGCTTGGCCAATTCCTGGCAGCCTGGCCATCACAGTCCCCCAGTTCGGTCGTGACCACACAATAGATGCGCGCGGTTGCGGCACCTGACGCGCGTCGCCATTGCCTTTTATCTGCAAGATTTTGCTTCCAATTTATAGACCGAGAACCGCACGGCAGATTCTATTGCAGGACATCTCTAGCGACCATCGCCATGAGTTTTATTGTTGGTCGCTGGCATTCGCCATTAAAGGCCGCGTTTCCTAGTCTTCGTTCCTGACGGTCGCCCTTATGATCGAATTTCCGATTAGACTTGGGTGCTCTTCGCGTCGTTTGGAACTTTGTTCTGCTGAATGGCCAGCTTCCCGCTCGTGCTCATCTTGAAACGATCCTTCCATTGATGAGTCGCAGCCTTCCATTGTAGTTGCTTAAGTCGAAACATTGTCTCTGAGGGCCCGCCAGTTTCTGCTCAATTTATTGTTATGGCTCTTCTTCCGAACTTGGAGAGCTACCGCGGCACCCGGGTACGCCCACTGCCTGGGGCCTCAACCTTCCTCCCACTCTTCTAACTTTTATCTTGAGCCATTCTTCCCAAATCGACTCGCTGCCGCCATTCATACCGGCGCCTTTCTCAATATTCGCCGTCTCGCTTTTGAGTGCGCCACTTGGCTGCTGTCTCAGCTGTTGCGAGCGCCCTGGGGCCTGGATGGCCACCAGTGGCACTCACGGTGTAGTCTGCTTGACGGTGCAGGTTACCTGTGACGTTTTTCGAACGAGGTCCAGGTGGCGATATTCACGCAACCCATCTTTTGCACAGGTGATATTACGCTCCGTGACCATCGGAAGAGCTAGCAGTGAGTTATTACTACAATGCACGTAACCTCTTATTGCTGGTTGGTCTGGCACTTTCGGTAAGTATGAGTCCAGTAAGTTTTTGAACTTCAGAGCCTTAACGCTAATGTCGTTTCGAATATGATAGGGCACTTTTTTGAGCAAATTTTCTGGAAATTCATCAGATGTACCGTGTTGCTCATCAGCATCTCTGTCCTTTGTGTAAGCGGTTCGTCTTCGTCAAGCTATTATTGTTGGCTCAACGAACTTCAATATTATACTTTACTTTGTTCTGGACTTTGGAAAACATCCATTTGTATTGCTTTGGATAGCTATCATTTGTATCACAATTAGTGTCCGGGAGATCCGGAATACTTCCCTATATACTATAGATTGAGTTGCCAGGGATGCTTCTATTCATGTGCTACTTTTCTGTGATGAAAATATAGTGTTTGGTTGAACCGAAAGACTTACGATGCATGTCTTTATTTCTACAACGCTCGTGAGCTGGCACATAATGGAAAACATGCTGGAGCTGTAACGATTGGCATAATAAAATATTGGAAATATTCATAAATAACTTGTAGGTGGCTTGTGCTGAGTAAGTACGGCAGTTTTGTGTTTTATTTGCCTAATTCCGTTATTTTTAAGCATTCTCTCCTTGGCCGACGCCGTTCTTAGGTTATTCTCATATTAACTGAACAAATATTATTACATGTTACTGTAACAAGGGACAGCCTCGCCTTTTTTGTTTGCTGAACTTATCCTTCTCAGTTCTATTACTGTCCAACGTAGCCTTCTCTCCGTTATTTTAATGACTCACCCATTCATATTTCTCTATTGCCATACCATGGCTCTAATCACTGAATGACAACTGTTGGGTCTATATACACCCATCACCCCACACACCCAGCCACCGCGCGGCGACCTCGCTGCAGCTCAAGTGCGGCGCTGAGGTCTTCAGCTCGTAGGGCAGCGCTGGACTGCATGAGGTCGCAATGAAACCTTGCCGTGTTTAGCTACGCCTGCAGCGATCTCTCTTTTCTCCAAGATTGGTCGTCCAGGTACTACAGGACCGCCAGTTCTCTAGGGATCAGTGCAAGTTACACTGATTTTTTTACTTAGAATTTGCTTGTTTTCACGCATACTGCTTAGCTTGGTGTGTTCACAAACTTTTTTGTATTGTTTAGTATGCCCATCAATTACTTGCAGTGTTTTGTATGCTGAAGCTTAAATTTACTGCAGAATAAAATTGTCCAACTGTACTTTGAGATTTACGCCACCAGCCGGTAAGTATTACCTATTTTTTACAAAACCGAAATTCATTTCCCGAAGTTCCTAAATGAGACAAATGGCTGGTGCTAATGAAATCCTTGCCCGTTGTTACATTGCGTACTTTGGTTTTTTTCTAGAGGCCCAGCTGCCAGCTTAGCCTATGTTTATTTCGGCGACACTTCGACCCTCACTTGCGTAGGCCCGCCACTATGACCCTCACTTGCGTAGGCCCGCCACTATGACCCTCACTTGCGTAGGCCCG
>LQNS02276621.1:5935846-5951435 GCA_001587735.2 Parhyale hawaiensis
TTTTCGTTTTTGACTGTTGCCGAAACTTATTATTCGGCCGAATATTCGGTTTCGGCAATCACTATTCGGCCGAATATTCGGTTTCGGCAAAATTCACTATTCGGCACATCCCTAGTTTGAGATGAGTTCTGGGAGAGAAGAGATGATTGTATGTACACTGAGCTGACTGTTGGATTGTGTGGTAGCGGGCCAGCTTCTGCGAGCCGCTAGGTGCTCTCTGATCCCTTAGATTGTTCTATTGGTTTCAAGAAATTGGAATTCTTTACAGACAAGAGTTTTTGAAGCTTTTGATCCTCGTTCATAAGATTGCCGTGGTGAGCGTGTTGCCAACATGTCAGTCATACCGACCTCACAGCTGTGGTGTGGAGCCGTTAATATGTCGACTGCCGAAATTAGCCTTACCTGTGTGCCTGGCTTTGTACGTGACTGTCTTTGTGTACTTTGCGAAGCTTTACTTCATTATTCATCAATTAGTGGCCACTGTCAGGATATTCTCGCTTACTTCTACTAAATATAGGCGACGGCTGACGAGCTGTTGTATACCGTAACTAAGGCGTTTCCTATACTGTAGAGTACTAACATTCACCTAACTTTGTTTTCCACAACCTTCTTATAACCCCATTTGTAGGTTATTTTAAAATAATAACGCTCAACAAGTGTTAGAACGGTATTTTTACGCAACTGTGTTTGGAACGGTTACCATTGTAACTCCCCGCACCATCCCCTCACCTGCCCAACACATTGGAGAGGTGCAACATTGTCGAACTGCGGCCACAATTTGCGAGAGAGAACCGCCATCGACGTCGCGCCAGTCCCATTCGCTGATGACTTTCCAGCAACACTCGAATAAATAGCGCACAGCCACCTGCCATTATTGCATTGGCCGACACAGTGCAGAGTTGCCTGGTGCGGATCGTCTGCCAGCCGCCCACTGATGTCCCCGGACACTTTATATCTGCTTGTCCGAGGCCCGACTGAAAAGTTCATCTGCTGACCCACACCCCGCAATGGAATATGATCAAATGAGGCTTGTGTTACTACAAGATCCCATTTGCCGTCCACGCGTGTATCTTCCATCCGTGTTGCTTGTTGCACCGTTTTTTTTTTTTTTTGTGAAAAAGTTTCCTCCTTGTATTGATGAGTTTGAAGCTGTTTAGGTTCCCTCGCTAGTTTGTCATTTACTACTTTTTTTGTTTGTGGCACGTAATCCTGCGTCATCATGTCTACGGTCCACTCAGGCATGCTTTCTTCCCTTTCGTCTAATGCTCGTCTTTTTCTCACGCCAAGCGATTTTGTGAATTATGTTTCGCTCCTGACTTTTTCATCGTAATGTTCTGATGTTTTTGCTGCGGTTATCCTTCAGTACCTTCCTTTCCGTTCATGTTCTCAGGCAGGTTCCAATTTGCTGCTGCAAATCACGTTATCGTCGAGTTTTGTACCCGGAAGGATATTTGCTTTTTCGTAGAAGTGAGTTCACTGAAGTTTTTTCTGACATTTCATTTTTAATTCTATTTAAAGACATGCACGTACCATAGAGTGAGGGTCCGCGCGGTAACCCGCAGCTTAGTACAACCAAAAGCGACAAATATACGACAGACATGCAGCCAATGCTCCCTAACCATAGACATCTTGACCTAGACAGCCTCGCCTTCGCTTCGCTCGTGCGGGCTGTAATTGTTGGGAAATTTTTATGAAAAACTGAGTATAGCTGGCATTTTTTTTTTTGGGGGGGGGGCGGGGGAAGCGAATAAATGCAGCTACTCACGTGCGCAGTGTAAACTAATTGGGTTATAACATTTACTATTTTATTTATTCAAGAGTAGTCGTTGTCCACCATTTGCCAACTCCCCAAATCAATATTAACGAGAATCCGCGAGCGCAGTTGGCGCCCACCTTGCTTTTGCTCGCTCAACTTACGATCGGACATTCAACTCACACGTTGTCACGATGTGTAGGGAAAGTCGCTAGCTTAGATGCCCATGAGCGTCCGCTCGCTATAGTTGAAGGTGCGACTGTATTATAGTGTGTGGTGCCAGCGGTACGGACCGCAGGCAGATGAACACAGGCAGGCATCTCTGCCGTATCTATTGCCATAAAATTATCGATGACGATAACGTCACGATAGATCGCCTGCATTAATTGTTAGTTTAAGTTGAAATATTGGACACTCAGGATTCGTATTTGCAGTTAGTTTGTAGTCATGATACCAGTGCTATTTAAATATTTTCAGTCTCGTCATGCGACAATGATGACGTCACAACGGTCTCGAACAATCGATTGGGGATGCGTTTAGGAGTTGCGGGTCGGCGCCGTACTTTGTGTCACGGACGGCTGCTTGCTGGCCGTTACGGCAGTACTCGGTTCCGGTGCCAGATCGTCTTTCCTTTCATCGCCTTCGTTTAGCCGTAGCTTTGGTGCGTAAAGCAATCCACCAATGCAAACTTTCGCATCAGCCGGCCTCTCGCGGTGTTTTTGGGTTTCTCTGAGAGGTCGCGAGTGGTTCTAGAGACCATAACTTATTTTCATTAAGAGATACCGTATATATTATTCCAGCTGAGCTTTCACGAGTTTACCGTGCATCAGCACGAATCCCCTCTCTCGTGGTCTTTTGCTGCACCATATTAGAACTTATTACAGTAGGTCGTAGCACTATTTTGAAAAGTCTCCAGACGCCATGCGATAAAAACAAAAGGCTAAGAACCGCCGCGCACTATATCAGATATTCCACAAGACTCTCACCTATCTAGGCTTGCTTTTCCTGCGCCCAATGATCCCATAACGAAGATCGCCCAAACTCCATATATTTCTGTGTTGTTTGCTCCACTGTTTGCTGTCTCGCGAGACTGTTTACTGTGGTTTGTTTACTCGTGCCTGCCTGTTAGCCAGGCCTCTGTTGCAGTCTCCGCTGTTCTCTCTGCAGGCCAAGCCCGTCCGCGCTGGATATAGAAAAGAAAGAAATGAAATATGGCCATGTAAATAATACTCCTGCAGTCTTTATTATCCCTTATGCAGTGAATACGCCAGCAACGTTGCGATTTTGCATTAAAAAGTTGGTATTTCAATTCTCTTGTTATGGTGAAAATAAGGTACGGTACATAGCCAGTACCGAAAGCCAGTTTAGGAGTCCCATAACTGCTCAAGTTTTTATGAACCGTTTGCATTGCTCTAATGACACTTTTCTCCCTCCCCTCTGTCATGAGCGTTGCCTCCTTCAATATTGGAGCTGCAATTGCTCTTGCTCATATCGCTTCATTAATGCAAGTCTAATTACATATTGATGGACATATTGCCTCATAACATTTCATTAATTTAAACGATGAACTGCCGAGTATTTAAGGCTGGCATTGCTCGGCGCCCAACAGCCAGTCGATCTTTATCGCCATTATATGGAAATTGAATTTCTCGCATCATATTCCTGGGGGCGCCGCGCCAATATCCTGCTGTATGTGCCAGCTGCTGCCGTGAGGGAGGACGGGGGGGGGGGGCGCTACGGCTGCCATCTTTATTACATTTATGCATATTAATTGGGGGAACATTGGATTAGCTGGGACGACAATGGTGCTAACGCTGCCTAGGGCCTTTAGCTGCTCCTGCTGCTGGCCTTCCGCAAATTGCGAAATTGTACAGAGTGCGGGGGCTGACCAGCTGTACCGTACGCGCTGTGCCGATTCGACGCAGAGTTTTATCACAGTTTACTGCACTGCTAAAGGTTTCCATGCCAGGGAATGTCTGGCGCCTGTTTGAAGTCCTATTGCTAATACGTCTGTCACTGTCAAATGCTCACTTCACCTCCCCCGCTCTGCCCTAAGCACCCATAAATCTTTTGGATTTACTACCTACCTTTATTATATGCATTACATATCTGTTCTTGGTACCACAGCCACAATTAGAACAAACGAAAGTCCTGGAGTGGCACAGGCGAGTAGCAAACGTCATTTGGCAGTTCGCGTCTATTGTGCCAACACTTCCGAACTGAGTGAAGGAAACTTAACGCTTCCTAGTCCATGCGAGGCTGCTCTCATTTCCGACTTCGGAGCATTACGTTAATGGAGTGGTGGGACTATTCGCGCGTGTGTGCGTAGGCCTGCGCTGTCCAGTATCTCAGCGTAGCGCTGAAGCCTAGGACTTGGCTCCCTTCTGAGAATGCGTCACTTAGTCCCTCCGTCTGTTGGTTCAATTTCTTATTTATTCTGTCGGCTGATTCGCACTTAGTTTTCTGTTCTTCGTGCCCGCTATGGGAAACTGTTCAGACTCTTTGTTGCGACCTTGTGAGTAAAACAATGTGCCAAAAAGCTGTAACAATGTCAGCCGTCACCCCAGCTTTTATAACAAGTGTCACTTGTGAAATTTAGGATACATCATTTACTTTGCAGTGAATACACATACATACACTCTACACTTTTCTGCTGTTAGCAGCGGTAGCAAAACTTTCTAATGCTGTACTCTGAGTACGGCTAACATACCTTTACTGTGTAAACCCGTCTTAACGCAACTTACTGTCTACATTAAACGTCAGTTGTCGTCGGACGAAACTGTTTGAAGGTGAACTGTAGCATCTTTTTTTTTTTTGTAATGGGCTTAGACGTACCACTCAGGGTTGCTGATGCCTGAAAACAGTTGGGTTGCATATTAATTAAGAAGTCTTTGTATTTATATGTGGACCCATTTGTAAATGAATATCATCGCGCTTGGGCGCCTATTCTCGCTATACGTATTCAGCACTTGCGCTGCGAGCGCAAGCATGCCCACTTATGGTGGGAAACTTGTTGTTGCCACGTGGTGCTCTGGGGTGACTCAGAACATGGCGGGGCGCACGACACGTACGGTATATTTACTACCGCTGGCAGGTCGGAGATTCATCAACATCCCGCCCTTTTACTTTAATTATTTGCAGTTTTCTGCCGTGCCGTTTTTATGGGAATACAGTTATAGAAGGCGAGTATTCTCTGAAACGAGCGGAAAGTCTAGTCGGAAAAAGGTAAGCCTAAGAGTCGGAAGTGTCCTCGAGGCACCCAGAATTGAACATTTTTGTATGGTAGGTTAACATAGGCGAGACAAGACACAAAGGAATGCATCATGAAAAATGAAATGGCTCTTTCTCTCCGTATAACGACATACTTCTCCTCGTAGCACTGTAAGTGAGTCGCTCTATTTCATGCCACGGCAGCCCCCGCCTCTGTTGCACATACCAAAGCCGCCAATTTCTCTTGTCATCGTCGACACCAACAGGCAAATATCAGGGCAAAATGTTTTCATATTTCAGGAATCGACATCCAGTCGCACTCTGCCGTTTATTATTTATTTATCTATTCCAATTGAACGTGGTTTTTCAGCTTTCCGATAAATGATATTGACTCAACTGTATAGCGATCAACAAGTTTATATTCAGTTACCGCTTCTTTGCCTCCGGAATCGTTGAATATTTCATCTGCCTGCCCTCATTGTATCGCTGCTGCAACAGCCGCTGCCTCTGCCTCCCTGATTTGTTTTGATTCTGTGGGACTTCTAATTTGGATTGGAAAGAATAACGTTTTTATTTATTATGACCTCTGCAAGGTCTCATCATAGCATTTCGTGAAATATCATCACTCTGTTTTATGGTTATTGTAGCGAATTATTATTTGCGTTCGTGCTGTAAATGCGTGTAAAGTTTTAAATTCAATAGTTAATTTAAGTCAGCTATATTAAGCTGCGTAACTAGTGTTCGTCAAGTAATGTGTATGTAGTAGTATTGTGCATGGACAAAGCTTAAACTGTACTAGCATGTATGCGGCTGAATGATTGTATTATACGCAGTGATTACGCTGAAATTCGGCTTCTTAGCAACAAGTAAAGAATTAGATTCATACTACGCAAACAATTTAACACCTTGTAACGCCCACGGAGACCATTGCTCAAATTACAAATAGTACACTCCCTAAAAATATTAACGCTTAACATGCGTGTAAAAGAATTCAGTTGTTACTGTACGTTTTGTATCTGATGCTGCCTCCTCTTCCTCGCCACTACATGTGGTTTCCCATGGGCGCCACTCTGTATTTTCCACACAGGCGCCACTCGGTATTTTCCACACAGGCGCCACTCGGTATTTTCCACTCAGGAATATGGCCAATGTGCAAGCGACAGGGTAGCGATCTCTGCGCTCTGTGTGCGGCACATGGTCTCAAAAGAATAAATTTCCCTATTTTACCAAGTAAATAAAACAACGCTTGCGACTGTCGTTCAGCTCCCTAAGCTGAGTTATGGCGCTGGAAGCGAGAGTTGCACGAGCGTTGGTCGTCGTGTTGCCTTCTGCCTCAACGTACGAGGCAAGAGCTCTTGTATGAGTCATACTTCCAGGTTGTTGTGAGGTGCCACCCTGGCCAGGGAGGGACTTCGCCAAGTGCTAGGTGTCCACTCATGATGACACGTGATACTGCATGTTCGTAAACCTTCGTTGTTTTCGAAACCATTTGTGAATGTAATTTTCTGTATCTTTGGTTTTTAGATTTCATAATTTTTCGTTCAAAGGTCATGACTGATTCATACGTCCGTCGCTTATATTTTCTTACCTTCATTAGTTTTCTATAATCTCCACACCTGTCTTTTAAAGTAGTATTTCACCACGGTGTAAATGAAAATCTTCTCTAGCCGCAAGACAGTATACCAGTGAGGCCAGTACATCAGCAGGTCGAGGCAGTATGTATACTGTAGCAGCTGTGGGCAGTATCCGCTCTAAGCGTCTTCCTTGCTTGTGTGTCGCACTAATGCACCTACTGTGTGATCCTCTTGCTCTAACGCAATTCTTGTGGGCATTATATGATCGAGTGGGCCGCACCAAAGCTGCCCACTTAACGTTCTATAGTGACTCTTGCTGCCCATTTTGTGATCGAGTGGGCCGCACCAAAGCAACTCTCCAAAGTTTGGCCCAAACTTGCCTCTTTTTGGCTCGNCCTCTTGCTCTTACGCAATCCTTGTGGGCATTATATGATCGAGTGGGCCGCACCAAAGCTGCCCACTTAACGTTCTATAGTGACTCTTGCTGCCCATTTTGTGATCGAGTGGGCCGCACCAAAGCAACTCTCCAAAGTTTAGCCCAAACTTGCCTCTTTTTGGCTCGCCTCTAATTCGTTCACTTTGATCGATGCTCGAGTTTGCGTTCCTATTCTACTCAAAAATTTTCCCCTGAACTTCTGCCAGCTGAGGCTGCCTTGAAAACTTAATCGTAAAGTATTGTTTCTGATCTCGCTGCTCAACTTTAGACGATCTAATTAAATTCGGCCCAGGTTTTTAGCCCAATGTTTTCGGGCGCCCCGTTGTCGGCGCGGTGCATCTCCTGAGTGGGTTACTTGCAGGTGCCTCCTGTTGCAGATGTCCGCCTGCAGAGTGGGATATGCGATGCTTGAGTGAGTGCAACAGATAAGCCTCCTTAGAGACAGCTACGGTATTTCAAGAGAGGAAAAGAGGGGACATGTAGTATGTCAACAGACACGTGAAGCACAACGGCGAGGATGTTCCCGCACAGGATCAACGCGCATGGGAACAGCAAGTTGAAAAAGAAGAGGAAAAGCAGAAGGAAGCGAAATCAGTAAGAGTATGAAAATGGTAGGCAGCAAAGTGGGCACGAAAGAGAGACGACCTGAAGAGGGATGTTTTAATGCTCTTCTTCTTTTTGGAAAATGATAATTTCTAATAAATTCAACCTGTAACGGCGGGCGCCGTCTCAACCGAGGCTATAACGATAATAATGTGATATTAATAGTGCAGTGCTTCTTAGTTAGGGTGCGCACCCCCCTAGGGGTAAGATATCAGTTCCTATGGTGTCCTTAGGCGCTGTGTCATTGTGAGGTTGGGTTATTAACCCTTTAGGACTACAACTTCCGTGTATCCCAGGAATAACATTGTTTAGGTGTACTCGAGGCGTTATTTACAGCGTTAATGCAACTCTAGTGTAGATTGTGGAAGGTGATGTAGGAAGATTTACTTGTTCAAAGGGCGCCAGTAAGGAAAATGTCTAAGAGTCACTAGGGTTGTACGATGTATTGTCGGGCGTGCATCTATGTAGGTGGAGGTACTGTCACGTACACAAGCAATAGGACGTGTGTATATGCCCTTGTGTATGTTTATGCGTCACGGTAGACCTCAAATAATATATATATACGTGTTGCAGTGCTGTTCTGTTTTGCTTCTTTACTACTGCAGCGCCTGGTTGTGCCGCAGAGCTCAGGAGGTGGCGGAAATTATGCCTACAACTGGCTGCCTGATCCCCTCCAACTCCCCTGAGATAATGTGCTCTCCGACATGTTTCTTATTGCGGCCTTTTTGTAGCCTCCGCTAATTGCCTTCCAATAGCACCGAGGGCAGCGCCGGCGCGCGATCGGGCGGTGTACGCCTGTTGGCCTGTGCATGCTGCTGCCTATATAATGTGTGCTGTAACAGACTCCTGCTCCCATAATAATTACTGTCTTCTTATCTCCCGCGAGCGAAGCGAAGAGCGGTGATAATGTTTTCGTTGAAGATTTGAGTATATTTGTTAGTATATTTGTTTGTCCACCCAAAAAAGGGAGAAGTTGAGCAGTGTTCATATTTTTTTTTCATGGAGTCAGGTGGGTTGACCTAGATGTGAAAAAATGCCAAAATTCTAGGGCAAGCTGGTCATAAAACATGATGAGGTTGAAGTTTGTCCCCCCCCCCCCGCGTGTGGTGGTCTTACGCCCTTGGGCGTTCTTGTTTATTAGTGTTCTTCTTTTCATTTACTATTATCAAAACTACTCAACTTGGCGACATCAAGGGACCTGTAGACTTAAATTGAGCACTAAGCAACCATAAGGTGCTCGAATCGTTGCTAAGAAGTACCCCTAAGTAAAAATTCACGGCTGAACACGAATGTCGGCAATATATTGCTCATCGACGCTTGTCGCACGTACAGCAAACATAAGCTGGCGGGATGAGTTTGATGTCTAAAAGCGGGAAGTAAGTTGGAGTTGCTTTTTCCGAAGCAGGGTTGGCTGCGTGCACCTCTCTGGACATTGCAATACTTACTATATTACATAGTCCAGACAAGATTGTGTAGTGCATCGTCCGTCCAAAGCAGTGTCCCGACCACGAGCATGAACAATAAAAAA
Organism: Parhyale hawaiensis; assembly: GCA_001587735.2. Lineage (NCBI taxonomy): Eukaryota > Metazoa > Arthropoda > Malacostraca > Amphipoda > Hyalidae > Parhyale > Parhyale hawaiensis. The sequence continues at coordinate 5,944,951 of LQNS02276621.1, forward strand.
GCATCAGTGCAAATTTTTTGCTGTTGTTTTTTACGGCCCTGCATGCATGACACTCATGTGTGTGGTATCTGATCCTGCCGTACGACAATCGGTAGCTGCTTTCTTCAGTGTAAATTTTCAGTTGTGGTACGAAACTCTCTTGAAGAATTTCTGCTCGATAGACTGGATAGATCTCTCTTATATACCTACACAGCATCGTTCTTTTCCCTTTATTATATACATCTCACGTGTTCTGTAGTCTGATGGTCGAATGCTGCAATGCTCAGCGTACCTTCGCTGTTAGTTTGTTATGCTGCGTTACCTTCGTATTTTTTGTTCATTCACATGCTGTAAGTTGTTATTTATTCTCTTATTTTTACTCATTTCATCCTTATCATACGTCAGCACTGGCTCTGTGACCATTCCCACACCACTTGGCATCCGTTCTTCCCATAGCTGAGTAGGTTTTTCTTAATAACCTTCCTATTCTCTTTCACCACACATCCCCTCTCCAGCGCGCCTCTTCCCTCCATATTCTGCATTCCTTCATCTGACAGATTTTCGTATGCTGCAAGTTTCTGTCATCTATTCTCTTCTGCTTTCGTTCAGTAACAGCCTCCCCCTCCCCCCTCTGCTGCCCCCACATAATCTCGCTGATTGGTAAATAAAATGACGCCCCCTGGGAGCGATGAGCCCTCGTGGGCACGTGAGGAACATGTAGAGCCTCTCTTCAGGCCCCCGGGATGGCAGCTTGGAGGGAGCGTCCTTTAAACCTTCAAATGTTGGTCAAGTTGCCATGGTCGAGTGGATTGGCCCGGGTTATCAGACCTAATTTGGCCTCCCTAAAGTCCAACAAACCTGGCAGACTTTGAGTCGACACGACCTCGCTTTACTGCCGCGCATGACGGCCGCTTCGACGCGTCTGCTTCTCCATCAACTTGCTTTGTACAACAGTCTTCCTGTGCTTTACTGCCAACTGATGTAAAGATAAAGAGTCATTCCTTTGTTTTTCTCTTACGATAAAAGAAAAATTTGTTGCTTGGAGAAGCTCCTGCTGCAAGTTTCTACAAGATAAATTTGAACGCAACTTAACCATTCAATCATTGCAAAGCTAAGCTGGATGTGCGGAACAGCTTAAGACGAACAAAATCTTGCGCAAAGTGCCTTTATTTTGACAAGCTCGTACGTATTTGCTTTTTGCTATGTGTAAGCACTTTTAGGATATATTGCCAGCACTGTTTGACAATAAGAGCAAATGTTCCAAGTCAAAAGCGATCATTACCTCCGCCAGGGAAGTTATGGTTTTGTCTAGTAACATGTTTGTATCTCAGTGTGTCACAAAGATAACTCAAAAAGTTACGGACGGATCTTTACGAAATTTACTGCGATTGTTTGGCATGTTAAGAGCAACAGATGATTAACTCTTCGTGAAGATCCGGTCAACCGTTTGTTTACTTATTTGTGTACCTCATTTTTCTTGGTGGCATAACTCATAAAGTTATGGATGGATCTTCATGAAATTCGCTGAAATTGTTGGGAATGACAAAATTTTTGCGTTGATCTGCTTGTCCGTTTGTTTGTCTCTATGTTTGTGTTTGTTTGTCAATAACATATCTGAAAAAGAAAAGGATCCTCATAAATTTATGAGAGTTATACCTGCTAACAGACACAAACGACTAAATTTTGGTGATGATTGGTGCGTCCGTTTCTATGTTTGACTAGTGATTGTCAGAACGCGACTGGAAAAGTACGGACGGATATTCAAGAAAATTACAGAAACTGTCACTATTGTTAAAAGGCACAAATGACCAAATTTTGGTGATGATACAAAAGAAATCCTGGTTTCAGGGTCAATTTTAAGTTTTCGTTAATATTGCCTTTTTTTTGAGGAGGTATGCACTGTCACGCTGCTCTAGTTCCTATTGGGCCTACTATTACATTTTACCAACATTGTGTTTCGGTGGACAAACTAGCTAGCATTTTATAAGAACAGTCTTGTGCTATTCGACTCGCTAGATACGTTATGTATTTGCATGCACCTATGTATTTACTGCTGTAACCAATTATGTTGTACGTATATTGACACCGTGTTGTTCTTCCGACAGGTATGTGATGTACCGGACTTGCTACTGGTACACGTATGTATAGCTTGTGTTTTTGTTCCTTATTCTTGTTTCTTTTGTGTTTGGCGAAAATTGTAAGTACATACAATAGTTCTTTGCATTTTGGTATTTTATATCAACAACAATACCTTGGACATTCTTCCGTTGAAGTTCAGGTGATGTTATTCACCGAACCGCTTACACCTTTTTTGTCTACCACTTTTAGTGTGGATGATTCCAGTAAGTTTTAAAACGTCGCAGTTTCCATGCCTGTGACGTTTCGAATATGATTGGGCATTTTGATGAGCAACCTTGAGCCCCGGACGGTGAAGCTGTTAGAAGATTTCGTTGCATCTTCATCTCTGTCATTTCGGGTTGGAATTGCGCTTCACAAGTCTGACCGATACGGTCCGAGTGTCGGGCAGCAATTCCCTCATTTACGCTTACGGCAATTCTTTCTAAAATTTCCCAAACATAGCTATATGATCGTCAAACGCTCGAATCTCCGTCGCATTGGGTACGTTTGAATACGGGCAAGTCATTCGTTCACTGCCTCGAATTGTAGCAGTGAACGATATTGACATGATAAACTCAAATGCTATCTAACGGCAAGGTAATGGCAAAAAAGTGTAATTTGTTATTACCAACAAATTCATGTTTAACTTACTTCTCACTGGCGTCAAATTCAATTTACATCTTCCACATTTCGATGCACTTATTTACTGTATTAATAATGCATCATGACATATCTTTTGCGAGAGGAAACCGATATACAGGCTGTTGGTGCCAAATCGGTCACCGTGCGTCAGCCCAATATAACTTCGATTTTTGGGTTCAGTGAACGTATTGCCGGCGACATGTGCTGCCAGTGACAGCAATGAGTAGATCTGCTGAGGATCTATGGGCCTAGGTAGGATGTGCCTGTCAGCGATCCATCTTGTGATCAGCTCCGTCGCCTCCTCAGCCCTCCCTCTCCTCCTTGCCTTCCTTGCTTTCTCTCATTGCGTTGTTGTGCTCCGGGGCTGCTCTGTGCCGCAGCCCAGACTCTTCTGTGCTGCAGTCCAGGCTCTCCTGTGCTGCAGTCCAGGCTCTCCTGTGCTGCAGTCCAGGCTCTCCTGTGCTGCAGTCCAGGCTCTCCTGTGCTGCAGTCCAGGCTTTCCTGTACCGTAGCACAGACTCTTCTGTGCTGCAGTCCAGGCTCTCCTGTGCTGCAGTCCAGGCTCTCCTGTACCGTAGCCCAGACTCTTCTCTGCTGCAGTCCAGGATTTCCTGTGCCGTAGCCCAGACTCTTCTGTGCTGCAGTCCAGGCTCTCCTGTACCGTAGCCCAGACTCTTCTGTGCTGCAGTCCAGGATTTCCTGTGCCGTAGCCCAGACTCTTCTGTGCTGCAGTCCAGACTCTCCTGTGCCGAAGCCCAGACTCTCTGTGCTGCAGTCCAGGCTCTCCTGTGCCGCAGCCCAGGTTCTGCTGTACTGCAGTCCAGGTTCTCCTGTGCCGCTGTCCAGGCTCTCTTCTCCCGCAGCCCAGACTCTCCTGTGCCGCAGCCCAGGTTCTTCTGTGCTGCAGTCCAGGCTCTCCTGTGCCGCAGCCCAGGTTCTGCTGTGCTGCAGTCCAGGCTCTCCTGTGCCGCAGCCCAGGTTCTGCTGTGCTGCAGTCAAGGTTCTCCTGTGCCACTGCGCAGGCTCTCTTCTCCCGCAGCCCAGACTCTCCTGTGCCGCTGCCCAGGCTCTTTTGTGCTGCAGTCCAGGCTCTCCTGTACCGCAGCACAGGTTCTGCTGTGTTGCAGTCCAGGCTCTCCTGTGCCGCAGCCCAGGTTCTGCTGTGCTGCAGTCAAGGTTCTCCTGTGCCGCTGCCCAGGCTCTCGTCTCCCGCAGCCCAGACTCTCCTGTGCCGCTGCCCAGGCTCTTTTGTGCTGCAGTCCAGGTTCTGCTGTGCTGCAGTCCAGGTTCTCCTGTGCCGCTGCCCAGGCTCTCCTCTTCCGCAGCCCAGTCTCTCCTCAACCGCAGTCCAGTCTATCCTATCCTGCCGCCCAGTCACTCCTCTCCCTCAGCCCAGTCTCTCTCTCCTCTCCCGCAGCCCAGGCCCTCCTCTCCCGCAGCCCAGGCCTTCCTGTGCCGCAGCCCAGTCTGTCGTCAACTGCAGCCCAGTCTCTCCTCTCCTGAAGCTCAGTCTTTGCTCTACCGCAGCCTTGGTTCTCCTCTCCCGCAGCCCTGATTCTTTTCTGCCGCAGCCCATGTTCTTCTCTGCCGCAGCTCAGTCTCTCCTCTCCCCAGTTTCTCCTCTCCCACAACCCAGGTTCTCCTCTGTCGCATCCCAGGTTCTTCTCTCTCGCACCACAGTCTTTCCTCTCCCGCAGCCCAGGTTCTCCTCTGCCGCAACCCAGTCTCTCCTCTCTCGCAGCCCAGGTTCTCCTCTACCGCAGCCCAGGTTCTCCTCTACCACAGCCTAGGTTCTCCTCTGCCGCAGCCCAGGTTCTCCTCCGCCGCAACCAGTCTCTCTACCGTTGCCCAGGTTCTTCTCTGCCTCAGCCCAGGTTCTTCTCTGCCGCAGCCCAGTCTCTCCTCTCCCGCACCCCAGTCTCTCCTCTCCCACACCGCAGTCTCTCCTCTCCCGCAGCCCAGGTTCTCCTCTGTCGCAGCCCAGTGTCTCTACCGCAGCCCAGATTCTTCTCTGCCGCAGCCGAGGTTCTCTCACAAGCTCTATAGGCTGGCTATTCTCTCGCGTACTTTGTCATCTTTATCGAGTTAACTGACGTCTCTGCTACATGATTTGACTGACAGCCTTTTTGGGAAGATAAATGTCGGAGAGGAACCGGTTCGCCCTGAAGTATTTTAAGGAACTCCGCTAGTAAATGAAAGTGTCTCCCAGACTCCGATGTATTATGTAAATGAAAGTGTTTCCCATGTATTACGTAAATGAAAGGTTCTCTCATGTACCCATTATAAACTTTCTTTTATTCACTGTGAGATACTGTAATCAGTTGTGGATATTACGAGTGCTTATGTTTAGTGTTGTGTTCTTTTGGAAATTTCATGTCATAATATGGACTGCTACCTAATGTAGGTATACAATCGCGCTATAACTGCATCAACGTTTTTAACCTCACTTTAGCGTGCCCTGTAAGTGTAATTTCTTGAGCAATAGCTGTTACAAGCGTGTTACACTAGGGGAGCCGTGTTACACGAGAGCCAGTTTATGGCCGGCCTGCTTTCCCGGTTATTGAGGTCACCGGACATTGCCGGCAGGGGCGGCACCGCCGCCAGGGACTGCACGGTAGCCTGCTCAGTACGTTGCGGCTCAGCTGTGAGGGTCGGCTGGAAACTTCGTAGGGCAAGAAAGATATCCTAGTGGAATGTGATGACATGAACCTGTTCAGATTGCTGAAGGTGCTGCGGCTGGTGTGCTAAGTTATGCGAGGTGCTAGCTTGAAAGACATATTGCCTACGGAAATAGAGTTAGGTTTAAGTAAGTATAATAGAGCACAGGTATTGCAATCATACAGCACGGACTAAAGCCTCCAATACGAGCGCCGTTATGCTGCTTGAGCCTCACTGCAGCCCGGCACTGAACTGCCTTAAAATTTAGGACGACAGCTCGTGTAGATCGCGAACATGTCAAGTGGACCCAATGCAGTTTACTCCAGTTAGTTTTTCCTTAAAGTACTCTTTTCTTAGAGCCGAGGCTCCAAAGAGAATAGCTGAAAGGTATTGGTAACCTTGATATTCCCTTAGATTCAGCCATTTTGTTCGAAGTCGAACTCTTACTTTCTGGCAGCCATGTCACCGTCTCACGTATCTGCCAGCTCCAGAAGCCCCGCAGTTTCAACCATGACCAACACAGTTAGGGTTGTCCTGAATCGGACCAGTGTCATAAGATATTTTGTTGAGCTATGTTGCCATTCGAGGAATCTAAAACCTTTGTCGTATGAAGAGAAGAAAGAGCGTATGATCAAAAGTGCATATTCTTCCAAACCATGGCACTCGACAGAAATTATAACACGCAAGAAGATGGAGGGATAAATAATGATAAATATATATATATATATATGTTGAAAAGGAGCTCGTGGAAATTGTTGCCCCACAATATTGGTCAGGGGGGAGCCCTTCTAAAAGAAGTTATAACTAAAGAACATCTTTCAGATCCTGAGACATCCGTGAATAACCACAACTAGTGTCGAAGTTTATTCACATTCCTGGACTCTGCAGACGATCTTCATTATGTCTTATTACCTTCGCCAAGGAGGTTATGTTTTCGTTGCGTTTGTCTGTCTGTTTGTGTGTTTGTCTGTCTGTCACCAAGATAACTCAAAAAGTTATGAACCGATTTGGATGAAATTTACGGGAATTGTTAGGTATGTTAGGAGGAACAGATGATTAACTTTTGGTGAAGATATGTCCATCCGTTT
>LQNS02276621.1:5951691-5969244 GCA_001587735.2 Parhyale hawaiensis
AAATGATTAGATTTTGGAGTTTATGCAAAGAAAATTATGGTTTCAGAGCCAATTTGAATTTTTACTACCGGTGGCTCACTTGGCGGAGGTATGCGCTCTCAGAGTGCTCTAGTTATTATTGTTACAGCGCTGATGGAGCGCTGCTACCACTACAGCATGGGAATTGTCCCAGTGTATCGCGTTACGTGTCGTATCTGTGCAGGTTGCTGCACTGAACTACGGCTCTAAACTTTATAGCATTGGTTTGAAAATGACGATACCAAGTTGCTACACTCATGGAATTTCCTAATTGAATGATGCGCGAAAGATCGTCTGTGCTCTACAGTTATATTTTTAAAACTGCTTTTTCTAAATATGTAATACTAGCTACAGTACGCGCTCTGTTACTTATATTAATATAGCAGAACTTCTGCTGCTTATGTGACTCGTGTAGTTCGTGTATATTAGTGCTTGCAAATTTTTCATCAGTGAATAGTTACTTGCGTATTCTTGCTCTCCGTGATAATCCACTAGCGTTATGGGTAGCGTTTCTGTATTGCGAACTATGTGGGTGTCCCCCGTGAGTCTGTGTATCCGCAACAGTCTGTTCGGTCTCCGGGCGTCTCCGACTGTTGTGGTGAGCTGTTGTGCAGTGTTGCGTGTGCGGGCTATGTGTGTCCGGATGAACTCTAGTATTCTCTAAAACTAAAAATGATCGCTACGGAGTCTTGCATCGTAGCGGAGTTAAAAGTCAGTGAACTCCATCGACGCACATATATTAAACTCCGCCATTTACCCGCTTCGGAAATATCACCGCTCTTCAGTTGCCACCTTCCCCTGCACTGGAGATTATGGGCCATATTCTTTGTGTTGACTTTATGATTGCAAGTTTGGACGTAACTTGTGACCTCTCACTGCATTTTATGCCGGCTCTTCGATTTATTACGGCTCCGTTAGCACCGAGCGTTGCATGGAAGCGCAAAATATTGGTGCAGTAAACTGAGACGAGCTTTGTTGCAGCGATGCAGTCCAGCCAATTAACTCGGACAATTGCCTCGAGACAAAACAGCGCTGACGAGCGTCGAATCTTCTAATTCCAATTGGTTGTTATTGGTCGCTGTTTCGACAGCCTCCGAATTGTGCTGAAGTTCTGGTCAATAAACTCCCTTTTTTGCGCGCTCGCGTCCCTTTACTGACGCTACTCTGTTATTGGGTTCTCTCTTCCGGCTGAAGTCGCATGCGCCTCTTTTACGACCTCCTGAAGTGTCTCGGTGTGGGAGGCCAACGTTTCGGTGGTGTTTCGTTGTTTCATTCGCGCACATCAGTAACGAATTCGGGGAAACTCAAGTGCCTTTTCATTTTTTTATTTATTTTTTATTCAGTGCCACATATATTTGCTGCTCATCGCACGACTTTCCTCTCTCATGATCAAAAACTTCCTTGGCTCTGTATACCCAAATTCATCGCGTGCCTTTCGCAGCTGCAGAAATTAATTGGTCCGTCTGTGGAATTTTTACCCCTTTGTTTCCACTGACGCAACATTGCATGTGCCTGCAACGCGATCTTTTCGCGCAGTGCCCGTCATTGGTGAGACTTTCCAAGGTTAGAGACAATGGGTTGTACAATTTTGTGGAGCACGCGGTAGGCTTGTAAAATTTCAATTTCTTCTTCTGTGTCGAACTTGAGGATGAAGCAGGCTGTCCAGTTAGTTACTGTGCAGCAAGACTGAACAGCGACCGTGCAGCTGCTGGTTGGCCCTTATGCAGTTGCGTGTGCCACGCACAGTGCAGTTAAAAAACTTTGGAAAATCTTCACAGTTGTATGCAAAAATGGCCGCATATTGCAGAATATTTTGAATAATTCAGTATCAGCAACTCTCCCAATTGCATCACCGTACGGAAACTGACCATGCACGTGTCATGATCTCAGAGCGTGCTGCGACGTGACACAGACGAGGTGTGTCCCTACTTAATACACCTGTGCTGTATTGATCTTAAATGCAGGTAAAAAGAATTGTATTATTTCAGCTAAAGATCTGAACCCTCAGTACGTCAGCTGTACATTACAATTGATCGATACGCCTGATTGTTTGGAGGTGACAGAATACTATTCAATGCCTGTTCACATTTCCTTTTCTAAGAGAGTTTGAGTTTGAGGTTCAGTGGCGCTAACTGCTGACCTTCGTTCCCAACTTCTGCAGAGTCTATCAATTAATTGGCTTTTGTTCTCTCGCTCCGCTGCGTGTCCAGGCATTGTACTGCTCACGCTCACTGCACCCCGCCGGTGTTCTTACTGTGCTGCACAGTGTTATTAGAGCAGCTGTTTGTTGTCTCTCAGCTTCCCTTTAATATTCAGATCATACAGTATGTACTCAGTGTTAATTTTCTTTAAGATATAACATTTATTTCATACGCGCCCTAAAGGACACTGCGGACGTTGAAAGGTTATTTCCCAAAGGACAATTTGGAGAGGAGAACTTGATCCAGCAAACTAAACTTCAGACGTATTGCCGCAACCTCCTCCTGTCTGCTTGGCTGCCTAAGTCACATAGCCTGCTGTTCTGGCCAAATTTCGGCCGTGTAGATTTGCCTATACGAACCAATCTCGGGCCCGCACCGTGTCGTCTATTGCGTCTTGAGCTGGTCCCTTCATGTGGCTGTTTCAGCTTGATTTTGATGTCAGTCAAATGTGTGTATTTAAAATGCTGGAAGGTGTCTTACTTGCATGAAAAACTTTAGGCGAACGTGGCAACAGAGAGCCCCGCCCATAGTGGCTCCCTGTGCTGCGAATGCGAAGCTCATCACGTTTAGGTTGCAAGTATAAAAGACGCTCGTGTGAATCTGATGGGAAGGTATTAATTTTCTCGAGTATATTTATGTTTCACGAGGCTGGACTACCGCTCTTGTGTACTGGAATCCATGGTTCCTACCGTCACGTTTGCCGCACTTTTAGTCGCGGATTCTCTGTTGCAGTGTCTCGAGCTGGTGACTTGCTAAAATGGATTAGATGAGATAGCTGGTAGTGGACAAAAAACAGGCCCATTCCCAGGGAGTAGTCGGGACTCACGCTCCAACCCTCCAAGAGCTATTGCCAGTGCGTAACAGATGTACGTGTTTGGACACATAGCCCATGAACCGCATGTTTTCACTAAATTTTTAGCTAAGCTCTGCTAACTTAGCCACCAATTCACTCTTGTCATGCGCTGTGATCCCTTAGTAAACACGTTTTTTAACTTCTTTCCTCCCATAACATGCTCGATATCCCTGCAGTGTGTTACCATCATACACCTGAGAGTATGGCTGCGAGTTCAGCGCCTCATAATACCAGTCATGTTGGCTAGGCGAGTAAGTAGATGAAGTCAGTAACGGGCTCATTGCATGGCGCTGCAATAATGCGCTCCACCGCCTGTGTTTGCTCTCATAAATTTTATGATTTCATAATTCGTTTGCATTAGCAATTTTCTGGCATAATGCTAGTGTCATTGCGCTTGTTTACGACGCCGGAGCGGCTCTCACTGCCCTCCTGAGGGTAATTAGGCCTGTGCCTCTTGGTCGCTGCCTGACCGCCTCATTATTTAGGGGCTAAAAATTTACATGGCAGTTGAATTCCTTATGCATGTATGTTATGTAGTGTGCCTTTGCTACGTTAATTTCGTGTTTGGAGACGTGAGTCAGAAAATCAACCACGAGTAGTGCTATGTTATGCTAATAGAGCGTAATGGTATAGCATGGTGTCCAACGCATTTTTCGCACATGGATTGTAATAACACCGTCGCATCATTTGTTATAATAAAGAACTTCGATTCACTATCGAATTCTTAATTTGTATTCAGGCTCCGCCAGATTGTGCAGGGAAGGTAAACTCAGGTCTGACTGTAAATAAATCCTTGTATATAATAATACACAATTGTTGTTTGCTTGCTTGCTCCGAGCCGGCTTGCTTGTTCTTTGGTTGGTCCTTTCCTCCGTTATGCTGTTCAGGATTTAGATAGGAGAAAATTCATCTACTTAAAAACAAATTGAGATACTTTAAAATTTCAGCCCTTGGTATTACGATGGCAAATATAGCTTCTGAAATAAAGCCTATGCCCAAAAATAGAAATACTGCATTTTCTAAATCTCGCATCGATTTGGAAAATAGCTCGGTACCTTCTGATATGATGAGGATTCTTTTTCTGAGTGTGGTAGATGAAAGGCGGTATCTTTGATATTTTTTTAATCTCCTCGGTCATAAGCTATATCGCATATTTTTTAGCTTAAAATCTTCGTAGCAGTTAGAAAGGCTCAATCTTGGTTAGAGTTTCCGTGCATAATCTTTTTCGCTTATGCTTTCTTTAGCTGAATCTCTTCTTGGCAATTGAAGCTTCACGCTGAACAAACGTCTTATTATATTTAGTTTACATTGCAACCCAATTTCGACCCTTGAAGGTTCAACTATCGGTTAGTATCCAGGTTACAATAAGCCTTGAGCATTTCTGGTGAATTCTTTTGATTGAACTATATTTTCTTGGTGCTGCTCAACTTTTGACCAATTCCAAACTGACATTTGCGCCTTACCTTGCAGGAGGGACATTTTGCTCTTGCAAACTCATGGCGGTACTGCTTGTGTATCTTTAATGGAAGATTACGTCTGCAGATATGAGTCCTATTTTACAACAAAACGTACACTGGAAGCAGGAACAATAAAAACTTTAATTGCAAAATTATTGCAGTAATTTTTGACAGTTGGGCCCTCTTGTAAATAAAAAATACCAAATATCGAATAATTTTCGCTCATGTGCTTGGGTAGTGAGTGTCGCTGTAATCGTTATTAATGAATATATTTTACGGGATACACGCCAGAAGCAGAACAACGGGCGCGCAGTTGGTCATTAAAGTAGGTACGCATTGAAATGTGAGGTGTGCTAATGTCTCTACAGCTGCGCGATCTATTACGTAGCGTGCGGTGTCAAGGCCTCCTTAAGTACAGGCCTATAGGTTTGTACGTCACGAAGATGGTCCGAACCGTATCGAGTCCCTGGACAAATTATTAAACGCCTTGATAGGTATTTTTCGTACCTACTCTCCATATATCCGGCTTATCTGGATAGAGATCTAAAACTGACGTTATCTGAAACTTTTAAGTAGTTGAAATAAAGTTTTCTATCCAGATATGTTTGAAATATACAGAGTAGGTGCCAGAAATTTCTTGCTGCGTCTAATAATAATTTGTCCTGGGACTGTTCGTGATCGGATCATGTTTGCAGTACAGGCCCAGGCCTGTACCTAAGGAGACCTTGACTGTGTATGCCGATGTAAGTATTGAGATGAGGCTGTAGTAAAGCGTGCTGGTTATGGCCCAACGCCTTAAAATTAGGTTTGCGCTCCCATTGAATTTCCTTTGCTACGTTTACATGGCACAATCTAGCGTCAGGTTTTCTAATAATGAAATGAAAGTGTACGCAAAGAGTTAATTAATTATTGCTTCGAAACCAATACATAATTGTACTCGTTAATTGGCAGGCATGTTACTGACTGGTAATGCGTATCGCTGCTATAATATCTGTTATTTATCATTAGGCTTTGTGCGCCCCCTGGTGAACAGCGTTCCCAGATCTAACGTTTTAAAAGCTTTTCTGTTTACGCCGCAATGGCCGTCAAGCGTCAGATGGTTTGTAAAATTGGTGGGAAATTGCAGACGCTGGGCGCTGTCCTTCGAATTGAAGCTTAACTCCTGTCTTGTCCTTATACACCGCGGTGGGGATAAATTCAACGCTGTCATTTTTGATGGCCAGCTTACTCTAGATTTTTGGCATTTTTCACATCTCAGTCAACCCAACTGACTACCTACCTAAAAAAAATTATCATGACTGAACTAATTATGCCTCTTTTTGGGTCGACAAACAATAAAATTGAACGTTGTCGTTTTTAATGGCCAGCTAACGCTTTACTTTTTGGCATTGTTCACATCGAAGTCAACCCACCTGAGTCCGTGCAAAAAATAATGAACATTGCTGAACTCCTCCCTCTTTTTGGGTGGACAGGCAGCTATACAAATATACGTACATAAATATACCTGAATTTTCAAAGAAAATATGATCATCGCTCCTCGCTTCACTCGAGGGTGATGATCAGCTTAGAGTACCGTCGTCATAACGAAAGTTATTCCCAGGTACATATTTTAAGCTATTGCCTGCATGAAAGAGTAATAATAGCGAAAGTACGATGCATATGATGAACAAAAAGTCACGTGTTTCCACCAAAAAACTGCGTTTAAGTAAAATACAGCGTGCTGCTCTTCAAGGTCACATGTTCCCAGTTTTCTATCACATGCAGCAAAAACCTAGGACGTCCTATGCGAAAAGACTACAGTGAGCAACGGGCTTAAGGCAAAGCGATAGTTTTGCAGATTTTCGCTCTGAAGAAAGAATAAGATTGGCCTGCACTGAGAGCGGGGACACAACGTGCTGGCATTTCGCGACGAAACGTTCGTTGGTTTTGAAAGATGAACGCACGACAAAAGACCGTCTTGTGAACTAGACACTTGTACCTGACTGTGCGACTGCAAGCAAATTGCTACTTTAATTGTTAACCTAACTAACCCAGGTCGTCTCATCATGGTACAGGAAATTGGGACAGTCCCTAAATCATCTGCTTAAGGTACTTTTGAGATACGAAACTGGATATAATGTCTGTGTTATCAAAATACGTTAAGATACATGTTGTCTGAACCTATTTTATTTCCAATTCTTCAACTAGAAAGTTAGACACACTGTGTCAAACAATGTTTAAAATAAACCTTCAGTTAAAGAGTTATGTTCTCACCGACACTCGAGCTTCCTATGAAGTTTTTGCACCGCTCTATCTGAACTAATGATAGGGTGCGACTGTGGGAGCTGTGTGCACCCTAACGGTTGGGTGGTGCGCAGTGCTATCATCTGCAGCCAGTGTTGCTGGGTGCTAATTATATCGGGCCCCCAGCGTAATGAGCGTACGTACCTATGGTTCCCATTCCATATTAGATCTGTTGAAGCTTGTTGCCTGGTAGTTCGCGTGTGCTCCCGTTGTAGTTCTTGTGGCTAATGTAATCCTAGCAATGGCAAACCGAACCTCTGAATTAATAATAATATAACTTTTATTAAGAACACAATGGGTTCACAAATAAGCCTACAGGTACATAGTAGCTAACGTTCAACCTAGTGATTAGGTCCAATTACAAATATTGGTGGTCACGCACAATGAAAAAGCATGGATACACTTAGGCTACACCTGCAGACCAGAATGACATCGAGCAGCTCGTTCTCACACAAAGACACAAGTAATAGAGAGAGAGTAATAACAGTTTGCTGCGATCGTAAAGAGAATTTACCAGTGACTAAGCTTGCCCCTTTAGTGTGTCATGGAGACACATTATTCCATGATAACTAACCTGGCTAGGGGGCGTGGAACAATGATCATAGTACAAGATTTTTGTCACTACTATACCAACAGTCTCACATATAGTCGTACCGTACCTTGAGAATCAAAAACTGCAAGCGGCTAAAAGAAACGTACAGTAGGAAAACAGAGATAAATCAGCTCACGTCTGCGTGCAACAAAAACGAAGCTTAGAGGAGTAGCAGGTAATAAGCACATCAGCTACATGTCAATCCAATCATGGATGTCATAGCCTACATACAGTATCCTAACCCACCACTGCTTGAGCGCCGAACTCTGATAACTTGTATCAGAGCATATCCCCTGGAGTATCGAGTTATTAAGAGTTTTTGACTCTCACCGGGCAAGAATATTGAGACACTCTACGGCATACGACGCAACATATCACTAGCTCCTGTGTACCTGGACACACCCACCAACCGCCGGAATATGTCATTGTACGCAACACGCAATTATCTGATGGCCTGTCTAGTGAATTTAGCCCAAAGAGAGCTGCCATATATTGGATAGCAATATGTTTTAAACAGTTAAATCTTGACATACAGGGAACATCTGTTGAACTGTCGTAATGTCTGCTTGTCTGTAGCATTTAGGCGTCTAACCTGTCGTTAAATGTCTGCGTAATCGTCAAGTTTTTCATCAATGAGATGTCCCAGATACACGAAGCTGTGTACATGGCTAACTTCACACCGCTTAGCAATATATGCTTAGTCCCGCACTGCTTGCTGCGTCGAGGTTCAAGCAACATACACACAGTCTTATTCGTGTTGTACACAATATCAGGCTTCTGAGCTACATCACACATATGGAAGCTAGCTTTTGGAGAGAACTGTGATGCGGAGCAAGAAGCACCATATCATCAGCGGAACTGATTGCGTTAATGCAGCGCCAGCCCATGTAACACTCAACTGCACTTACTAATCAGCCTGTTATGAATGTCCTCAATAAATATGTTGAAAAGCAACGGTGAGAGAAGCCCACCCTGTCGGATTCCATTAGATGTACGGATGGCCTCAGAGAATGACTTCCCCCAGCATACACAACACTCTTGATTCCTGTACCAAAATTTTAGAAGGCCAACAATAGGCCGTGTGGCTCCTTTGTCTAATAGCTTTTTGAAAAGCGTCCAGAGATACACCCTATCAAATGCTTTTTTTCCATCCTTGATATATGCATAAACGCATAAACCGTTTGAGAGATAATGCGCTACTATCTGCTTCAGTGCAAATATAGCCATCTCTGTTCCGTTCATCGCTTTGAAACCAAATTGATTATCAGTTGTTCCTAGGGCAAAGCTCATTTTCTCTAGCAGTAATAACTCGAACAGTTTGGACGCTGCTGTCGCAAGCGCAATAGGTCTTTAATTTAGTTCTTTCGGTAACATTTTTACCTTTGTTCTTGGCAACAGGTTTCATTACAACTTTCATTACAGGACTGGGAATGTACTGTATCCGCAGGCATTCGTTGAAAAATAAAACCAGTAATGCTGCTAATCTTGGTGGAGCATACCGTACTTCAACACCTTAGGGGGAATTTTATCGGCTCGGGCAACCTTGCCAGTTTTTAGTGCTTTGCATGCGCGTGTGACCTCATCATAGCTAAAAGCATCAACAATCGGCCCAACTGCACCAAGAGATAGCGCTTCATTCACTTCTGTCTCTTAATTGCTCAAGTCAGGATGGGCACTTTTCGTCTTGCAAATTGGCCGCTAGAAATCTGAACCAGCGGCGTTTTTACTCTAGTGGCAGAGCCGTCCCTGGCAACAGTATCGGTCTGTGATACCGGTGGAAGAATGACGTCTTAATGTTGTCCAGTCGCGCTAGTGGGATGTGGCAGTGTTACGGAAATGTTATCATCTGTGTGGTTTGCGAAGCGCTCGCTCGTCAGTGTGACGTCATCGCCCCAGCGGAAGCTGTCGCTTTGACTTGCTGGGCCCCATTGAACTCTTCACCGGTCAATTGATAAACGCTGTTGTTGGAGTAGTATTATGGAAGTAACTGTCTGTGGTCATTTGCTGTGTAAAAACTGAAAGTACAATGCTCCCATTCAAGGACATTCTGCGTAGTGCTATTCTTACATCCACTTCTGGCATACTTTAGGTGTTAGGAGATCGAGATGATAAGCTTCAGTTTACTGTGGTCACGACTGTGCTTCTTCTGTTGACTAACTTATATTGATATAATCTGAATGAAATGCGCCGCAGTCGTCACTGCATGAAAAAGCCGACTTTGTTCACGTTTCCAGCTAACCTTTGTACGAAGCATATTCAGCCATTTCAGAGAGATAAGCTTATGGCAAGTATGATAGCTAGCGGATGTCGAACGCATGTTGGACTGGTCCCTTCACAGGGTCGTGCCAATATTCACTTATTTCTTGGTGCTGTGAAAAAAAAAAATCTTTGTAACGTCTTAGACTGCGCTCAGATTTCAGCCGCTGAATGTCACATCATCCGGCCGCCTGCAGCTGCAGGCCGTCCGTACTTGGAATTCTTTAATGTTACGTTTGTGTCGCCTGCGGGCCTGTCTCACTGCGCCTGCCTGCGGACCTGCTCTGCCCCCTTGTTTTTACCCAACTCCTTGCCCTTGCTTTCTAATTCAGTAACGGATTGATTTTTTCTGATGCTTCGAGTTACCCGCGGTCGTAAGAGCTTTCCTGTGTCCTGTGGTGTTGATATTGTGGTGCCTGCGCTTGAGAGGTGGCAGATGTTGCAGATATTGTGAGGAAAACTTAGCTGAAAGTGTTTAATTATGAGTGTTGTTGTTCTTCTTCTGTTGCTTCCAGTTACTTATGTGAGAGGCTGCCTGTGTCTTGCAGTGTTGTGATGCGCGAAAATGTATCAAGATTCGTAGGTACTGCGTAGAAAACTTCGCTCGAGCGGAGATGGAACTGATATAGCTGGGGATCGATTGGTAAAGGCCCGAAATAAATTTGAATTTTGGTCTATTTTATGCTTTAGGCTATTTAGAAAAAATTATATCAACACAGACGTTTCTGCGACGACTCATTTGTGGCTCTAGAAACTACTGCTGCCATCATAATTCCCTACTATATATATCCAAATGTTATGAATTGATGGTACAGCCTTCCATTGGAGGTGAAAAATATGCACATTGGGACCACTTCCTTTTGCTAGTCCCACCCGCAGATTTTGATATTTAGAGGTGTATTGTTTAATTGGAGGTATTATATGTAGATGGAGATGACTGATGAGATAAATATAACTGTTAAAGTCGACAATGCATTATAAAAGAATGACACAGCATTGCACAAGAGGTTATATGACGGCCCGTTTACGAACTTTTATGACCCTTCAAGCTACAACGAACGTCTTTCGCACACCCAGTTTTGACATTGACATTTGCGGTGGGGAAGTGGGGTGGGGGCAACGCTTCACCTGTGGACGTGACGCCCCGCAGGCCCGTTGTCATGGGTCAGAGGTCCCCCAGAGGCGGGGATACGCTGGCTGGAGAGAAGGGGGGTCCATGCTGGAGTGCAATTCACACCAGTGGTTAACATTAGGAAGAAAAATTCTTGCACTGCAATGCGTGTTGTTGTATGACGTGGTGGATCAGTTGAATCAGTGCGCGGTGTTCATTAATATCTACTGCAGGGTTGTGCTCGACGGCGTAGGTGCGTTGCAAACTCTTGGTGTGTTATGTAAATAACTATCGCCAATATTAGCTTTTTTGACGAGTCAACTACTGATAATCTTACGACAATCCAAATTTTGATTAGCATGTTAATAATTAGGGTTAAGTTGATGCAGTTTGCCAATGCATTTATCTCGAGATCAGCTGTTAGTGGTGATCCCTATGGCTTCTGCTCAGCAATTCACCTGGCAAATGACCATTTAGAGTTACTCCCATCAGGCTATTCCCATGAAAGCGTTTTCCAGCTTTCCGGTAAAGGGTTAATCTATTCCAAATTTCACCCAACTGAACATTACACCTGTGGAATAATCTCCTTGGACTGAGCAAGGCATCCTCGATGTTATCGAACGATTTGGGTCAATGTTCTGTGTGTTTCCCTCTTCCCGTTCGCCTAAATAAGTGGCATCTGTTCAACACAGATTGTCAGTTATTGCTCTGTTGCCGTGCGGCAACACCGGGTATGCTCTTAACCAGTACAGAAGCACACTTCACCTGCTCTCCACCACACTTGAGCCACTGCTACTCTTCAGCTGACCTGCTAATCACACCAGCCCGTCTCAGCAGCTACAGTAACGGACTGTGCCGAGTTTCCGGTTATGTCGTGCAATAAAAAGCCGACGTGCGACTACGCGCCGCCGTGTCTGAAACGCATGCACGGTAACCTGCAGCGTCCGCCTCATGCCCGGCCGCCTCTGCGGCGCTGGCGTGTCGTCGGCTCCTTGTTTTGTTTCCTTGAGTGCGCTAAGTTATGGTTATTGCCTGATTGTGGTGCGCTAAGTTATGGTTATTGCCTGATTATGGTGCGCTAAGGTATGGTTTTTGCCGGATTATGGTGCGATAAGTTATAGTTTTTGCCGGATTATGGTGCGCTAAGGTATGGTTTTTGCCGGATTATGGTGCGCTAAGTTATGGTTATTGCCGCATTATGGTGCGCTAAGTTATAGTTATTGCCTGAATATGGTGCTCTAAGTTATGGTTATTTCCTGGTTATGGTGCGCTAAGTTATGGTTATTGCCTGGTTATGGTGCGCTAAGTTATGGTTATTGCCTGGTTATGGTGCGCTAAGTTATGGTTATTGCCTGGTTATGGTGCGCTAAGTTATGGTTATTGCCTGAATATGGTGCGCTAAGTTATGGTTATTGCCTGAATATGGTGCGCTAAGTTATGGTTAATGCCTGGTTATACCTATAGTGCGCTAAATTCTGGGCATTACCTGAATATAGTGCACTAAATTATGGTTATTAACTGTATTATGACGAGCTAAATTATCGTTATTATAGTGTTCTTAGTTACTTCTTCAGGCGTATAATAATATAAAGTACGATTAGGTGCGGTGCGATACCTGGTGTACTAGTGCGTATAAATGTACTGTCGGCATACGTTGGCTGCTTGTCACATCAACGCCAGCAAATTTTCCGCAGTCACAAATGTGTGTACATTTTCCTGCCCACAGTTTCCCGCCCTTATCGGGCAGCTCTCGGCTGACCTGAGGCCGCATAATGTAACGCAGATGAATGGCCCTCATCAGAGAGACGCCAAGGTGCGGTCCTCAGTTGAGACGACGCCAGTTTATATCATTCTTAACACTGCAACCGAACACTTCAATCAATTCATGCAACACATGCTTTGCAAAAGTACGTATTTTGAACTGCCTTACGGAGAAACTGGTTATTCTTTGCTGCCTACAGCTGTCACTGTCAGTCTCGACTCGTTTTTTTTTCCAGATCAATTCTTGTAATTTTTTATGCCTACACTGCTTCTGTAAAAAACTTGTTCTAAGTAATTGATTAATATCTAAACTTCTCCTGCTATGCTCTACCAGAACTGATTCTAGGCTATCTGATTCGTGTCGCATTTGTGCAGTCCTCCTATTGTAATGTCGGGAAAAATCTTGGGATCGTTTTTCATTAGAGAAATATTAAGTTACCTGTAAGAATTTTTTAAACAAATTATAAAATGTAAACATTTTATTTTGTTACATTTGTTCACGATGACTTTTGTGCGTCTTTCATGTTTACTTTCTGACGAATTGAAATTTACAGGTTTTCCTTGCATTCAGCAGTAATTTCAACTCCATCCTAAAATTTACAGACCGCACTGGTAATCTTCCAAGGATATTCATTTACTATCTGCTTCCACAATTACACCTTTACACCTTTACACCTTTATTGTTCTCTAAACACAGACAACGGTAAAAATCAATAACCGTCCCAATTCATATGCATTCACAGAAAAACATAGGATCTACAGTCAAATTTTGCAGTAAAATTAGAGAACGTGCCTATTAAAAGTGATTTGCTCACTTATAAGACACATGTTCTTAACCGTCATAAATGAAATTTGAACAACAGTAGAAGTAAAAGAAATCTACTATGGCAGTAAAAACAAAAGAAATCTACTATGGCAAAATCAAAACTTATACTATTACAAAATCAGAAACATTCTATATAAAAGTATTAACATTCATGTGGATAATATTGCACATTAGCAATCACCAATGAGACATGACCAACTATCCTCTGTCACAATGAGACATGACCAACTATCCTCTGTCAACATAGTACCTACAGAAGTATGAATGAAAATCTATTTCGCATCTATGCCTAATCCATTAGTATCTGAAACTGGGATAATATCTAACATAACATAATAATATCTAAACAAAATAGTTTTCTAACCACAGAGAAAGGTATTTAATAATTTAATCGTATTTCGAATTTTAGTAAAATGCTTTTTTGAATAACGTCCTTTCACAATAAAAGCTTTGCTGCTACTGAACAATTTCAGGATTTGAAGCTTCCTAAAATAATGTTGTATCTGGCTGCTGCCTCAGTAAATTCACTGTGTTAACAGCGGCAAATTTTATAAGTATAATTTCAAGAGTTCTTGTCATTTGGTAGTTTTTAGAAGGTCTCGACAGTTTTGCCGTCGCCGTCCTTAATTTTTGTCTCTATTTTGCTTCAACAGTCTTATATATAATACTCGCTACTGGTCTTATTTATGATACTAGCTGCTAGTCTTATATATGATACTAGCTGCTCATTTTATATATGATACTAGCTGCTAGTCGTATATATGATACTAGCTGCTAATTTTATATATGGTACTAGCTGCTAGTCTTATATATGATACTAGCTGCTAATTTTATATATGATACTAGCTACTTAATTGCCAGCAAGAGTTAC
Source organism: Parhyale hawaiensis (assembly GCA_001587735.2). NCBI lineage: Eukaryota > Metazoa > Arthropoda > Malacostraca > Amphipoda > Hyalidae > Parhyale > Parhyale hawaiensis. Next base: position 5,965,921 of record LQNS02276621.1, read on the forward strand.
TGGGTTAAGTTAAACAGCGCAAAGACGCTCCTTCTGTCTCTTGTTTTATTATTATTATTATTTTTTTTTTGCGTCTTTCGCTCGTTTGACTTCGTAATGAAGTCGAGACAGTGTAATCAACAGCAATATGTTTAAATATTAATATGTTTATGTATTAATTAGTTGATAAATACTGTATTTTATGTTGGTCTACATAATAGAAACTAATGTGTATTCATCAGTTTATGTACCGTATTTCTTGCCAGGCTTCAAAGATTCGTATTCTTGAGCTTCACTGCTTTGAAAAAGAATATCTTGAAATAAGTAGCAAAAGTAGTTCTCTGTAGCGTAGCCACTCCGACAGTATTGTGGGTCCGGCTGTGTTACGGACATTGACAATTAATAGTTGTTGGAGACTTTGAATTTGCATCCATTTCATTTACAAGTATACTGTAGCTCCCCAATTTACGTATATCTCAGTTACGAACGTTCAGAGGTATTTACAAACGCGAACTGACTGTATGTGTTCGGAAAATTACTTTATTTTGCAGCTAGTCCGTTATTTGGATTGCGCATCACAACTATTCGAATTTTTAATATTACATCTGCTATGTCTTATCTTTTTTGTTTACTATATACGTATAGACACATTAAGGGTTTTTATTTACCATTAATTGCTGATTATATCCCGGAAATTACCATAGAATGACTTACGAAAAGCTCTTCGGAACCAGCTGTGTTCGTAAGTGTGGAAACCAGTGTATCCTGCACATTCATCCAGCACGAAATATGTATATCCTGCTCTACCGAAAGGAGAGTAGACGTCGCTCTGCTCTTCTGGTATTTGGAATGAAATCGAAGATCCAATCGGCAGTGCATTTGCCCTTTGCAGATGAATGTAGAAGGATGACGGAGATTCCACGGATGTAGATCCTACGTAGATCGTGTTGTGACAAAAGTACGTTCCGAGGGAATTCAAGCTATGATTGTTTCTCAAGAGTAGAATGACAACCACGGGAGGAACAAAGAAGAATTGTCGTCAATTTTTGATGGTTAGCTACAATAGTATATGATGTAACCCAGGCATTTCTTGCGTGGCATGAATTAAATACGAGTTCGCAACGCACATTATTTTAATCGCTGGCGTGATATTATGCAGCTTTGTATTAGAAAATGTGTCGTTATACACGACTATCCGAAGAATTTGGGGTAATTACCATGTTATTGTGCATGCAACCGCGGCCTCTTTGCAAAATATTCGTTCCATTACTGAGCCCTGCTTGCACCGCGCAATCCAAAATTATTATAATTATTATTCTTGTCACACGACACTGACGCGATTCTCGACCTTCATTATTACTTCTCAGCGATAAAAACTAATTGTTTACGAGTGATACGAATAGCAATTGCCGCTCAACATTAGAGTGAGACGATGACTCCTGTGGCACCTGTCGTCTGAGTGTCAAAATGCTGCAGCGGCCATTAGTGTGAGCAGCCGCCTGCAGGCCCGCCGCCGCTTACGCGCCATGTCGGTGCTATGGTCGCTGCGCAGGGCGAACATGATGTTAAAGTGCACTTCAGACGATAGTGTTTTGTCCTCTGTTTTCACTTCACAACGCCCAAATGCATTGCTTGGCACACAGTTTTCTGAGTTGCTCTTATCTCAAAGTTTGAAGAGCCGGTAGATACTTTACTTGTGAAACGTGCTTAGCCAATCGATACGAGACCGCCAACATTTTAGCATAAGTAGTGGGTAAGGCGACGAGATCCCGGATTTTGAGGGTAACCTACCCTCGCGGCTACCCTCGCGCGCGAGCTTCCGGTTTGTAACGGCCAATGCACTACCGGTTTAGCGGGGGTCAGGGGGGGCGCTAACCGGAGTGGGCGGGGCCTGGGAAACCGGAAGGGGGGGCGCGATGACCCGGGGGGCGCGAGGGGAACCTACCCTCAAAATCCGGGATCTCGTCGCCTTACCCACTACTAGCATATCTTTCTGTAGCCACGCAGCTGCATGTGATTGCATGGACACTCCGAAGCGTTCAAACAATGTAAAGTCAAAACACAAGGCAAATAACAACCGTAGACTTTTTGTTGGGGACACACTGCACAATCATCCGCTCAAACTGTGATCAAACGTACAGCACGTACGTCGTTCATGCTACCTTATCTATGTTACCGGTTTTCACGAAGTATCGGGTTGTCGTGCGAGCTTAACGTACGCTCGTAAGTTGAGTGTACGATTGCACACCATGATTCCAGCGTAACTCTTCTTGTGATATCCATGTTAAAATTAAGTATATTATTTATGCTTTATTAGGTACTGCCCGATAACGTTACGTAGTACCCGATGAGAGTCGTGCTTAATCACGGGAAAAAGTTACAATACAATGCGAGAAATCACTAAAGGATATTGCTATAAGTCGTCTCGACTTTTGTCTGCAAATGCTGTCCAAAAATTTGGTCACTCGTGAAGCGCTTGCTGTTGTCGTCCGCTGTAAAATGAATTGCAAACTTTACAAGCTGATGCCGATAATTTGCAGTGTTTCCGTCACATGATAGTCTCCGTTGTTATACTGACAGGTCGTCCATTGGTGTTGTATGTTGTGCTTGAATTAACTAATGTATGCACGTGTAGTGTACTCGTAGAAACCACACACGTCTTACGGCAAGACATGGTTGTGTCGCGTGTAACATTCGCATGTAAATTGATACGCACAGCGCTGCCCGTGTATGGAACAGTTTGATTGTTTGTCTCACAAATTGTACCTAACGTACTAAATAAATGTATCGCTTTATACACACACGCATTTCACGTCCCGTGAGTTGCATGTTCACTAGTGTACACAATACACCGACATGTCTCTGTCTCTCTTTACACATACATCTACAGGCACACAGTTGAAGTGTGCATCGTACAATCCCTACCCAACAAAGGCCGCATGCAACATTAACGTGATCTTGTACACGTTTAGTAACAACCATTCTTAAAGACTGTAATTGATATTGATGGTAATACTTGTAATTAGTAATTTTATAAAAAATAGCAATAATAATTTACTGAAATCCCTGTTAGTATGTATAACACATTCTAAAAAAATAAACTTTACTGGTTGATAACATTGGAAAATAGCACTGTAGATATTAATGTTACATTTACGCGTATACACAATGCGCTAAGTTACAGTAGTTTCAAGAACCTACTCACATATAGGAGTACACTTCTATCACAGCCACTCACCCTACTCCAGACACAGCGGAACTTGTGCCACTCAAGCCACTGACCTTCCTCGCTGTAACGGCAGCCCCGACAACCTGTTGTTGGGAGGAGGAGAGGGGGGGGGGGGG
>LQNS02276621.1:5978542-6008682 GCA_001587735.2 Parhyale hawaiensis
CCCAGCCCTCAAGGTCTCAAGGAGGATTACACGTGCTGCGGTTGACGCGCACTCTTTCACTTTAGAGACTGTTAGATGCAGAACTCGTCAGTTCAGTCGGTGCTTTGTGCCCTGGTCTGTTGAGGTTTGGAATTCGTTGCCACCGTCGGCTTTCGGTCATGTTGACCTGCAGGCGTTTAAGTCAGCTGTTACTGTTTTTTTGTTGTATTCTCTTTAGCAGCGTTTCGGGCTTCCCGGTGTTGCAAACTGCTTCATTTGGGCTGTACTACCTGTCCGTGGCGGCCCGGGCGTGGAGTTTTAATAATAAATAATAATATGGTGCGCTAAGTTATGGTTATTGCTTGGTTATGGTGCGCTAAGTTGTGGTTATTGCCTGATTACGGTACGCTAAATTATGGTTATTGTCTGATTATGGCGCACTAAGTTATGGTTAATATATGCCTGGTTATACCTAGTGGCTAAGTTCTGGGTATTGCCTGATTATAGTACACTGAGTTATTGTTATCAACTGTATTATGACGAGCTAAATTATCGTTATTATAGACTAGTGTTCTCAGTTACTTCTTCGTGCGTATAATTACCTCCGCTAAGGAGGTTATGTTTTCGTCGGGTTTGTCTGTCTGTCTGTCATCAAGATAATTCAAATAGTTATGGACCGATTTTGACGAAATTTACAGGGAATGTTAGGTATGTTAGCAGCAACAGATTATTAACTTTTGGTGAAGATCTGTCCATCCGTTTATTTGTTTGTTTGTCTGTCTATTTTTGTTAGTTCTTAACTTAAAAAGTAATGGACGGATTTTCATGAAATTTATGTGAGTTGTTGGCTTTATTACAGAGAGTAAATGATGATCTGTTGGTTCGTTCGCTTGTCGCTGTGTTTGATTTTATGTTTTTTTAGCGCAATAACTCAAGAATTCATTGATGAATCTTTATGAAATTTTCAGAAATTGTTAGTGATGTTAAAAGACATAATTGATTAAATTTTTGTTAAGATCAGTAAGTCTTTTTGTGTGTTTGACTTATGTTTGTTAAAAAGTTTGTTAGCGCAATAACTCAAAATTACGGATGGATCTTTATGAAATTTTCAGGAACTGTAAGTAATGTTAAAAGACATAATTGATTAAATTTTGGTGATGATCGGTTTGCCGTTTGTGTATTTGACTTATGTTTGTTAAAATGCTTGTTAGCAGCATAACTCAAAATGCTATGAACGGATCTCCAAGAAAATTACGGACACTGTTAACATAATCATAAAGCATAAGTGAACAGATGCTGGTGTTGATATAAAGAAAATCATGGTTTCAAAGCCGATTTGAATTTTTCGTTACCGCTGCCTTGCTTGACGGAGGTATGCACTCTCCGAGTGCTCTAGTTATTCATATTTCGATTACCGAGTGCTGTACGATAGCTAGTGTACTAGTGCGTCTAAATGTACTGTCGGCATAAGTTGGCTGCGTGCCACATTCACGCCAGCAAATGTTCCGCGGTCACCAATGTGTGTACATTTCCCTGCCCACGGTTTCCCGCCCTTATCAGGCAGCTCTCGGCTGCCCCGAGGCCGCATAATGTAACTTAGATGAATGGCCCTCATCAGAGAGACGCCAAGGTGCGGTCCTCAGTTAAGACGACACCAGTTAATATCATTCTTAACACTGCAACCGAACACTTCAATGGATCCATGCAACTCATGCTTTGCAAAAGTACATATTTTGAACTGCCTCACGGAGAAACTGGTTATTCTTTGTTACCTACAGCTGTCACTGTCAGTCTCCGATCGTTTTTTTCTTATTGCCGATCAGTTCTTGTAATAACCTCCGCCAAGGAGGTTATGTTTGCGTCGGATTTGTCTGTCTGTGAATCTGTCTTTTGTCTGTCATCAAGATAACTCAAAAAGGTATGGACCGATTTTGACGGAATTTACTGGGATTGTTAGGTATGTTGAAAGAAACGGATGATTAACTTTTGGTAAAGATCCGTCCATCCGTTTGTTTGTTTGTTTGTCTGCCTCATTTTTTCAATGCTATACCTCAAAAAGTTACGGGCGGATTTTTATGGCATTTACACGAGTTGTTAGTTATGTTATGAAGAGTAAATGACCAAATTTTTGTAATGATGCGTTTATTTGTTCGTTCGTTCGTTACTGTTTTTAATTTAATACTTGTTAGCGCAATAACTCAAAAAATAAAGAATAGATCTTTATGAAATTTATCGGAGTTCTTAGTAATGTTAAAAAGCATAAATAATCAAATTTTGGCGCAGATCGGTTTGTTCGTTTGTATGCTTGACTCATGTTTGTCATAATGCTTGTTAGCAGCATAACTCAACAGGTTATGAACGGATCTTCGAAAAATTACTGAAGCTGTTAACACTATATTATGGCACAAATGATTAGATTTTGGTGTTGATACAAAGAAAATCACAGTCTCAGAACCAATTTTAATTTTTCGTAACCGTTACCTTGCTTGGCGGAGGTATGCGCTCTCAGAGTGCTCTAGTTTTTTTTATGGCCCCCTCACTGCTTCTGTAATAAAACTTGTTCGAACTAATTGATTGATATCTATACATCTGGTCTTGTTTTACTTTGCCACAACTCCTTCTATCAGCTTGGTGTCGTATATGGGCAGTCCTCTAATTGCAGTGTCGGCAATAACTCTTGAGACCTTTTTTATTAGAGAAAAATTAAGTTACCTGTAAGGATTATTTGAAGAAATTATAAAACGTAAACATTCTATTTTGTTACATTTGTTCACGGTGACATTTCTGAATCTTTCAAGTTTGCTTCTGACGAATTGAAATATACAGGTTTTCCTTGCATCCAGCAGTAATTTCAATTCCGTCATGAAACATAGAGACCGCACTAGTAATCTTCCCAGGAAGTTAATTTTTTATGTGCGTCCAGCAATTTTTTATTGTCTACAGATATCTAAACAAAAATTTTCTAACCACAAAGATGGGTATTTATTAACTTAATCATATTCCGAATTTTTGTAACAGTTTTTTTTTTATTACGTCCATTCACAATAAAAGCTTTGCTGCTACTGAACAATTTGAGGTTTTTAAACTTCTTAAAATTGTTGTATTTGGCTGCTGCCGCAGTATATTCACTGTGTTAATAGCGGCCAATTTTGACAAAGTCTCCTTTGAAGAGCATAATTTCAAGAGTTCTTGTCATTTGATTGTTTTTAGAAGCAATAGAAGGTCTCGAGAGTTTTGCCGTCTTCGTCCTTACTTTTGTTTCTATTTTGCTTCAACAGTCTTGTATATGATACTAGCTACTAGTCCTATATATGATACTACCCACTAGTCTTATATGTGATACTAGCTACTTAATTGCCGGCCACAGTTACTGGGTTGAGTTCAGTAGCACAAAGGCGCTTTTTCTGTCAAGCTGCAGTTGTTTTTCATTTTTTATGCGGCTTTCGCTCGTCTTACGACTTCGCAATGCAATCGAGACAGTGTAATCAACACCAAATTATGTTTATGTATTTAGTTCATTTATACTGTATGTTGTGTTGGTCAAATTACATAATAGAGATTAATGTGTATTCATCAGCTTATCTATTTCCTGCCAGACTTCAAAGATCGTATCCTTGAGCTGCAGAGGTATTTACGAACGCAAGCTGACTGTGTGTGTTCGGAAAATGTTATTTTGCGCCAAGTTTGTCATTGGTTTGCGCATCACAACTATTCGAATCTTTAATATTACATCGGCTATGTCTTATCTTTCTTTGTTTACCATATACGTGTAGACACATAAGGGGTTTTTATTTACCATTAATTGCTAATTATATGCCGGAAATTACCATATAACGACTTACGAAAAGCTCTTCGGAACCAGCTGTGTTCGTAAGTGTGGAAGCCAGTGTAACCTGTACATTCTGTCAGCACGAAAAAATATATATCCTGCTCTACCGAAGAGGAGTAGACGTCGCTCTGCTCTTCTGATACTTGGAATGAAATCGAAGATCCAATCGGCAGCGCATTTGCCCATTGCAGAAGAATGTAGAAGGATGACATAGATTCCACGGGGGTAGATCCTACGTAGATCCTGTTGTGAGAGAAGTATGTTCCGAGGGTATTCAAGCTATGATTGTTTCTCAAGAGTAGAATGACAACCACGGGAGGAACAAAGAAGAATTGTCAATTTTTTATGGTTAGCTACAATAGTATATTATGTAATCCAGGCATTTCTTGCGTTACTTAATATGCATTTATATCTTTTGTATCACGCTCTGATACAAATGGATATGTTAAAATAAGGCTAGGTTGAAGGTTGTGGCATTATGACGCGCTAGGTTGAAAACCGATAGGCAAGAATTAAAGACCAGTTTGCAACGCACATTATTTTAATCGCTGGGGCGATACTATGCTGCTATGTATTAGAAAATGTGCCGTAATACATGAATTTCTGAAGATTTTGGAGTAATTACCATGTTATTGTGCATGCAAGCGCTGCCTCTTTGCAAAATATTCGTTCCATTATTGAGCCCTGCTTGCAACGCGCAATCCAAAATTATTATAATTATTATTCCTGTCACACGACCCTGACGCGATTCTCGACCTTCATTATTACTTCTCTGCTATAAAAACTAATTGTTTACGAGTGGTAGGAATAGCAATTGCCGCGCAGCATTAGAGTGAGACGATGACTCCTGTGGCACCTGTCGTCTGAGTGTCAAAATGCTGCTGAGGCCATTAGTGTGAACCGTCTGCAGGCCCGCCGCCGCTTACGCGTCCCGTCGGTGCTATGGTCGCTGCGCAGGGTGAACGTGATGTTAAAGTGCGCTTCAGACGATAGTGTTTTGTCCTCTGTTTTCACTTCACAACGCTCAGATGCATTGCTTTGCACTCAGTTTTCTGAGTTGCCCTTATCTCAAAATTTGAAGAGATGGTAGATACTTTACTTGTTAAACGTGCTTAGCTAATCGATACGAGACGGCCAACATTTTAGCATGTTCTTCTGTAGCCACGCATCTGTGGTTGCATGGACACTTCGAAGCATTCGAACAATGTGAAGTCAAAACGCAGGGCAAATATCCACCGTAGACTTTTTGTTGGCGCCACACTACACAATTGTACGCTCATACTCTGATCAAACGTATAGCTCGTACGTCGTTCATGCTACCGTATCTATGTTACCGGCTTTCACGGAGTATCGGGGTGCCGTGCGAGCTTAACGTACGCTCGTAAGTTGAGTGCACACCATGATTCCAGCGTAACTCTTCTGGTGATATCCATGTTAAAATTAAGTATGTTATTTATGATTTATTAGGTACTGCCCGACAACATTACATGGTACCCGATGAGAGTCGTGCTTAATCAGGGGAAAAAATTACAATGCAATACGAGAAATCACTAAAGGATATTGCTATAAGTCGTTTTGACTTTTGTCTGCAAATACTGTCCAAAAGTTTAGTTACTCGTGAGGCGCTTGCGGTTGTCGTCCGGTGCAAAATGAATTGCAAACTTTACATATAAGCTGATGCCGACAATTTGCAATGTTTCCGTCTCATGATAGTCTCCGTTGTCATACGAACAGGTCGTCCATTCGTGTTGTATGCTGCGTACTAATGTGTGTGTACTACTAATGTATGCACGTGTAGTGTACTCGCAGAAACCACACACGTCTTACGGCAAGACACGGTCGTGTCGTGTGCAACATACGCATGTAAATTGATACGCACAACGCTGCCCGTGTATGGAACAGTTTGATTGTTTGTCTCACAAGTTGTACGTAACGTACTAAATAAATCTTTCACTTTATACACACACAAAAATACACACGTATTTCACATCCCGTGAGTTGCATGTTCACTAGTGTACACAGTACACCGACATGTCTCTCTCTTTACACACATATACACGCACACAGTTAAAGTGTGCATCGTACAATCCCTACCCAACATATAGGCCGTATGCAACATTAACGTGATCTTGTACACATTTAGTAACATCCATTCCTAAAAACTGTAATTGATATTGATGATAATACTTGTAATTAGTAATTTTATATAAAATAGCAATAATAATATACTGAAATCCCTGTTAGTATGTATAACACATTCTTAGAAAAATGAACTTTACTGGATTGATAACATTGGGAAATAGCACTGTAGATATTAAAGTTACATTTACGCGTATACACAATGTACTAAGTTACAGCATTGGCAAGAACCTACTCACATATAGGAGTACACTTCTATCACAGCCACTCACCCTTCTCCAGACACAGCGGAACTTGTGCCACTCGAGCCACTGACCTTCCTCGCTGTAACGGCAGCTCCGACAACCTGTTGTTGGGAGGAGGGGGAGCGGGGGCGCCAGAAGGGACGGGGGGGGCGGCTGTGAAGGAAACCAAGCAAGTGTGAATGGTAACAATGAGGGTGTGGTGAAGAGGCTCACTGTGTGCGATGGCAACACACACTGACAACGTGGCGTCTGCAATGTAAGGCCCTTAACACACACACACCCCCTCCCCCCCCCACTAGGGTGCCAGGTACTACACGTAACACGTCGCAAGCGTGCCATTGCTTTGGATGTTTCGAAGCGAGTTATGATAGAGCAAAACATTTTTTTATTTGTGTGAAGCTTAGTTAGGCATTAGTGCCATCTTGTTACTCACAGTGTGGATCCCAACCTTGCTGTTACAATAATTGAAACAGCTACCTAGTTCTTGTTTCATGTGTTAAGACTGAATTATCATTTACAATGGCTCGTATTACTTTACTTATCTTTACTCACCGTAAATTTTCTGTAGTTCTTGAAGCGGTGATGTACCTATAGCCTATGTTACGTACACGAGTCCTTCAGTAAACTCCAGTACATTTGCCTTTTAGCGTTACTCAGCTGGTTGCTTTCACCATATGGAAGTTGGTGCCGTCGCTAATAGCAGGCATTGGCAAGTGTTTTGTTGTTTGTCGCAGACTCTCTGTTTACGGAGTCAATTTTACCGTCAATATTGTGAATTTGCGAACGGCGGAAGCAGCTCGCGGCACGTAGATCTGCCCACTCAAGGTGCGACCGGCGCTCTTGGCAAACATACAGAGCTGGAGGCCTGTGTACTCCAGTGCTGACACCTGGTATAGGGAACTATTTTTTGGCTGCAGCAGTAGCAGAGGCGACTTGACTCTCTTAGCTGCGCGACGCGACCCTTCGTCTGCTGTGTGGCGTCGATGGCCCTATTGTGCAAAATTGAGAAGTTCCATGATTTTTTCTTTTGGGGGGAGGGGGGTTGGAGCACCAGCAACAAGTGTGCCTGTACAACAGCTGCCATTGGTGCCTATTGCTAGAATTTCTGCGGCGTTTTTGTGACGTATCAATTATGCACTACCTCTGCACTGTGCGGCCCTTGTCTCGGAAAATACTATGTTTTTGTTGGTGTAGATTTTCCCTGTTTGTCGTGCAGACTACCGTATATTTCCGTGCAATTTACCAATGTTGTCGATGGTTGAACTTACCTAAGCTTTCTCACTGAGGTGTGAGACATAGTGTTTAGGACTTGGGAGTATCATAGCGCTGAGAGCGCCGCGACAGGAGCGCTATTGCTTCTGTGGGCTGAAGCGACCCATGCAAGGCGCCTGGTCTGCTATACCTGCTGCAGGCCACAAGCTATCCAGCATGTCTAGCCGATGGCGGCGCCTACTGTTACCAAACAGGGGCCAATAATTAGCCGCTATACCGTGTAGCATGCAACGATGATATTCTGTATTTCCTCTAATTTAACCCTAGTCATAAGCTGTACGTTATGCATTGGTACCACGTTCCTATGAGTACTGAATAAAGTTGATTGATCGATTGACGAATTTTTTCTGCAGTTTGCTTGCCGACAGACGCTGCTGCAGCACGCACTGAATTTCGCATTCAATTCTGTTTTTGTTTGCTAACTCGGGCAGTAATTGGCGAGCAGCTGTTGCTGTGCAGCTGATGTTAGCAGCTATGTATCGGTATTTGCTGCTATGAAGTTAGTTTCTGCAACTGTGTGCTGCTATTCGCTGCTGTGGGGTTAGTATCTGCAACTGCGTGCTGCTATTCGCTGCTGTGGGGTTAGTTTCTGCAACTGTGTGCTGCTATTCGCTGCTGTGGGGTTAGTTTCTGCAACTGCGTGCTGCTATTCGATACTATGGGGTTAGTTTATGCCACTGTGTTCCGGTATTTGCTGCTGTGGGGTTAGTGGGGGTTAGTTGCTGTGTTGTACGACCGATATCTACATCTGTTGTCTTTCACACGACAGGACGTAGAGGGATTGGTGGAGTACAATGCAGCTGCAATATGACCGGTGCATCTCTAAAAAAAATCACTCGTAAAGCCATTCACGGCTGATTTAAACGCTTGCAGACCCCCACGATCGAACACGGATGCCATTATTGGTTTCCATGTCAGCACAGTTCCGGTTAACCCTAACATACACTACGCTAAAGTTCACCTGAACAATGAGTACATTAGAACGACGTTCCCAGCGCCGACTCTAAGAGGTGTGCCGATTCCAATTTTTTCGCCGATACCGATTCCTATTTACCCTTAGTTGCTGATGCCGATTCCCAATTAGTTGCCGATGCCGATTTCACCTCATCAGTTTTTAAACTGCCATAATAGTAAGTAAACAATTATTTGACTTGCTCTATAGCTTTTAGGCTATGGGGGAGTTTATTTACTTTTTTTTTGCAGTTTTTTTAGGAACCTTCCAAAAATGATTATTGCTCAACCCGTGAAACTTTGTACCTTCTATGGAGTTTTTCGAGCTTGTGTTATGTCATAAGATGGCTTGTTTAGGCTTCTTGAATTACCTACACAACAACATATTCTGAACGACTTTGTTGCCTCTACGGTAGTGATGCTACGTGAAAAACGTCTTAGCGATGATTATTTAGCAGTGATATTGCATGTAGCGCACTATATGCTGCAATAAGTACCAGAACAATGAATGTCATATCAGGGTTTTCAAGTGATATATAGGGTAATTTTGAGGTACTGTATACGAAATTGAATCCCGTTTTCTTCTCTGTATCAGATCAGGTTTTTGTGTTCAGTCGATTAGAAAAAAAAATAAATAAAAATCCGATCTTCTGACAAAATCGATAGGCTAATTCAGTGGTTATGCAAGAACGACAATAAGGTCTAAGCGTTTTCAATTGAATTAGATTAATGTCGATGCGCTAATTCCAAATATCACATTGGTTTCCCTCAATCAGTTCAACTTTCTCAGCTATTATATCTTTCTACGTTTTCTAGCATGTGTTTGTTAAACGATTGCGAGGCACATATACGCCCATTGTACTCTGTTACGTCTGAGGCGAATATGATGTTCTTGACAGGAATCCAGTTATTAACTCCATAAGGCGTGCTTATTGTGTTTAAAATCTACCTCTAAGGTACAGAAATGTCAATGATTTCGTAAGAAAATCCTCTTTTTTATGATTGGTGTAGCACAATATTTCAGCCTGATGCAAAGAAATTGATGTCATTTCCTCATTCTATGAAAGTTGCGACTGGTTTCCTGTTATGAATATGATATTCACTGCAGATGTAGTTAGGTAGGTACAACGAACGTATTCTTTAAAGATCTTCTCCCCGAAGCCATATCATTTAGCCGAAAAGAAACATTGACCTGCTATTAGCTATAAAGTTGGAAATATGACCTCAACATCACGTGCGCTACGAGAGCTACTGCCACAATTGCATACATCGAAAATACTTGTGCAAGTACGCGAAAACGTAAAAATATGCGGTGATAGTTGAAAAAAGCGAACTTTATTGAGTGCAACCAATGTGATATTTGAAATTGGCGCATTGACATTACTCTAAATACTTCAACCTCATTTCTGTTCTTCACCAGTAAATTATATATAATTATCGCTCTTGTCAAAAAATCGGATTTATTTTTAATAACCGGCATAGCACAATATCTGACCTGATACAGAGAAACTGGTGTCATTTTTGTATTTAGCGCATCAGAATTGTCTGTGGTAGTTGAAAAAACTTAGCATTCTTTTGACTCTTGATCAGTGTAATACTGTACGTCGATTTGACCAACAAGGTGCGATATCGATTCTCAAAAAGTGCCGATTCTCACCAATGCCGATGCCCTCAAAAGTGCCGATTCTTGCCGATGCCGGTTAATTGGCACACCCTTACTCTTAAGTGGTGTGACACAGGCAACTAAGCGTAACAACAAATGTAGCCTTTACTTTAAGCAGTTAAGCCGGTGGTAGGGGTCTCTTGATTTAAGCGAAGCATCTCCATTGACTCGCCACAAATTTGTTTAACACTTTTTACAAAACACGCCTTGAGATAATAGGTCAGCAATTGCCTACGTGATCTGCTGCGTGCCAATATCCGCTGCTGTCTATTTTAGCACAAGTGATCGCTGAGTCTATAAGCTCGAACCAGAGCTCCTACGTGAAGCCCGTTGAAGAGCTGTTAATAGCTGTAGTGATGTGCTTCTGTTGAGTCTTGGTCGTAATATGCGCCACGTCGCCGCTTGTGTTTACATTGCACTGTTTACTGCCTGCCAAGCTGCTGCCTATGTAGAGAAGGCTTTCTGACGTAAAGCGCTCGCCGACGGTACGTTGTGCGCTGCTTAAAGGATTGTTCATTGTTTATATCCATTTGGGATTTTATACTGACATTAAATTTTTATATGTTCGTTATGTCTCTTAACCAGCTGTATAGATCTTATTTACCAATAGAATCCAACCACTGCAGCATCAATTTAAAAAATTCTGCAAACTGCGGAAAGAATATGGTTGGTGTGAGCACCTTCAGGGTATCTCAGTCTGCCTCTGCACTTCCCAGTAACTTTTCACGCCAGCAGAACCTCTCTTGGTCTCACGCTGCTTCAGTCATTGCATTGCTCAAGTGTGTGATGAACTACGTTCGTAATTAGACAACCACCTTTGTCATGTGCACATGTGCTGATCCTCAGGCAGTGGGCGTCCGTTTGGACCCTTATACCACCACCACTACTCTGTGCTATGAGGTCATCATGACACGTGACTGACTCGCTATTGCTTCAGTACAAATATACTTTACATCCGTTCTATGATACGCTTCTTCCCAATATTGCTTGGCCTCACGTTTCTGTTTGCAGTAGCAATCTGCGCTGCCACTTCTCTCCTGCCACAAATATAAATAAAGTTGCAGCCTGCGCCCGCAGATCGTGCGGCTCCGTCCAGCCTCCGCTCCGAGTCTGTCAATAAAAGCTTCGGTTTATTGGTCACTCAAAAAAATGAAGTCACCCGATGCTGGAGTTGTTGGGCGATCTGTGCTGCTGCCGTCGGACCTCTTCCGTCCTGACTGTAGCTGCTGTGTCGGCACGTTCGGTACCGTGTGTCTGATCTGCGTCCCGACCGTGACTGTAGTTTCGACACCTTTGGTCCCTTGGGGTGAGAATGCAGGATAACGCCATTTTAAGGATAACGTGGCGAGAGTTGTTACCATAGGTAAGAAGTGGATAGGATTGGTGCTTATAACGTTCAACTTTTTTTTGTCACAACCCCACTAGCAATTAAGGTCGCCGCTGAAGCTAAACCCGCAATCCAACTTCTCAGTGGCGGCGCCCCCTGGCGCCCCAAATGTTGTTTGGGAAGAGGCAGACACAATATTCAGTATTATTCACCTTATGGAAACAACTGGTACTGTCGAGGATTAGATACTATTCACCTCCTTGGATACCGTGCAAACGGTCCAGAGATCGCTTACTTTTGAAATTCGAGGCAAGCAATACTTCAGCTATGAAGAAAGACCTGCCCACCGTAAAGTTAAATGCACTAAATTCAACGAAGATTCGAGCGCTTCACGATCATACATGTTTGATATCAATGTCAATGGGCGGATTCTTCGCAGATACTCAGACCATATTGGTCGCTCTTGTGAGGTCCAAATTAAGATCAGAAATGGTGGTGATGCAGTATTCACGAAGTATTCTAATAACTTCACTTTCGGGTACGAGATTGTTCATCAAAATGCCTCGTCACTTCGAAACGCCACCGATACTTTTAGAAAGCTTGTACATTTTTAGTGAAAGACCATGATTAAATAATGATCAAACTGCAGTTCCTCTTTTGATAGCTTCCACCACCTAGCTTTGCATGTTTGTGTTTAAATATAGCTACGTAGATGTGTGTACCTAATTTCATGAAAGTGTTTCCTTTTTTTTCTATTCTTTTCATTTTTACTGCACTTAATACCGTTTGAAAACATATTGGACGAGTACTTACTGAAAGTGCCTGACAAACCAGCTGTAAGCGGCTAAGTGCAGTGTGGGAATACCTCGCTACTGGCCATCCCGCTGGTCACGGAATGTAGCATTGCCTCTGCGCAAGGTGGGCGGTGCATGTAACGCCACCTGGACCTCTTTCAAAGAATCATTAAGGTAATCGAGGTAACGTAAGGTGCGTTTCATCTGCCACCCGACCGTGACTGCTGTTCTGACACCTTTGGTACCGTGTGTCTGATCTGCGTCCCGGCTGCAGGGATTTCACGTTCGGTGGCTCACGGGCCCATTAGGGGTTGAAAGGCGAGGTGCTATGGGCAGTTCCCTTTGCTCACCCCACCCATGAGCTCCCATATCAGTGGGCGTTGCCAGGCGTGTGTTCGTGAGGACCAGTCACCACAGTATGATTGAGTTGCATGTGGTGCGCAGGACTTAGCTACCTCACACTGTCTTTCTCTTCAGTAACCAACATTATAGCGCAAGATTTCTATTTGCATGGCACATTTTCAACGTAAATCCTAGCAATTTTGTAAATGTGTAACGTGTCGCGTTTATGTACTCAGTCGTTATAAGTACATGGTCACTGTATCGATAGACTTGTGCCTTCATCGTTACAGAATGTGCTTTCATCGTTACAGAATTCCTTGCGAATGTTATATTAGCATTCCTTCACAGCACATCGTCCACTATTTATAAGAAAACGGCATTTCCGCAAAGGCGAGTGTTGCTGTCCAAACCTTACCCGTCCGCCGCAATATCGGCGGGTACACAGATCTCTCTCGCTCATCTCCCAATATTACAGTCGCTATCAAAGCCCCGCGCTTCTGCCTTGCGCTGTCAAAGGAGATGCCGGGCCTGCCGCTCCCCGCCGGCCATTTCCACACCAAGTCACAAATGTTGGGCCTCAATTTTGTCCCTTTGGTACGCACGCGGCGTCTCTTGTCCTCTTCTACACTCGCGCCATTTCCTCGTACCTCAAAACTTATTATATTTCTTACTGAGATTGCAGTGTTATTTTGTTTTGCTTGCATTATGACTTCGTCTTATGTCTCCTGTTGCTGCTGTGTTTGCCTGCCAATGGGCATGTTCACATTACCGATTTTTGTTCCCGTACGCAGGGTAGAATGTTTAAACTCTTTCTTGCATTCTCGCAAATTCTACTATGTGTCACCCAAAAAATTTGCTGAACTATTAACGTTTGTTAGCTAGCTTCTACTAATTGCTGCTATTTAGTGAAGTAGAGGTTGTCTCTTTCCATGTGAATTGAATTTAGAGCTAAAAAAGACTGCGCTTCCTTGCGGTTTACAAGGAACCAACAAAACCTTCGGACGCCATATAGTGCGTACAATTAACAAAAGAGTAGCTATAGTGGCAACACTCCTTGAGAATCAAATATATTACGTCATTTGTAGCAGCTGTTACTAGACTGAGCTGGGGACTGTGTGGGCTCTTTCGGCCATACATATAGTTATTTATTCGGCTCATAGGCATACCATATAGTTGCGGCTCCTGTATACGTCACTAACACATATTTTAAATGTAGGTAGCTATGCTGCACGTCTGCTATAAAACGGATGCAGCGTATGACTGATCTCTGCATAATATTGTTGTAATTAGGGTGAGCTATTTATTTAGCATCTGGATTAGCCGCAATAATTGTGCAATTATTGGCCCTTCATAAAGTCGCAACATAGTATGATATAATTGATATATGGCATCGTATTTGTCGATCGTAACAGTACGACAGTAATCACAGTATGTATCATGTATCGGCCAGTCATAGAGGCATATACATGATGATACATGCATTGGTTAGTCATGAAGCCATGACAGTACTAACTTTTGTTAATATTATTATTTTATGACACCTGTGACTGCTGATCCCATCATCCTCTCCTGTCCGCTGCAGCGCCCGTGCCCGCTTGCCCCCCCCCCCACCGTAGGCCCAACCTTGGCCTATCCAACAACGTCATTTGCTACCGCCTCACAGCTCCATTATGGTCCTCCATAAACATTGCCCGCCATGTTGCCTTATATGGGATGACCCTAAACCGAAAGACGTGCCCTATATCGCATTAGACTTGATACCTTATCAGGCCAGGGGGCCTCTGCAGAAAAGAAAACGAATGTCGTAGAGTAACAGAAAATACTCTCAAGTTCCCTTTATGCGTCTCCTAAAAATAAGCGGCGCAGTTCTGCTTTTGCAGGAAATCTGCTGGTGCCTTGCAATATCTTGTTTTTTTCTGACGACCGTTTATTATCATTCGACTGTTTGACGCCTATTCATTTAATGTGTGCAACAAGCCATTTAATATACTTTGTAGGTATATTTTGCCGCTCGTTTTTCCCTTTCCGAGAATCCCAATCGGCATTTCTGTTTGTGCCACTCGTTCTTGCTCACATTTGTTTCTTCGTAGGTAGAAAAGCTATTGCCACCATAAGTTTCAGAAATATTGCTCCTACCTTTAGCATCATTGTATTTTTCATGCAAATTTTCCATTGCGAGCGTTAACATTGCAGTAGTGGAGCTTGTCTCTCTTTATTGCGCTGAGTTCTTGCAAAAAGATTGCAGCACTTTGTACGTATTGACTCCGACCAGAGCGTTGTAAAATCTGTCATTGAGAATATCGCATGGCTGCCCACTCGGCAAGCCTATGTATGCCATGCGGTGTTGTTAATCGGTTTGCTGAGTTTTTTCTAGAAAACTGTTATGTTTTAGTCTTGGTTGTGAGTTCTTTGTAAGTTGCGTCCGAGTATTCAGTTGTGAATTTTCTCTTCGGTGCAGAATGCAAGTTGGCCAAGCTATACCGTAGTGCTCAGTGGTGAAGAAATTATGTAAGGTTCTTATTTATCTACATCTTATGTACATCACTTATAAGAGTAAAATTAATAAGTTGTAGGCAGCTATTTAAGGCTTAGCTACTTTAAAGGTATACCGAGTGTGGTAATGCTCCAAGGTGTAGACAAGTAAGGTACGGCGTCGTTATACAGTTGATGCTAGTCGTGTTTAGCAGGTCCACGCATATGTTAGTAGATAGCTTCCGGTAAGTACATTTACGATTTAGAAGCCGGTATGAGCTTATTGCATAATATGAATTCTGTTAAAATGTCGAAACTCTCACAATATTTTTTATCCGATAGAATATCTGTGTTTGCCAGGTCGGCAAGATGCGAGCTTAAGGCTACAACAGCAGTTTAAGCGACAGCGTATCAGATATGCGTATTAATTACAGACATGTTGAGCTAGAATATACAATGTTGTATGCGCGAAAAGCCTATATAACTAAAATTCATGCTGTGTACTTTGCACCTACTATTTCTAAACGGGGAAAAGAAATTTCCGTACCGATACGGCAAAACGCGACCAAAAGCTTTTTATATGTATGTAAATCAAAGACGACTCAATGAAGAAACCGTAGGGCCACTCAAAACACCCGACGGTGAAATCACTGATGACCTAGGAGGCAAAGCTACTATCCTGAACAAATTTTCCACCTCGGTATTTGCCGTTAAAAATGTTTCGAATATTCTGGAACCAGCACCAATACACGTAGCTCCCATAATCACACGTGTTTTTACGAAACATGGGCTCCATCAAGAACTGACCCACTTGAATGTGTACGAATTCGAATTCGCTGGCTCAGATAATCTTTCTTCCCGTGTTTTTCGAGAAATGACTCCAGTCATCACCGCGCGAACCGCTGCTCAAAATCTTCAATCGGTCTCTAAGCACAGAAAAAGGTCCACAGGATTTGAAATTCGCCAACATGATCCTTGTACATAAGGCCGTGAATAAGAAACGCATCAGTAACTACCGCCCAATCAGTCATCAGTAAACCATCGAACGCTTCCTGAGGAAATGCATCACTGACCATCTGAGGATGCACCAGCTCAATTCTGACGCTCAGCACGACTTCCGAGATAGAAGAAGCTGCCTAACTTACTGCACTTTTTTTTAAGTTACGAAAATCAGAGATAAAGAAAATGGAGTGGACCTCTTGTACCTAGACTTCCAAAGGGCATTTGATGAAGTCCTCATCTACGGTTAGTGAAAAAATCAGAAACCCTAGCTTCCAGGGAGACTATTCACGTTGGATCCGAGCGTGCCTCACTGGTCGGCGGCAGCGAGTGAAACTCCAAGAAGAGACGAGTTACTGGATGCCAGTCCCATCTGGAGTTCCACAACGTAGCTTGTTTGGCCCACTTCTGTTAATAATTTTAATCAATGATCTCGATCGTAATATTTGCAGCATAATCAGTACGGTACATTTCCAGATGACACTAAACTATGCCATTCTGCCGTATCGGCCAGGGATAGTCTTGAGCGCCAACAAGACCGTGACCGTCACACGGTATAGACCGCAACGTGGCCGATGAGATTTAATGTCGAGAAATGTTCAGTAATGCTTATAGGGCAGAAGAACCCCTCAGCCCCTCCCCCATTAGAAATGAACGTAGAATGAGCAGCTGTCACCCAACAACGTGACTTTCGAATCACTAGCACAAACAAACTACATCGCAGTTAGCAATAGTAATGATAATTTATTATCTGGCATTCAGTGGATATACTGTACCTAACGAGGTTTTCTTTAGACTTAATTCTAGAATTTTTGAGAACTGGTAGTGTGAAGAGCCGGAGAAGCAGTCAGTGATGAAAGTCAATTTGGGATTCTTCGCCGTACTTCGCCACGCATCTCGGTACTGGAGTGCTCCACGCTAAGTCCATAGCGTACCGTCCGGGAATCGAACCCGGGCCTCCCTTCGTGCGATGCCGAGCCGCTCTCACTTCACCACCAAGAGTGTCAAAATAGCAAGAAGGGTCCTGGGATTCGCTACCAGGAATTTTGGGTACAAACCCATGGACATTATCATTCCTTTGTACAAAGCACTGCTGCCCGCATTTAGAATTTTCTATTCTATTCTAGTCACCACATCAGTGCAACGATATCAATAAAATGAAAAGAATCCCACTCAGAGCATCAAAATTTACTCCCTAGCTGCGAAGCATGCCATACGAGCGTCACTTACGGGAAGTCGGACTCTTATTTCTCGAGCAAAGACGACTTAGGGTGCAACTAATGAAAACGTTCAAGTAGTTGAATAGTACGTACCTACAACGGGGCTTTTTGACTGAAACGTTGATGATCGCCTCCGATACGACGGCCAGAAACTCCTCCGTAAAGATTGAAGAACTAATGTCAGCCAGCAGTTTTTCCCGTACTTCATAATCAACGTTTGGAATAGACTTCCTTCCGAAGTGGTCGGTGGGAACACAGTCAATGCGTTTAAAAATTTTCTTGACAAAGATTGGGAGTTACACCGCTACAAACTTTTCCTTCAAGAATCACAAACTCTTAACGCCCAAAGCTTCAGAGGCCATCCTAAACCATTATCTTTTATATCCCGACTAACCTAACGTCTACGCTCTGCGGATCTGCAGCATTTAATCGTGCGTGCACGATCAACTATTTGGCTGAGTTTATTCTCTTCTTCTTCTCTTCCTCGGTGTTCTTTCCCAGCGCACTTCTGCTACACCGGCTTGCGAAACCCTGCAGGATGGCCACAAACGCTGCAGTATTGGGTTTGTTCTTTTCCAGCGCACTGTTGCACCGAACTCTGCTGGTGAAGTCGCTCGCCTCACCGGCGGTGTCGCGTTGCCGTGTCATAGTAGCTCTTCTCTAACATCCCTTGTGACTGCACACTTTTGTTTCACAGGTCTCTTGTGAGCGTTAGAACACCGCGTCTTTTGTTGAGGGTTTACTCGCCTGCTTCACTGCAGTTAAGTTAACTTTTCTAAGCTGCACTTAGCAGCAGCTATTGGTACGGCGAGCATGTTACCCACTGTGTTCTTTCACACAAACTGAAGTAGTAGATTATCTGCTCTATTTTTACTGCTGATCGGTCTAGTTGTTAAGTTCGTAGAGTCACTCATTCAATTTCAGGCTACATGTTTATCTGTATTTAGTTCATAAGCATTCACCCGTTTAATCTGTTCGCTGTCATCAGCTGTTACCACCTGTACTTTGCATGCAGTGCAATCTCTGCTATGCTGCAGGTTGTACGTTAGAAAAGGGTTCGCTATTAGCATGAGGTACTCTAATAATCCAACGATTTATGCCAGTTGTTTAGAGGTGGGCATTGCAGCCAGTTGCGGCCCAGGCACATTTAGCTGCACGGGGCTTTGATCGCTCACCTCTCTTACTGGGCGACTGATTTTTGTACAACAGCAGTTCGAATTACTGACTCAGGCTGTCACACCCGGTCGCTGCTTATGCCTCGAACCTACTTCTGCGAGGTCTCTTGCAGGAGCTGCTGTATGGTTTTTGCTTCGTAGTCTCACCCTGGCCTCGAGAAAGCTGGGTGCTTTTCGTATAGGTTAATGTAGGTAGTTCTTTATAGTGTAGTTATGCATACTGTATGAGTATGGCGTAATAGCGCGACTTGAGATCTTATTGCTTGGTGCTCTACTCCAAAGACTCAGCTGCCTGCCTAGGTGATATGACCCCTCTCTTTTGCACCGTGTCATAAATTGTGCTCGCCTTTTTTAATGCAGCGTTGTTGTCATTATTTCTACCACAGTATGACAGATATGCCACGTGCTTCACCAACCCCTCCCCTTGCAGCCAGAACACCCACTCACGCAAATCACCTCCCTCACAAAGCCCCCTCCCCTTTCGCCCCCCCCCCCTCTGTCGTCCCGACGGCCACCATATTGGCATGAGAGTCACGGCAGGACTTTCTCTGCTTCAGTCGCACCCAATTTCCTTGCCTAATTGAAAAGAACGACACTGCTGTGGGCCTTCGAACTGAATTGAGCCTCGCTGCAGCAGCCTTTGCATGCCTATGCCAGTGTCTTGAGGATACAACGGACTGCCTCGCACTGATTCCTGCGCCTCTTCAGGGGATTGTCTTCTCTTTTGTTTGGTTACTTTAGGCAAACGTGGGACCCTCCTTGCGTCTGACACTTCAGTATTGTTTGCTTGTTATTGTGTGAACCGTAGGATTCGTTCTAACATTGTTTGTCTGTTCTCTTGTGAATTTGAAGATAAGTTCTTGCGCCGTATTCTGTTTTATGAATATTAAGATACGTTCCGACATCGTTAGCTTGTTACCGTGTGAATCTGAAGATACGTTAGTGCCGTTGCTCACCGTGACTTCCTTTAATGCGAGGGGTGCTTCTCTGCAGGAATTGTGTTTCGTGATGCGTATGTTTGAGCTAAAGAAAATATTACTTCTGCTACTTCACAGGCATGACGCAGTTTCATTTGTATTTCCTGCCATCGTAGCCGATGAACAAATTGTTATATGCGTCCAAATGAACGCCCTGAAGCATGACTCTCTGCCTCCGTCTTAACCAAAAGAGAATTAAGACTTTCCACTAAATCAGATACTAGACATTGACGAAATATTCCTGTAGATTCATCTCAAATTTCATAAGCTGGTACTTGAGACGGCCTTGGAACCCTCTGTAGCATTCGTAAAGCATCCAGAGCTGCGTATCTTCGTGAGGCACTTGGGCTGGCTAGTTTACTTTTAATACTTGCTCGTATCTCACAAGTATATACATTTTCGTATAAATCCTGTGCCAGATTCTGCAGTTATACGTTCTTGAGAGATCTCATGTTCTCATCAGTTTGTTAGATGCCATAAGTCCTCACGCAGCAGCTAATGAAGTCCACAATGCACTCCATTTGTCTAGTGCTGCACAGCTCTGTGTCTGTCTAGCTTGTATTATGGCCGTGCAACACGCAGCTCCTTGTGTGTGTTTGTTTACACACACACAGCAGCGTGAGCTCTCACTAATGGCGCTTGTTTTTATGTAAAGGAAGGCAGTAACTGGCGAGGTTAAGTGCGTCATGAATCATGTATTGTCCCCTCAAGGAGAGTCCTGGGGAATGAGCTACGGATGACCACCCGTGCGCTTAGATGTCTCCTTGCGTTCTCTGCATTTGGTTCTGATCAGGAGTTGTTGTCCAGCCTCGTGTGCTTCCTTACCTTCTTGTGAAATAAGCTATAATATTATCTAAAATCAACTTTCCCGTTAAGACATAAAGGTTTTAAGACGCGCTTTATTTACACGGGTGAACGTTCACTTCTTTTAATGGCCGATGACAGATGAAGACGCGAGGTGATCGTTTTTTTTCCGAAAACAGAAGCAACTCGATAAATGTATCGTTTTCATAAGCGGTATTCATTCCTATACTTAGCTTGAGCAATATAATGCGTGTGCAATGTAATGCCAATTGCTATAACTAAGATTCCTCCTTATTATCAATTGCCTTACGTTCGGTGTAGCCGCTGAGAGGCAACATATGTATATGCTTAGGGACTTGAGTAGCTTTCCAAGTAACTATGGTGCTGTGTTTGAAGTCTACTTGCCTAACTCTTTTTCGAAACGTATACGTTCTGTTCTGTTAGCTGCTGGCTGAAGCGTTCACCGCTTCAGAATCATGTGCTTAACAAAAGCAAACTAATAGGTACCTGCCTGGCTACGTCGGTTTTTACGCTCTCCATGTAAGGAATGTTGACGAAGCCATGGTACTTGTCAGCAGTTGGGCAGTCAGGGTCAGCCTCCCGACTAAGGAGCTGAGCTCCTCTTTATGCACCTATTCGAATCTAGGTTGTTGATCTGTTGGATCCATCTTGCGGAAAATGATAACCATTTAGATTGGAAGATATATTGGTTTCTCATACGCCTTTCCTATCAAGAAATGGGAAATTTGGTACGGCCATCTTGTGGCTTAATTAATATTGATATATAAAATGTGTGACGGGAGTCGCAGCGCGACGACTTAATGGTGACTTTTTTTTAGTTCATGCGCTTAGCTTCACCTTCATCTATACCTTTAACCCTTTAACCTACTCCTCAGGTGTGTGCGCCACTGTGTAATGAACATCCAAAGTACTCTTGCGCTGCTCTTCAATTTCTTGGGCTGATGCGCTAGATACTTAAGTACTGGTTGTTGAATCCGTAGAGTTTTGTATTTTGCCTCTGCCGTAAAACTTATTTTCCCGCTACCCATATTTTTAGCCATCTCTCGGCTTCTTATATCTTTGTAGTTTTCTATTAAAAAGCTGCTCACTGAAGATGGTATTTTCCCCGAACGTTAACGCTCTCGAGACTTTGTTGTAGACCAATAAAGCTCACTCTTGGGCTACTGTAACGTGTCGGCAAAATTTGTTATTATATTTGTAGTAAGCGACGTCTTCTGCCCGGCTGTCACAAATTTTCATCTTGAACAGAAAACTAATAATTCTTTACGAAGGCCTTTTTTTCTGAAACTTTTAGCCTCCGCTGCAGGGGTGCCAGCCGGTACCGACTGGACGGCGTAGCAATCCGCGGCCGTCGTTCTTCAAGAAGAGCGCAATAGCCGAAAACACAACAGAGAGAGCGGTGGAGCGTGCAATAGCCGTAACAAAAGAACACCTCCACTCACATAATCGGTTGTGTTGTTATTCTTGCCCCGCACGTTATCGGAATTGTTTTCTTATTCGCCCCCTCACACTATCGGCTTTGTTGTCTTTCTTGCCTCTTATGTTTTCGGCATATGTTTTCTTTTTTCACGATTTACACTATCGGCATTGTTGTTTTTCTCGCCTCTCACGTTATGGGCTTTTGTTTTTTCTTCACCACTCACTTTATCGGCTTGTTTGTTGTGTTTCTCACCTCTTACGTTATTGTCTTTTTCTTTTTCACAGCTCACGTTAATGGCTATGTTGTCATTCTTGCCTCACGTTCTTGGTTTTCTTGTCCTTCTCGCCGTTCATCCCATTTACTAATTTTTTTCTTTTCTTATTTGCTTAGGCGTCCCGTGCTATTTTTATTGCTAGTATTTATTGCTGCGGACAGCTGTGAGGTACTTAGTACCATATGCTGTGGACGCAGAGCTTTAGGTAGGTATCTATATTTCTGCTATTATTCGTCCATGTGTTGGGACAGTTATGCGCTGTAGTAGAGAAAAATAGCACAAAGTTTGGCTTCGACCCACAATTCGAATCAAGATAATTAGGAATATCATGAACATGACATCACACAACAAAATGAATGATCGGTGCTGCGCTGCGCCTGCAGTGTTCGATGTTATATACAATATATTTTATTAGGTTTTTTTCAGTAAGACGTCTTCTGGATTTTATAATTTTTTTGGCCAAGCTTTCGACTATCGAATTATAAAATCCAGAAGACGTCTTACTGAAAAAAAAAAAAAAAATATGTAACCTGGATGTCAATTATTTTCATCAATATATACAGTATATATCTCATTGAGCTGTTCATGTATATCTCTACTGTATGTACTATGGAAGTCTATTGCTGATAGCAAACTCGGTGTAATATTAAAATATTGTATGCACGCAATAATTATTTTCATAGATGCGTAAGTTGCTGGTGGGAAGGGCAAGCTGAAGCGGAGTGCAAACATTTTCCTAAATATTATTAAACCACTTTTGAGTCACCAAAGTATTTCTTTTAATATTTGATGAGTTTGCAAGCCGTTATTACTCTGCGTTATAACTAGTTTCTGGAAGCCTTACGCTCGAGCGAGCANGGCGACGTCCCCACGGTCGGCCATGGCTGACCTGCCGCATCGTTAGGCGCCGGCAGCAAGAAGTTCTTCTCGCGTTATCGGCTTTTGTGTTGTCTCTCTCGCCACCTCGCACGTTATCGGCATTGTTTTCTTGTGTTCCACTCACATAATCGGCTGTGTTGTTATATTTGCCCCGCACGTTATCTGAATTGTTTTCTTCAGCGCCCCTCATATTATCGGCTTTGTTGTCTTTCTTGCCTCTCATGTTTTCGGCATCGGTTTCTTTTTCGCCATTCACACTATCGGCATTGTTGTTTTTTCTCGCCTCTCACGTTATGGGCTTTATTTTCTTCTTCACCACTCACTTTATCGGCTTTTTTCTGGTGTTTCTCACCTCTTACGTTGTTGTCTTTTTCACAGCTCACGTTAATGGCTATGTTGTCTTTCTCTTCTCACGTTCTTGGTTTTGTTGTCTTTCTCGCCGTTTATCCCATTTACTATTTTTTTTCTTTTCTTATTTGCTTAGGCGTCCCGTGCTGTTTTTAGTGCTAGTGTTTATTGCTGCGCACAGCTGTGAGGTGCTTAGCACCATATGCTGTAGACGCAGAGCTTTAGGTACCTATATTACTGCTATTCTTCGTCTATGTGTTGTGACAGTGCGCGGTAGTAGAGGAAAAGAGCATAAAGTTTGGCTTGGACCCACAATTCGAACGAAGAGAATTAGGAATATCATGGACATGACATCATACAACAAAATGAATGATCGGTGCTGCGCTGCGCCTGCAGTGCTCGATGTTATATACAGTATATATCTCATTGAGTTGTTCATGTACACATCTACTGTATGTATGGAGGTCTATTAACGATAGCAAACTCGGTGTAATATTAGAATATTGTATGCACGCAATAATTATTTTCATGGATGCGTAAGTTGCTGGTGCGAGGGGCAATCTGAAGCGCTCACGTTTGTAAAAGGATTTATAATAATTTGGTGAAAACTCAGTGGTTTCATAAAGAAAATTATAAACTACTCAAACGTTCGGCAATAATGAGACGCAATATTGATCAAAGACCTTCGGAATGCGAGCTCGCTCGTTACTGCTGAAAATTTTGCAGTGGTGTAAATCCGGTGGTTTGTGGGTCTATTGGAAGTGTCAGTGGGCTAACAGCAGACCTTACCGGCCACTCCTATTGTTGCTAGCCCCACCTTGCCTCCGTGGTCCAACGCATACCCTGATGTCAGCTGTGCCTCGTATAAGTGACAGCTGTCGGTGAGTTCCTGCAGACTAAGTTGCAGCATACAATGACGTTGGTATCTTGAAATCCCGAGCGATCCTTGTTATTCACAATAAGAAGGATTGAGAGCTTGACTGTATGTGTTAGCAAGACCTGTTTTTATCTGGACACCAAACACTCCCATGCTACTCTGGACGAAGCTTGTCACTATTCGTTCGCATCTCTTGGAATTCAAACCCAAAACATCAACAGTCAGAGCCATCCGTCTCCCTACTCCCCAGAGTCTTCATTACCGTTCGGCATCGCATCATTACAAATATTTACGCTTGAGGCACTGCACTGACCGCCTCTAGTCGTGTCTGCATCCATCTCCCAGTCCATGCATTTTGATAGCCTACTTTGGTGGTACAGTCCCTCCCCCTGTCTCCCTCGCTGCTGCACCTGTGCCACGTTGGACGTCACGGTGCCACACGTACATACGTCCCAGCGGTGCCATCCACTGGTGTTTGGGCCGTGCCAGTGTGCTGATCTATTGGTTTTTGGTCTCACTAGGGACGGAAGGCAAGAGAGTCTTTGTTGCGGAAAACCCGTAGGGTACATAATCTGCCTAAACTGCTGCGGCAGTTGGCTGTTGGTGTTGCGTTTATTGACCATTATTGCCGTGCTGACCTGCCATTGCTGTATACTAATTGACCCTTAGCGTTATATATCCGTTCCATTAATATGCGCCTAATTGCTTGGGAGTTTTTCCTCTAAACCAACATCGAGCAGCACCGCCCCAACTACCAACGTTTACAAATTGTCATTACCAAACAAATACATCTCGGTAACAACCAGTTTCTTGGCAGGTTGTTAGAAGTACTTGCGTAGAAGCTTCACTAAGAGCTGCCTAACACCCAAAGATTCTGAGATACGCTAAGTCCTTTGAATTATGACTGCGCTTCCAGACTGCAGATTAGCACTAAAAAATTGCAGGTTAGAATTAGCACATAAACTCAGTTCAAGTATCATTGACACCAGGTAATGAAGTCTGGAGACGGAGACGCACAACTTCTAAGCGCACCTCAATCCTTCCTCGAGTCCGCCGTGTCGTCATCATTGTTTCTAATCCCCCGCAAAGTCAGCAACATTGTCGCTAGAGGCAAGAGCAATAGCATCAATCATTTCAAATTTCAACGTAGTTTGGCGCGACTAGAGAGATATCTACACATCACCGTCATTTTGGCTACAAGCATATTATGTAAAAAGTTAACAATAATCTGTGATGTAGTAGTTGTCGCACATTTTCTAGCGAACATGCTGAAGAAATGGCCACCCGTGTTTGTTTGTCTGTGTTGAAATTTTATTGAAGGTACTACGTACAGCATAGGGCACTATTGACATAATCTCTGCGTGCCTTACCCTGATGAGCTTGCTCGCAGACTCGTTTGCGGACATTGCTTTCCAGCCAATTCGAGCCTCAATTCTAGCTCAGACATAATATTGTTACTTGAACATTGGCTTACGGCTTTCCCTTTTAGCTACATACGTACAAGCAACCCACAAATCTGCAGAATGTTTACCTCCGCTATAGCAGTGAGATCCTTCATGCCGTGGATGCGCTCACAGCTGCCTTCATGCTACTGCTCTCAGAAGACACCTGCTCGCCTAACTCTCGGACTCTCTTTTTTGGGCTTTAGTTTTTTGTGTCTCCTTATCTTAATGAGGGAAGGCGACCCCTCGTGGCAGCTCATTATGCCCCGGCTCATTTCCACAATCCTTGCGGCTCTCGCCTGCACAGCGACTTCCTGCTGGGCCCCTGCCTTCTCTCGGGCCCGTTGCAACTATGCTGCTGGTCCAATACCGATAACTTCTGGCCCTGCTGCCCCCGACATAAATCCTGTTTGTAACTAACGACTTCTGACAAAGTTGTGCTGTGTGTCAACAACGGCGGAACTTAAGACACCGCCTTTATTCCATATCCCTCTGATCTGACCTCATCGAACTGAGTGTGTTCGGTAATGGGACTGGTCGCGCTGCGCAGTCCGGCGCTGCTGGTTGTCGGAGCTGTTGCTTGTACGAGCCAAATGGCGACCCTGCCAGAGGCGATTGGTGGCGATTACTTCCGCTCGGTAGTTGTGGTACCTATTCGTGATTTGTGAAATGCATGCACATTTACTGTGAAACAGAACATAGCTATTTGCTTTTTGTAATCATTATTGTTCTTGGAAATGGAAAATTAGACAGAATGTATTACTCTTAAATTATACTTAACTGATACTTCAATTCCAAATTGCCGACTGCTCTTCGTGCGAGAAATACGAGAATTTAATTTAGGCAGCTGGTTAGTAATGTACCAGTGGAACATATATCTATGGGATTTATAAAAAACGGCAGTATAGCGTCCAACAAGGCCAGATTTAGGCATGGGCCGTGGATATCGTAATTGCTTCAATATTCTGTGGAAATACCATGCCCCAGTGAGCCAAGTATTTTGCAAAGATGTTCTCGTAGAGCAAAAAATAATCCGCTTAGATACCACATTGGAGCAAATGTTGGCAGAGATGTCGTAGTAGAGTAAAATAATCCGTATAGATACCCCAGTGGAGCAAAATATTCCGCAGAGAATCCCCCACTAGAGCAAATATTCTGACCGGCTGCCCGAATAGGACAAAATATCGGGCAAAAACAAGCGAAGCTCCGATGCGCTGCGGTGGATGCCCTGTTGTGGGCTCGCCGCAGTCCCTGCCTTGAGATTTTTCGTCAATTTTTGCCTTGAGTTTTCGCAGATTTGCATAACTGTGTCACAGCGCCTCTGAGGTGCGTCCTTCCGGCCACTGCTTTTCTTTTATTGAGCGTTGCCCAATTTTTGGTGCCGAGCCGCAGGCACAAGCATCATGCCAGCTTCTGATTTTGTTGCATTCCTGCGGAATTAAATTTGCTAGCGGAATAGACAGTCGCGTGTGGCACCGAAAGTGAGGAGCGACCGTGGGCGGCTCACCTTACGTTGCGTGTTGAAAAGAAAAGTCCTTAGTCTTACATGAATTCCACCTCATTTGATCAAATCCTCTAATTTAAGTTTTTTGTAAAGGAAAGTTCAACGATGATTATCCCATACTGTATGATTTGAGGCTGCTATTCGTATATTACTCGGGAAAAACAAGGCACTTGTGCCTGCTAAGTGCTAGTTCATTTTCATCCACTTATCGTGCCCCTCGTTTACCGCATATCTCCAAACCTTTCATCGCTCCTTACTTGTCCATCAGCATCAACTCTGACGGGACCAGGGAGCGCGCACCTCCACCATTGTGTCGGAAAGTTACAGCCTGGCGGTCTACGTGCCTTTCATTACAAGCCTTCTGCGGTCTGCTGCTCTCGAGCAGCCAAAAAGAATTATATTGCTTCAGAAAGTGTGAAGGCTGATCGTCCGGGCCTATTGTGCTCCCGTCCCATTAGGGATCGAAGTCTTTCTGAGCAGCCAACCTGTACTACGCCACCGACACGCAGGAGGCTGCTCAGTATGCCGGAGAAAGGCCTGGGGTTGATCCTGATCCTGCTATACTAACGAACAGTATTTTGTGCGGCGCATTCAACCTCATGCTTGTCTCTTAACTGGCAGGTGTTGCTTCTTTTACAAACTTTGATAAGGTTGTAGTATTTAGTGATAGTAGTTTAGTCACTACTCAAAAGTAAACGAATTTGCTGAAAAATGTTAAACTCTGTGCTGAACATGGTCGTCCCTTTTATAAGAATGGAAAACAAGATTTAATTGGTAACGCATTTGTAGCGCTTGAAAAATCACGGTAACGACAGAATATCCTATTTACTCTGTCGATAACTGTATTAGTGATGGGTCGGATGTCATTTTTTGGATATCCGCTTAGGCAATAGCGGATGTTGTCATTTTGACATCCGCGGATGCAGGTGCGGATGTCAAAAAAGGTGTGGATGTTCCGCTGATACGTATTCGCCCCACCACATAATACACACACACACACACACACACACACCCTCTCAGGACGGCAGTTTATACAACACTTTGGGAAAAAAAACTTAGATGGTGCTCTGTGGACAAGGACAGTACTTGCACACATTTCAATCCAAATGAGAACTTCCAGTTTTCAGCACTATGGATGAGCTTAGTGTTCAGTGATAAACCTCCGCATCCGCGCTTTATTTGCTGTGGATTTTACAGTTCTGACATCCGCGGATGCGATTGCGGATGTTACCATTTTAGGATCCGTGAATGCAGATGTCAAAAAAAGTGCAGTTGTCAAAAAAGGTGCGGATGTTCCGCGAATGCCAATATTCGCCCCATCACTAAATGTATAGTCTGTTTTATATCCTGAATTTGGGAGCTGGCTTTGCTCTTCATATCTTCAACCCGCGGCAAGATAAGCGTCCGGTCCCTTCTGTTTACTTTTAGACCGGCAAACCTGTGCCGTGGTGAGGTTGATCACAAAGTATTGCATTGGCCATAAGTTGGCTGTGCCCCGACTTAGTGACGCAAAACAGCTCTAAGTTTCTCCTTCAGTCGCAGGCATGGCTGTTTTAAGGACCATAGCAGCGTTTGAGAGATCCCGAAATGTTACTTCTTGTTTGGGGCGATTTGTGGCCATTGTTGCTCCATGTTGTGGCTCGTGTTGGGGGCTATGTTGTGGCCATTGCTGCTCCATGTTGTGGCTCGTGTTGGGGGCTATGTTGTGGCCATTGTTGCTTTTTAGCTCCCACTTTATGAATCATAAAGCTTCGCCTTACCTCTTTGTCCTCGCACCAGCCTCACTCGCTGTCTCAGCTTCTGTTACCTTATGCTTCATATCCCTGTTGTTCTCTTGTGATCTGCGCCCTACCAGTTCCAATTTTGCTGGTGGTGTAGTGTGTGCCAACTGCTGGCACAGCTGTCACATTTGGGCGTTGTCACGCAGAGAAATTTCTAGTTACTCTAACCAAGTCCTTCTACCACACTCATTGGTTTGTGAGGAGTGAAGACGAGGAGACTTCTTGATACTAAAGATCAGTAAATACGAATATGTCACTCAGAGAATGCCCTGTAGTTCATGTCCTTAACCGGAAACAATTTTATATCCAGGGAAAGAGATAAAGTTATTTGTACACTGTTGCATACAAAAGAGCTACCTACGGTTTTCGGTCCTCACTACTAAGTGTATATATCTGAAATTTTGGTTACTTTATCTAGACTAAGAAATTTGCTTCTGTGATATGAGATAGCGTACAAGAAAGATATCTGTCCTAGTAAGTTTAGACTGTATTTGCCTTTTCAAAAACAAATCTGATAAGACTTCCGTATAGATTGAGCTTTTAAAGGTAAACATATGTAAACTTTTCGGTGTTGAAATTTAGCCTTGTGAGGTACTATTTTACCGACACCTACTAAAATACTTTGCCTCTTGCGTGCTAAATACCGACGTTCCGTTAGCATTGAAGCAGCGTTCCATTAGCAGCGTTTTGTCGTATGCCGTGCTAATTTCTGTTGAAATCTTTTTATTTATATATTTTTCGGTGGGTTTTAGTACAGAATGCTGAAAGTTTACAACGAAAAATGATATAATTATTTCCCTTCGCTGTACAAAGGTTTAAGAACTGCGCACTTCCTTGAATGTTTGTAAAAAGAAGCCAAATTTTACAGGTCTTATCAGTTACCCAGCTGGTGCTAAGCAGTTGACTCGCCGTATTTTACGTCCCTTCTTAGCATGTTACAATTTTGTTAGGTATTGCTCTTCTTTTCCGATGGCTGCCGTTAATTCTTGCTCCGACGCGCGCGCCGCATTGCGCCGCATCCAACGAAATCCTTGCGGCACTCGCCGCTCGCCGGTCTCGTTAGTCGTGTAATTGTCACTGCTCTCCACCTGGTCTATTTGGTCTGTTTAGCGCGCTGACTGTCGCTAATTATCTTATTTGACATAATGACTCATAATGACTGCTGAGTGACGCGTCTCATTGTTCCGAGTGCTGGTGATGACGCCACGGCAGAGTGACCTCAGCTGGTGGTGTAGCGATGCTGTGGTGTGCTGTATGGTGACGAAGTCATCCTCCTACGAAATAAAGAGCATTCTTTATTTCAAGGCGTGATAAAGTCAATAAAAAGTCATTTACCTCCATGAATTAAAATTTATATGCTACGTTTCAACGCACAAGCGTCATCATCAGGCTGAAACAAACAAAGA
>LQNS02276621.1:6008722-6032392 GCA_001587735.2 Parhyale hawaiensis
GTACTTTTATCGGACTAGATAATGCTGTGATGTCATACTAATTGCTCATGTTACCATCTAAACACTAGCATCACTGAGCACCTGCACACAAATAAAAGCATCCAGCTGACACAGAATTAGTCAGGGAAGCACCCACGTCAGCACACGAGCATTGTAGTCGTGCGGTTTTTTCCCCGTACTTCCCTCACGATTTGTTTTCTTCCCTGGCTCTTTATTTCCAATACTGTTCCCATGCGCAGTGATCGCCTGTCTAAGGACTTCCCGTAGTGACGTGACCTTCTGTACATCTTCTGTTTCTGGACCACGGAGTATCCTGGTGACAGGGACATTCGAACTAAGACGCTCATATTTACCTCGAGATGATTTTATTAAAATTCTTATAATGTGTCGTGGTTCACGCAGCGTAGCGGTGAGCAGTTATTACCGTACTGGGAGCTTAATTCACTTCGCCCTTTTTCATCGTAACTCTAATTTCATTAGCTAGCGAGCTTGCAATTGCCGTTATTGGGTAACGTGAGCGTGACGCACACTTTAGCACATCAACTGGATATGGACGCGATATCGCATTCACTCCATCACCGATCATCAGCTTTATTTTTAGGTATCTGCAGGCATCCCATATTTAGCATAAAAATAACAGCCTATCCGGTTATCGGTAGAATAGACACGATAACTTCCAGTCGTTACCATGATTTTTCAAGCGCTACAAATGAATACGGCTGATCAGCTTTAGCGTGTCTGTAACATGTCTGGCCATCTGTAACGCGTTTGGAACCTGTCTGTTTAGCTTTATCTGGTCTTGAATTTTACTTCTGGGCGTTAAAATTACCCCTGTGCATCGAGAGTAAAGCATCAATCCTGACAATTACGCTTGAGGTACTCGGTTCAATTAGCTCTTAAAGGCAATTCCCAATTAGGTAGAGCTGGTCGGTTTAGATCTGCGGATGGAATTCTGCCACCCTAGCGTGGTTCTGCATCGGTGTTGGTATAAGGCCTGACCTTAACTCGTTGAATGGCTTCCGTCAACTTATGTCGATCTCCCGTTTTGTTTCTTAATGGCTTTGGATCACACTAGTTGTGGGGTAGGGACATTTATTAAACTCCAAATAATTAACTAATGTACAGACAATTCAGGCAAGAAATCACACAAACGACTCTAAATGTGAATTTTAGATTTAAAATGATTTTTGGCAACAAACCCGTCCGTCAGGCACAGTGAGGCGCACTCGTAACTATCCATTAACAGGTTAATGGCTGCTATGCCAGCTGCTGAGCAGTACTACTCTGTTTATTCTGGGAATAGTAATCAGTTTTTTTTGTTTGTTTGTTTTTCATGCTTGAAAGTATTCGAGCGAATGAACGACTTAGAAATAGATAACATACCACGCCCCTCGTATTTCTCATTGCTTTTCAAACTATACTGACTTTTCAGACAATGTTATTCTTACGACGCACTAAGCAATACGGGGAGTCTTTCTAGGGCTAACCTAGAGACTGTGCCAGCTACAGACCTCTGCTATAGAACTCCGCCCTGTACTCGTCTGCTGCTAACGGCCTCCTCTCCCATTGCCTTCCCTCGATCTCTTCGTGTCAGTAATTCCCGCCCTGCAAACGCAGCCAAAATCAAACTTTTTCCCCGGAATACAAAACACGGGAGCCTCTCTGAGGTAAACGGCAGCTGTTCGCAGCCGCCGACCTGCTGCTCTGCCGCTCGTTGATCTTCATTTCAACACATCCTCGACAGCGATACCGGCAAGATACCTTGTGCCGGGCTCCGCATCCTTCTTCACTTACCACTTTTAGATCGAACAGAATTTCGTTCCGTAACCTTCGGCAAAATATATTTTGCTCTGGCGGACGGACGGTAGGTACGAGGAGTACGAAATGTGCCTCTTTATATTCATAGACGATTGAAGTAGCATGCTTTTTTATTTCTTTTTTATGTGGGTTTTAAATTGCCGTCCAGTTGCCTACTCGTTATCAATTTTATCATGTTTCTGTCGCCAGCGCTGAAAGAATACTTTCCGGAATCGAAATTAAAACTCTTGTACGTTGCTCTATTTTTACAGGCACTTTTCGTATCTGGTGTTGAATATTTTCACAACGTTTATCCTGATCCGCCGTCAACTTGTTCCCTGCTATTAACATCCGGCTACCGAGCACCAATTCAACATTTTCTGTATGTACTAAAAATTTCTCCTCGCACTCCCGAGCTAAACACTGGTGAGTGCGGTGGTCAGCTTGTCACTGTCCCTTGCACGCCAAACTTTTCCTGGCGCACTTTTTCCCCGTGTTTGGGTGCGGCGGCACCAGCCACTCGCCACAATTTTTCAAGAATGCTCAGGAGCTTTTTTGTTTTGATCCCGTTGAGAGGCGGAGGTTTTTGGATCATTTTTCAAGCGAGACGCAGGTGCGACGGACGTCATCTAAATTTCTTGGCGCCGTTCCTCCCGTCCGATTCATCGCCTGTAAATTAGGTGCTAGGCGCGCACCTAAAGTTGGATGCTGGCCATCGCCGTCGGAAGCGCTAGTTCTCAGTGAGAGATTGATACTTCAGTCAAATAGTTGAAAAAGCGCTGCTTTCTTCTGCAGTTTGATATCATTAACAGAGTAAAGAATATTAAGCTAAGCGGCATATAACTCTTATACGTTGACTTGAGGGAAATCAGTCTCATGGATTTTTAGATTTCGCCTTAGTAGTCCTTACTGCATTAGGTATTGTCTGCGTGACGTAAAATGATATACCTACAGTATTAGACTGGCCGTTCTACATGAGTGGCACTGATGTACTTATCACTCCACTCCTGTACACATCATATTCTATCACCAGTAAACTTCAGGTTCAGCAACAGCAATAAAACAATAGTTCTTAAAGTAGTCATCTTGATTTCAATTAAACATTTTGAATGCTTAAGCGCCCAACTTCACAGTCTGGAACTTGATGTCTGCTTGCCGCGGGTCGAGATCGTCTTCTCTAGTCAAGCTTCATTTTCAGCCTCTAAATGCATTTGGCCTTTCACCGAATCCCTGTAATTTAGCGGCAGTGAGGTGTAGGCTCGGTGGGTCCTTACATGAAAGCAGCTTTCGGGTCTTACAAATTTGCTGTGGCCTCATTAGAGGGCCCTCGATCAGTCGTCGCCGTTGCCCTCACATTGTACTGTAGAGAATGTTGCTGAGTTTGGAGCCCTTCTGGGGCGAGGGCGCACCGCTCCCCCCAATCAATGAAGTGCCCCCGCCGACATTTCTATTCAAACTTTGCGTGAATTGAAGCGTAGGACTGTTCAGGATCTCAGCCGCAGGCCCTGCATTGTTTCCCACACTCCCCGTTTGAGCTGCAAATTTGCTCCTGAAATGAAGATGCCGGCGGTTGTGTGGGTATAGGCTCCAAATTAAAGCTGCTTTCCGTGTTTTTAATCTTAAAACCGCAGTGGCAAATACGGTGCATTATTATTTTGTGGTGCAAATTGAAAATGGCATCGTGTATCCTGTTGTAAGTGTAGGGGCATACTGTTTTTGTTTATTATTTATTTATTTAGCGGCTTATTTGTTTTGGAACAATTGTTATGACCTTTAGTAACGACGGATATCTTTCCTTAAAGATTTTAAAATATGCTGGAAATGTTTCTGAGGTTTCTGTCAGTATTGTTCCGGAATCTTTTGAGCCGTAATGAGTGAAATGATTATATCTGTATGATAATAATATGACCTTAACTGAAGTCGATCGAGCCATATGCTGTGCACGCGTAAGTGTCGTGTAAGGTCCGAACTGCGAGCAGCCAACCTCCTGATAGGCAAATCCCTGTTGTGTTCTCCGTTTAATATTAAACTCCATTAATATATTCTGTTGCCAGCGTTCAGCCACCGAGGCTGAAAAATATTTGCTGCAGTTGCTGCCGGCGTTTGGGCTCTTCTAAAAGTTAAGCACAGATCCCGAGCTGTCTCAGCTGCAGCGCCGCGCTCTCCAAACTTACTTAGGGCAAAATTGGAGATGTTAAGGCGAAAAACACGCTCGTTGCTTTGCTCCTCGCCATGCAAATTGGTGCCATTAGTGCCGCTGCTGCTCAATCTCAGCCACTCTCTTAACAGGCCGCGCTAGAGGAAAAGAAGTCACGTGAGCGTCTAGAAAAGCGTGCTTAACTTTTGCGTCTTCGCTTCGAGTTGGAGCGGGTTAGCGCTTATTGCTGCTTCCGCTGCCGCTAGAGGGAAGAGGAAATGGATGATAGTGCCCACTGCTGCCGCCAGAGGGAGGAAGAAATGGATGATGGAGCCCCCCTGCTGCCGCTAGAGAGAGCAAGAAATTAATGATCATACCCACTGTTGCCGTTAGAGGGAAGAGCGCATTTATAAATCGTGCCTACTGCTGCCGTTAGAGGAATGGGGAAATTAATGGTTGTGCCTACTGCTGCGCTGCCGTTGGAGCGTTAGAGGGAGGAAGAAGTTACTGATCGTGCCTACTGCTGCCGCTAGAAGGCGGGGAAATCGATGATCGTACCTACTATACTGCGGTTAGAGGAGGAAATTAATGATCGTGCCTACTGGTCCGTTAGAGGGAGGAGGAAATTAATGATCGTGCCTACTATACTACCGTTAGAGGGAGGATGAAATTAATAATTGTGCCCACTATACTGCCGTTAGAGGAGGAAATTAATGATCGTGCCTACTGGTCCGTTAGAGGGAGGAGGAAATTAATGGTCGTGCCTACTATACTACCGTTAGAGGGAGGATGAAATTAATAATTGTGCCCTCTATACTGCCGTTAGAGGAGAAAATTAATGATCGTGCCTACTGGTCCGAGGGAGGAGGAAATTAATGATCGTGCCTACTATACTACCTTTAGAGGGAGGATGAAATTAATAATTGTGCCCACTGCTACTGCTAGAGGGAGGAGGAAATTAATGATCGTGCCTACTACTACCTCTAGAAGGAGGAGGAAGTTAATGATCGTGCCTACTGCTGCCGTTAGAGGGATGAGGAAATTAATGATCGAGCCCCCTGCCGCCACTAGAGGGAGGCAGAAATGGATGCTGCTGTCGTAACAGGGAGTAGACCGAACTGCACAATTTTCTGGTAGTACTTTCGCTTGTAGTTTGTTCCACGCGTTGGCGCTACTTGAGTTGTATCGTCTACGCTTCCAAAATTTACGCTAATGGTTTGCTGGTTACGTTCCTTCCTTTAATCTATGGTTGTTTTGTTTACGTTATATCGTTTCAAAGCTCAGCGTAGTAATTCTTTGATAACTTTCGAAAGCATTTGTATTTGTGTGACGTTCGTGTCTAGTCTATATTCATATATATATATTTGTTTATTTTAATTATCTGTATATTCAATGCCTTGCTCTCAGGTAGTTACAGTACATTTCGCGTACACAGCTTTGTACGCCTACTCCTGTATCCTATCATCGCCCGCGATATTAGCCGACTTCCTATAGCATTTTCCGCCATTTTCTTACCGCTGTGTTTTCTCTTGTGCAGATGATGCGGCGCTCCCCCTAAGCATCGCTATGTTCCTGAACCCCTGGTACGGGGGCGAGGCTCCCCAAGCCGCCAACGGAGGGGTTCTCAGTCAGAACCATCCCGCTGGGGGGTTGTACAATAAAAACCATTCACCAGTGCAGTCTACTACCCATTCTCCCCATCCTTCCCCGACCCCTCTTCATCGACTAGCGTCCCAAACTTCCTCTTCCCCTTGCGCGTCCCCTACGCTCCTCCCCCGGAACAGCCACCTTCACACCCACTTTGCCTACCTCAACTCGTCCCCGCTAAATTCTTCCTCCACAAACACGACCTCTTCGTCGGCCACTTCCTCCCCTGTGCTACTCCGCTCTGGCCACTCTCCTTCCAATTCGCCGAGGCTCAACCGCAATCTAAACACGTTCAGCACGCCGCACAATCTGCAGTCGTCGTCTAACAACATCACCAACATTTCGCTGAGCAATGCCTCGCCAAAATCTTTGGGAAATTCTACCGTGCCGGGCAGCATGGGTCCTCTGCCGCTCAACGACTCCAGCTCTTTACAGGAGTCTTCCTCGAGTGGCACCACCACAACCAGCAGCAGCAGTGGGTCTTCTTCTTCCCCCTTGCCTTCCCTCCAGGCTCCTGAAGATGTTACCCAGATGAGTGTGACCAATAATGCTCTTGCCAGCCCCAAGCTCCCGCACACAGCTACCCGACGCACCGCCGACGGAGCCCCTCCATTGCATGTCCTCCAGAACCTCCTGGACGACCTGCAGATGAAGTTACGACCAGGCTGGACCGTGCACTGCACCACTGATGGCCGATACTTCTATTGCAAGTGAGTATTCAGCTTGTTTTGGCGTGTACTCTTAACCATACGAACCAGGGAGTAATAATAAAGGAAGGAACTGAGAAGCATTCGCAGAAAAAGAACGATTGGGCTCCTCGGCATAGCGGACCCATCGTCGGGAAGTTCGTTTGATGATTATGCTTTTATCATTGATATTACCGTCTATTCTGCTCAAGCTAGACGTTTCAGTTAAAGCTCAATATAAGTCTGTATTGTAGGTATTGTACTGTGCGTAGGCCCTTCATTAATAGGTATTTTTACCTCCGCCAAGGAGGTTATGTTTTTGTCGTATTTTTCTGTCGGTATGTTTTTCTGCCAGTTTGTCTGTCACCAAGATTTCTCATAAAGCTATGGACAGACTTTCATGGAATTTACATGAGTTGTTTGGCACATTACGAAGAGTATATGACCAAATTTTTGTGATAATCTAGTTGTTCGTTAGTGTGTTTGTCGCTGTGTTTGATATTATGCTTGTTTGCACAATAATTCAAAATGTTGTGGATGGATCTTTATGAAAATTACAGGACTTGTTAGCAATGTTAAAAGACATAAATGATTAAATTTTGGTGATGATCGGATGATCTGTTTATGTGTTTGACTTATGTTTGTCATAATGTTTGTTAGCAGTATAATTAAAAAATTTATGAATGGATCTTCACGAAAATTTCAAAAGCTGTTAATACTATCGAAAGGCATTAATGATTATATTGTGGTGTTGATATGAAGAAAATCATGGTTTCAGAACCAATTTGAATTTTTCATTGCCGTTACTTTGCTTGGCGGAGGTATGCGCTCTCAGTGTGCTCGCTAGTAGTTCATGCAATGCGAATAAGCCAGTCGTTCTGCTGAAGAAAACATTTTGGCTCGATAACTTAAGTCTAAAGAATGGTAGGTAGTAATATTCTTAAGGCGAGTTCACACGTCTTTCATCTCAACGCGTTCTGCCATCCACTTGTCAGGATGTACGTGTTACTGTACCCTAGAAGTAGCAGAAAAGTGCAATGTTTTTTTGGTTTTAATTCAAACCAAAACTGAAGAGATATCTGTAACTTGCTTATTGACCCCTGAAAGGGATTCTGATTTGGTGGTAAACATTTTAATAACTTTTTGTGGCGTACCCAAGGTTGTGTTGACAATGACGCTATAAACTGTCCGACGAGTGGATGGTAAACATATTAAAGGTGGTCAAAAAAAATTATACCTCACTTTTGAATGCTAATAAAATGGAAACTATTTAACCGATTTTATCAGACTGTGTCTCACTGGATGCAGAAATTAGTTTTATAGCTAACCATAATTATGTTTTTTTCCGATTGAAAAACATCTGCGTTCAGAAAACAACAATGTACCAAGAAGTAAAAATGGGCTTCCTCCGGCTTCCGAGAACGCCGCAAAATAATAGTAATTGTAATTTATATTTTATTAGAGAATTCTGATATGATTGGATATTATTATTTACAGTAAAAACAACTTCTAAATAAAACTTTAATATTACCTATGCAAACACTTGCGTAATTGTGACCACATATTTCCCGTTGCCCTTCTTACCATCGATCTGTCATTTTTAAGAACTTTAAACTCGTGTTCAGTTCTCTCCCTCAGATCTGCTGGGCTATTTGGTCGAGTGACGAAAACTTTATTTTTAACATAACACCATAGAAAGAAATAGCACGGGGTGAGATCAGGAAATCTTGGAGGCCATTTAAAATTTTCACCTAAGGCAATGACTCTGCTGTACATAAAATGTATTCTGCAAGTAATTATTCACGATGGTGAGTCGATGAAAAAGTGCTATATCTTGCCTCCACCAAATTCCAGTTAGTTATAGTTAAGAAGCTTAAGCCTCCATTTCCGAGCAGAACGATATCACCGAGGAAAGAGTAAGGGACATATAGTATGCCAAGAGAAATGGGAAACCCATGCACGAAGGTGTTCCCACACAGGATCCACGCGCATGAGAACAGCAAGTCGAAAAAAAAGAGGAAAAACAATAAAATTAAGCATTAGCAAGTAAGAGTATGAAATCAGGAAGGAAGCAAAGTGGGCAAGAAAGAGAGACGTCCCGAAGGCCTAGCTAATGGCTGAGGTAACCTTCACAGGATGGACGAACCTAAACTACCCTAACCCTAGGGCCTATGGCCTATCCTTTGCCTTCTGACGGACACCAAATTCTATCAAAATAGTTTTTAGATCTTGCTGAAGTTGAGGCAGGATGATGTCTGCAGAAAACCAAAGATACTGCTCTCCATTGAGAGTACCTTCGTACAAAATCGGGCCTTTAACAACACCGTTTCCACAGAGTCCGGCCCACACTGAGATTTTGTCTCTGGAGAAATTGATGTTAAAAGAACGATTATCCGGAGCACCGGTGGTTCTCTTGTGCGTATGCTCTGTTATTTTGTCGCTTCAGTTTTTCGTTTAGGTGAAATACGGCCTCATCAGTCATCGTGAATTCAACGACTCTTTTTTTTTTAGGAGAGTTTGGGAGAGAGTTTTCGGACTCGGAAGAAATCAATTTAAAGTTATCAGTGCATTATTGATTTTAAAAGGAAAAATATTTTCTAGTTTGCAAGGTTTTTGTAATGGTGGGACAGAGTACTAATTTCTGCATCCAATGAAACTAAGTATGTTAAAATCGATTTAACAGTTTCCATTTTATTAGTATTTTAAAGTGAAGTATATATTTTTTGGATGAACCTTCATATCATCAGTAAATTTACTTATCAAATTCGTTTTGTTTATTTTTCTTATTTATATCTTGTCCTTAAGGACTCTGTAATTTGCGTTATTTCATGGAAATGTCTATAAAAGGGTCTAGATAATTGCAATGATTGATTTATGTCAGTACAATGTCACCTATATTCCATTTTTAACGTTATTGTATGGTTACATATCAGCCATACTGGGTAGAAAGCTCTGCTTCTACTTCTTACTCAAAGCGCACGGGGTCCGCTGTGACGTCATTGGCTGGTGCGCCGCTAGGGCTGTGACGTCACAATTTTTCAATCAGCTGGTGCCTGCTCCTTCCGTTGTTATTATTACTCCCTGATGCACTCTGTGTTGTGCGAAGTGTCTTGCTTCCTTTCTGCTGTGGCGAAATATCTCTATTGCAAGCTTACATTGCCTTTCATTTACAGCTTTTCAAGTTACCTGCAGTTACCACTGCAGTCATTTCCTTTTTAGGTCTCCTCATGCAAACACACAATTTTAGCTCTTGGAAAATTAAATATTCTTATTGCTCTTCATCCTCTGTCGGTTTTAAAACTTCTGAAGATGGGAATTAGTTTCCTGAAACGTCAAGATTTTTAATGAAATTTGTCGACATCTTATACCTGTTTTGCGATATTAGATTTAGTTCAATATACTCTCTAAGTGTTGTGGGTGGGATCAGTCCGTCTCAAAATTACGTTAGTGAATGGTTGTACGAGACTGGTTATGTTGCTGTCTCCAAGACCTGCTGAATTATCGACGACGCCCGAAATAGCTGAGATGCTAGGTAGTTCACTATACATTTATTCACGCCGCCAGGTTCTGTATTCGATGAATGTCTTTCATAGTAAGCGCTTAAATCAAAATGAAAGAACATTGAAAGAACCGTTGGTGTTCTTATACCTGACTTATGTACTGACCGCTATTGATTGATGCCTCATGCTCAGGTAGGTTCGTTTGATTTTTACAGTAAGTACATGGCATTACTTCTCTGAACGTGTCTATAAGACTTTATATGTGCATGGTTCTGCGTGCAGCTAATTTCTTACTTTGCTCCGTGTTATAATGTGCTGGCTAATTTCCCCGCACCTGCCTTGCATACCTTGCAAATCTGACAAATCCTGGTGACATTCTCTTCGTCAAATTAAGGTTAATGGAGTCACAATGCTGGCTTAGTTCTATTATTTCGCAGTTAGCGACCAAAGAGCGAGCCAGCAGCGATTTATCTCCACAGCGCACGTTACCGCTCACTGCTGGTCTATCTGGTATTCTGCTTGGATGAGAATCCAGTAAATTTTCAAATTCTATAACTTTCATATCTGTGACTTTTGAAATATTCCGCGGCATTTTGTTAAACAGTCTGGTCTTCCTGAAGCTATTAGAATATTTTGTCTCTACGGCTTCGCCACCATCTGCGTGCATCACAAATCCTTTCTGAGTGTAAAGCGACAGCCTCTTCATCCACATTCACAGTAATATATACGTTCCAGAATTTTGGAAACTTATGGGATTGTGTTACTGCCGTAGTCTCATTGTAAAAACAATGGTGCCTGTGTCCTCTCTTAACAATTGTCCCGGACAGCTCCCGCTTGTCCCGCTGCTGCCGTACATTCCACTTCTTTTTTTTGGCGCTCGAGCGCAGCTGAGAATGTCGTGTTTCAGCGCTGTAAAGTCCACGGAGAGTTGCAGCTTATCGACTTCCTCTTGATGACCTGCAGCTTGTGTTTCTTTGGACTTGTCTGGAGTTTCCGTGCTCGCTCTCTCTCTCTGGTAACTTTGTGAGTCCCTGCCATGATGTCGCATCTTTTCTGCACCCGCCGACACCTCTATACCTCGGATACCGTCACCACTTGGTCTTACTGT
The DNA here is from genome assembly GCA_001587735.2 of Parhyale hawaiensis. Lineage (NCBI taxonomy): Eukaryota > Metazoa > Arthropoda > Malacostraca > Amphipoda > Hyalidae > Parhyale > Parhyale hawaiensis. Next base: position 6,019,598 of record LQNS02276621.1, read on the forward strand.
TGTTAGTTTCGTTTCGTTACTGGGGAATATTATAGAAATACAATTTATTATATGTGTACTGTGCGTACATAGTTACACTCCCAGGTGAGTACGCACTTGCTGCAATTGAGTCACCCCCTGCAACCGTGCAGTTGGTCCCTATTGCAGTTGGTCCCTATTGCAGTTGGTCCCTCGGCCTATTGGCCTGTCACCGACCGTGCCTTACATCGCTCCTCTCGCTTTATTCTATTGCAACCTTCTGCCTCTGTAAAATAAGCCCGCCTGCATGTCCATAAATCTCCATAAACAGACACCAATGGACTTTCTTTTGAATAGTAATGCCGAAATATTGACTCCCCTGGAGCTGCCTTTGTTAGAATAAGTCATTCGAAAAAGAGAGGGAAAGAGGTATAAGCCACTTCATGCATTTTTATGCGGCTCTAAATCAGCTATCAGATGCCAATGATACATCGCAACTGTTACGATTTGGAACGACCAAAGTTAGGGAGTTTGTCGCTTTGTTTGTTTCCTAAACTTATTGATAGGATGTTGTTTGGAACTTATATTGCTTGTTGCCGCGAGGTCATGTGTTGTGCTGCTACTTCTTCCTGCTCTAGTAACTTCCTCGGGCTGCTCTTCGAAATTGCCGCATTTTCCGTCCTGGTTTTCTTCTAATTGTGGACATCTCGAAGCCGTTTGCTCATATAATATTTGTACGCTGATGGTAAATGCGAACTGATTTTGCGTTACGAGGGCTTTTGTTGCAATAATTGGCGCGTTGTTTCCTTCTCTAACCGGGGCCACACTAGGCATCCGCACGCACAACTTGATGCGATGATGTGCAGGTAGCCTGTCCTTACGATGCATAATTAATTAAAAGTTGGGACCATGAACGATGTGTGAGCCGCGTATCCTCTCATCACGTGCGTGCTGATGCATAGTGTGCATCCGACATAATGTATAGGATAAAATTGCGAGTCGGTAAAACGCCGCTATTCTCCCACGTATAATATCTTGAGTGAAATCACAATCTTGCTCCTGCGGCTATTTACTCAGATTTGCGTTGTATTTTTCAACTAGTGCTCACATTTAGCCTATGACAGCAATACGTATTTCAGTACTACCATGTCGGACGAATAGGTAAGGACACAGAGCCAATATCATCGTACCAATTTACTCGCTTACTACTATAGGGTTGAGGTGAAATTTTACGTGGTGTCATAAGGGTTGCGGAGACGATGGTGACAAGGTCTGACTCCGACGCTTGAAACTTTGGCATGTCCGATTCCTCCCGAAAAGCTCCGAATATACAGCCCTGATTGTGATGAAGGTTCCCGCAGCTGGTCACGAGTAACATGATGCAAGCACTGTGCTCTTGTAAATGTTAGCAGTGAAATTTTTATTAATGTATCTGAATCTGGTTTACTGAGAACACGTAAGGAACTGGTTTCCTTAGCATCCTGTTGATCTTCACTCATTCTAATTGTTGTTTACAAGATAGTTACGGCGGCACTATTTCGGTTACATTACTGGGATCACACTACAGTTGTAAGCTCGACTAATGACTGGACCGTCAGCTCGCTCGTCGTCCTAATTACACAGTGATAGTCGGTATCCAAGATACCGCAGCAAAGTACTTGAGTCGATCGGCGTCCGAGCTGAACGTGTGGTCATAAGGTGAGCGTTCGATTGTCTAGTGTGCCCCCGGCATAAGGGACGCTTCAAATGGATACAAGATCACATGGTCACGGTAATTTATGCACGCATTTTATGAATTTTGCCTGACAGCTCATCCGTCTTTAGGTCTCAACGCAAACCTTTCCCGAACTAATCGCATATTTTATCGGAGAACAATTGGGCACAATAATATTCGTTATTTGCTCGGTTGCATTGGAGCTGAATTTTCTAATGCTAACATTTTCTGGAAATTTTATTGGTATGGTTCTTGTAATTTTATGAACGAAATGGCAAGCACTTACTGTAACAATTCTTTAGGGATTTGTACTTAGCTATTTAATCTTTTGTATTTCAAAATCGTTTCAATTGGTAGTAATAATCTACAAACTCCGGACAACTACTGGGCGTATGTACTCAGGTCAGTTTGTTAAGAAGTTAAGTCAAACCAGCGTCTCTGCCTCGCCTTGTCCCTGACAACCCTCAGTCTCCATCCAGCCTATCCGCTCCTCACCGTCGTCAGGGCCTACAATGCCCTCACCTCACACCAATTTCTTCCTCCGGCGGCACCACTGCCAACGTTCAGTTTACTGCAGCCGCCGCCAGGCGCTCCATTGAACGAATTAGCGTAAGAGTATCTCGCGACTGTCAATAGCAACGCTCCGGTCCTGCCGCCGACTATAGCGCTCTCAGTCCTATCGTGTTGAAGTTGTTGGGCTATCACTGCACTATCGGCCTGTGCTGTTCATCTTACCTGTGGTAGCGCTGATGTCATTACCAATGGGGAGTAATTTCATTGCTTTGCTGCTATCATACAGTGCAGCACACCCCCCCCCCCCACACACACACATCTTTTTTGGACTATAACAAAATGCTGATAATTTCTACGGGTTCTTTTTATAAGTATTATGTGTAATGTAGGATGGGAGCGGGCGGCGAGCACAGCAGCTGTATGACACCCGCGTGTTATTGCATCACATCTCCTATGTTTACCTCCGTGCAAGAGGTAATGTTTTTGCCGGGTTTGTCTCTGGGTCTATCTGTGAGCAACATTTCTCAAAAACCTATGGATGGATCTGTATAAAATTTACAGGAACATTAAGCAATGTCATGTGGAGCGAATGATTAACTTTTTGTTTTTATCCGTCCGTCGGTTTGTCCACTATTCTGCCTTTTAGCGCTGCGTTGTGTGGCGGGGGTCTGCGCTTTCGGAGTGCAGCTCTAGTTTCCTATTCTTTTTCTTCGTTTACAGTATACATAGGTATATTCACAGCGCTACAGTTTTACTGTATAATGTGCCGTTCTAAAAGAAAAACCCATCGTTCTGTGCCCCTTAATATTATTTACAAGCGAACAAATGGCCGTTTTTAAATTGGATTTAACCGCAATGCTATTGTGTGTCTTCATTCATATGCTGCAATGCGTTCAGTCTGTTTTCTGGCAGCGTCGTAGCAGCTGCTCGATGTCCTCGTCCTTGTAATTTGGTAGAGAAATTAATAGCAACCTGCGCTGGCATAAGTGTGATCAGCCTACGCTCTCCATCTCCTGCTGTTGTAAAGGATCACGGCCTAGCCCTCGTCCACACAGCAACTATACCGTCACAGTCCAGTACCAGCCTTGCAGGCAGTATCTCAAGCACTTCACATGCTATTGAAGCAAACAGGCAGTACCTCTGTTACTGCACATATTATGGAAACAATGTCGTAATCCAGATCACGGCCCTACTTAAGGTTCCGCATTTATTTAAAGACTTCAACTGCAACAAGCTTCCATATATTCTGTAATCAACTCGAGCTGTCAGTAAAGCAGTGGACAACTGTGATGATTGAAACACAATTCGTGTCATCCTATCCTATGCTTTGTCTCTCGTACAAGCTGCTCAACTTTTTCCAAAGTATACCAACGCGGTACCTCGATCTAAGGACCACGAGAGAGCTTGTCTGTAAACAATCCCTCTGCTCGTTTACCCGTCGCCTACTTGGTAACGCCTGTCTCTTTCGTTACGATATGTTTCACGAGCTCAAAATGCTGAGAAATTTCAGTCTAAGGAGGTGGCCATGGTTACTGGAGACTATCAATCAAAGTGCCGGTAGATGATCGGCGGGCTAATTTTTCAATCCGTAGTCATGATATTCGAACTATGGACAGAGTTTGAGTAAAGAGGGAGTTCCATGTCTGAGGGAAACTGTCTGTATGGTCAAAACTAATGTAAGCGGGCTAAAAAAATAGGGGAAACTACATCTTTTGCATGATAGAGAGCAGTCCAAATCCAGGATCCAGTCTTCGGTTTTGCTCCGCTAATCTCTACTATTGTATACCTTTTTGAGTTACCTACGCCATGACGTCAGGGCATCATTTACCATGACCTCTCTCTTACCTTGTATACGAACTTCTACACCTGTTTCACCTTTGTAACTACACCTGCCCCTGTGCTTCCGAAATACAAAAATGGATAGTTAGTACTAAGTCCGCAGTCAAGTGTTTTCCCTTAATTTAAAAAGCGTCACTCAAACAAAAATCACTCCTCAGAGAAGAAGAAAAGTTCAAAATACAACATCAGCATGACAACAATCCTGCAGTACCCCAAGCGTTGCACGTGGCACTGAAACAGATTATTGCAATTCATCGATTATCGTGAATACAAACTCATGTCAAGAGCGGTATTCCGTTTTACCGCCCAGAATCACTAATGTGCTCTCCCAGTAGGATGAATGTGGCTCAATCAAAGATGACCCGAGACCTATGTATCGTCGGCCGTCTGGGAATGGACTTCCTGGTCTCTCTATTATCCCATTTCTAAACATATATTCCCAATACCTCTATAGCTGCACCATCACCCCATCAGGCAGTATCTATCACGAGCTCTAACTGTCTTCCGATTGTGACAGAGGCATACAGTCCAGCCGCCCTGTCAGTCCGTCAGGTATTGGAGGCGCGCGGTGTAGCCGGGGCCGATATTTGAATTCATGTCGCAGCTGAACGCCGCACCGTGCCGGTCAGCTCCACCTCAGCTGTGGCGTGCCTAACGAGATATTGAGGGAGGCCGACTGGCATAGATTCCAAGCGGCACTCAACCATCCTCAACTGCCTTCAGTTGAGAACCGGTCTGCAGAATGGCACTTCGGAGCAATAAACGAAGCAATAATGTGGCTCCGCGGGCCCTGCTGTGCGAGAGGTGTTCGCTCTGAGGGACCCTGTGAGTGAAACGGAATATATACCCGTATTTGCACCTCTGTGCTGCAGTTCATGAAGTGGAAATAACTTTCGCTCACTATATCAGGTAACCCAGAAATTCGTTCCTTTTTACAGTGAATTGTTTAACGCAAAACCGGAAGTATTTTCTGGTTTACTTTATAACATATTGCAGTAGAGTGTTGTGCAGCGTCGCACACTATTCTGCTATCTTCTATTACCGAGTGCTAAAGCCCATAATGCAGTTTTGGAAGTTATACTGGACTTTTGCGTACGTTCTTTGCTGTTTTTCTCTCCTCTGGTGCAGTGTAACCGGTGGACATGCGTCATGTTGGCTGTTCTGTACGCTTCCTGTTCGTACGCGCCGAGGATGCTGCTGTTATTTTTATCTGTGAACTCTTTTTTTTTGACAGGTGGCGTACGATTCGAATATTAAAAATTGCCGCTTTTATCAATGGAATCCTTGCCTGAATGTCATGAAAATGCGCTGCAGCGCCAGCGCAATAAGCGTTTGGACTGCAAGCGGCGCCGTGCTGCAGCTGAAACTTTATCCGGTCCCTGCTATTAGTTGGAATTATTTGGCTTGCTATAACAATTGTTCAATCTACTCTCGACCTAAAAGCGTGCATCGGCCAGGAAGTATAGGGTCGGTAAAGGTATAGGCAGCTTTGACGGCACCCTCCACTGGAAACCCACACAGAGTGATTCGTGCGGTAGATATAAGCCAACTAGCCCCAGAGAAGTAAGTACAGCTGCAGCCGACCTCGGGTCGCTAAGAACTGTGTCACATTTTAGCGGAAGGTTCAAAGACCCGCTCCCCGCGCAACGATGTTCAACGCTTTCCTAAGCGATTATGTACCTTACGCTGTAATGTGAGCTGCCATGGCATTCATTGCAGGATCTGTATTCGGCCGTGTGGGTTTGCAAGCGTTAATGTCAGCCGTGAATAAGTTTTTGATGGATTCTTCTTTGCAACGCCATTTGTGTCTTTGTGTTGCTGCATTTGGAAGTGTATACCCGTTCCTTGAAGCTCTGATGTAGAGTATCAATAATATTGTGGAATATACTCGACAACTTTGTAGTGAATGTTGGAAATTTAGCAGCAAGGCATTGCTTTCGATTTTTCGTGATAAAGTGTTGTGTTCTATAAGGTATGTGTGCGACCGCATCGTCTGGCATTGCGGATACGTTAACAGTGATACTAGAAAGTTACTTTCAGTATCGTTGCAACACGAACTGCATAACTCAACATACACCGCCTGATTATAAACAAACGAAACATGCCAAATTGAAGCAGCCGTTTCATGGCTCGCCTGTCGCCAGCTGCCGTGAGACTTCCATTATTACCAGCTGTTGCCATCGCTTTAGTGCCACGCCCTCCACCAGCTGACACCATCGTACCCGTGCCAGAGTTTCATCTTCTGCCATCGCCTCCTACCAGCTTCTTCAGCCGTGCAGTATGCATAAAATTTCCCTTTATAGTGCCTGTGCCTTCGAGAATTTTCGCTTCCTTGAGCCATCTGCTGCTCAACTCTGTATTGCAGTGTAGTTAATACAGTATATTGGACTGTGTCCTGTTATGCGCGCGTCGGTAAGGACGTATAAACATTTTAGTGCCCCAAGGAACCATTTAACTTCGTTTAGAACATTGTTATCCATGCGATAATTAGCATGTCATTGGGACGACACTGCAGGGCCTAAACCTTTGGCCCTGTGATGTCTGTCATCCCTTGATGCGCTCAAGTAATAAGAGAATTTTACTTGCTAACGTTAATCATGCCTGTCATTTTAAAGTTTGCTATGGTATTTCAGGTAGTAATGCTCTGCATGCTCTCTTGCTTGTTTTGTATTGTGCTGGGAACATGTGGCACATTGCTAGTGAGGCAGATTGTAATACACAAGATATGTTCTCTGCACTGCCATGATACTGTACACATGATCACTGTAGTGTTGTACTGTGAACATGTCGAGTATTGGGCTCAACCATGAACAATTTCGCCATTATATTTTAATAAAGTTACGATGTTATGGTGATGGAGTGAAGAGTAGAAATATTAGCGTGATTTTCGTATATTGTGTGAACTTGTAACTGCACTTCTTAGTGTAAAATTACTCTAACCCTCTGTTTGAATAAATTAGTGCTAGCACTGCAGTTATAGTTTCTGCTGGTGCTTGACGCGCTGCCTTGCTCTAACTTTGTATTTTTACGATAATTATAAAAGGAATAAGTTTATTGGTACGTTGTGCTAATATACATTAACGTGAGAGTAGATCAAAATAAACTGAAAGCAGCAAAACCACCTGTCGTGTACCATGGGCAGGTAAGAGGTAGACGAGCTCAGGACGATAAAATAAGACCGGTGCTGTCTGCAGAGGCTCGTGCTCTTCCTACCACATCAGTGGCTGTCAGCTGCACCAGCCCTCAGCACTCGCACATGGCATATTGCGGTACTCCATTAATTAGCAGCGGCGCTGTCCCGGCGCCTGTCGGAGACTTGCGTGCCCCGCCTCACAGCTGCGGATCCTGTAGGATTTCTGTCAATTTGGAGAGTTTGACAAGTGCGGCCGAGGTCTTGTGGTGCTCAGGCCAGCTCCTTCATTGCGAGCCCCGTGACTCAAGTAAGAGGGCAAGTACTGAGCAATATCCTGAGAAGGGAAGATATTTCGAACCTGTGTAAGCACAGAGGCATAAATTTACGCTTTATTATCTCCGCCAAGGAGGTTATGTTTTTGTCGAGTATGATGTGCTTGTTTGTCTGTCTGTCACTAGAAAACCTAAAAAAGTTAGGGATGTTAGGAAGACCAGAAGATTAATTTTTGGCAAAGATCCGTTCATTCGTTTGTATGTTTGTTTGTCTGATTCTTTTTTGTTGATGCCATAACCCAAAAAGTTATGGATGGACATAACCCAAAAAAGTTATGGTCGGATTTTTATGAAATTTGAATGAGTTGTTAGGTATAGGCTAGTATGAAGAGTAAATGAACAAATTTTTGTGACGATTTATTCATTCGTTTGTTTGTTAGTGTCAGTGTTTGATTTATGCTTGTCAGCAAAATAAAAAAAGTTGTTAACGGATCTTTATTAAATTTATAAGAATTGTTTGTAATGTTGAAAGACATAAATGATTAAATTTTGGTGATGTTCAGTTGGTCTGTTTGTGTGTTTGACTGATGTTTGTTTAAATGTATGTTAGCAGCATAACTCGAAAAGTTATGAACGAATCTCCAAGAAAGTTGCAGAAGCTGTTATTACTGTCAAAAGACCCAAATGATTACATTTTGGTGTTGATGGGAAGGAAATTATAGTTTCAGAACCAATTTTAATTTTTCATTACCTTTGCCTTGCTTGTCGGAGGTATGCACTCTCAGAGTGCTGAAGTTTGAGTTATTTCACAAAGCTACCAAATTCATATCAAAATCGCTACTTTCTTCCTTTTATGTTGGGATTTTTTTTCTGTGGCCACGCCCTTCACCCCTCCCCAACCCCATTATTTTTAAATTAGTTAATTAAAGTCGTTTTGAAAGGTCGCGGCACCTGATGATATTCTCATTCCATAATCATTTAGGTAAGAAACACACATTGTGCAATTGTGGTATTTAAATATGAAAGTAGGCAAGCTAATGTATCGCCCATTACCGTCCACCAACATTTTGCGCAATATTATCTTGTAAGGCACCTGCTATGCGCTTTATTTTCCCAGTCTCACGAGCCTTAGTTATGACAACCGTTCGTTTGGCATATGCAGCACGTGTGTACCGTGGGACGACCGTACGGTGATCCTGTTAACCCTATTACAAGGAGCTTCAGTAGAGGAGGACGGAGTCCTGCAGCCCATTCACAGATTCGCCAGCGAGTCATCCAGCTGTGAGATGCGTTCATGAATTTCACTGGTGGAAGTGATGGGGGAACAGTGAGTTTCACAGTGGAGCAGCAGACAAACCGAGTTACTGATATGCGATTGGTGCATACGCGACTGGGTGCAGCCATAAGCCATTCTTTACTGATATGCAATTGATGCATACGCGACTGGCTGACAGCCATAAGCGACTCTTGAGCTTCTCGGACGAGGCCTCTGGCTCCCTCCTCTCTATAGAAGTTCCTTGCCCTATTATGCCAGGAGCGTAATGTTATCACACGCCCAACTGTTGTGCCAACGTTCAGCTCGAACTTGTTCCGATACAAAGTCGGTATCCAAGATACCCACGGAAAGATTCGAGTTGTACGCCGTGCAAGCTGACCGTCCATGACCGTCCAGCTACAAGTCAGGCACCTGATTGCATCATATGTAATATGGCCTCGCCATATCTCGTCCATCCGAAATGGGATTTCTCGTAAGTACAGTATTAAGTGCAAAACTAGCAGTTGCCACTGTGAGCCATAGCGTTGATTTTATGTAAAGGAACATCTTACGTTTGCCCTGGAACACCGCCTGTACTTGTGGCGAGAGCTCAGTCACTGGTACAGCTCCTGCATTCAGTACCAATAGAACATTGGTTCCCTACGTGTGGTGCGCGCACCACAAATAGTACGCTAGAAGGTCCAGACATCAAATTGAATTGTGTTCTATGTTATTAGTTCTTTTGTGTGTTCTGTAAGCGAAAAAAATTGAAAACTGGCTGCATAGTGCTTTTTTTCTGGAACCAGATGGCACACGGGGATGGTAAGAGACCGTCAAGTGGTGGTACTCTGATCGCAGAAAGGTTGGCAACCCCTGCTATACCGCAGTTCCATCACGAAATATTGGCTTCTCTTATTGGGGGACCGTAATGCTGATTGCTTCCATCAAAGAACGGCTGATGGGTTATTATTTTAGGAGTTAAAAAAATTATTCCTGGCTTTGAAAGCGTAGTTTCGTTACTTGAAATATCCAACGATTTATTTCGAGTCAGTAGCTGCTCTGTGTACAGCGTAGGAATATTGTTTCCAACGTTTTGGGAATTGGGATACGTATTTAGCGCGCTTTTATTTACGAAACAAAACCTTAGGTCTCATTTGTAAATGGTGTTGCGATTTTTACTTTCGTGAAAATATTCCAAGCCAATAAACTAAGTAATAAACATAAAAGAAAAACGATTTTTCGGTCGGCTTAAACCGATGGAAAAAGAGCTTCTAAATTGTCATATTTTGACACGGCCACTTCTGTCTCAAGTAGAATTGTTCTAGTCGCCCTGTGATTGGTTGCTCGGCGCCGTCCCTCATACTCTCACTTCTTCCTACTGGACTGCAGTAAGGTAATGAAAAACTGGTGTTAATTTTTGCGCATTATGTAATATTGGTGATTTTTGTGTTCTAATGCTTGTAACTGCGGTTTATCTCACCATCAGGAGTTAAATTAAAATCATTACTACTGTTAATTTTTAGACGGTTATAGTAGTAATAAGAATTTATTAAACACTGCCTGTCGCATGATAGTTTAAATTATAATTTTAACAGTATCAATACATCTCACAAAGATGAAAAACAGCCACAACAGGGTATTTTGTCTGTGTTTCTTGTTGCTCTAGCCTCCTTCTTCGCCCGATCTGTACCACCGATACTCCCTTCATTTCTGTTGTCTCTGTGTCATTCGCGAAGACAACCTTACAGCCGCCAGATGCAGAGACAGGAAGCTCCGCCGCGCCTCATCTATCGCCAGTCCATCACTTTTAATTGGCATCGTTTGAATCAGTGATTGGCCTGAGCCTTGCTTAATTGCATTCACTGAACTTCATTTAAGTCCTAATCAGGCAATTGAGTGAGCCACAAATGACGGAGGAGACCCGCCTCTTCTGCGCTGCCGTTGCTCGCCGCTCATTCGTTTCGTTGCTGCTTCATTTCTTTGGTTTCAGTGTATCCCCTGATTGCAATGTTCAGACTTTAATTGGCCGGTGGCGCCGTGTCGGAACCTCATTAGAGTCTTCGCTGTGTCTCCAGCTGCTCGTCAAACTTCTTTGGTGTTGCTGATGTTCTTTTTCCGCTCGATTTTTTCTGAGTATTTTAGAAATAAAAGTTACACCTAGAAGTACAAGTATAGAAAAGCAAAGCCTGTGTTAGAAGCTGCTCGCTATACCTGTTCTTTGTAAAGTAAATTTACCCGACTGCCCTGACACTATATATAGGGAGTGCAAATTCAGTGATCAAGAACGTCTCCTGATTCGAATAATGCCAGGGAGGCCTGGTAGCTAGTATGGAATGCTGGCAGCCTCTGCACGTACTTCGTTCTGATGATACCCTGCCCACATGTTCCGCAAGCGGAGGGACATCCCAGGCTTGCTGTAATGAGAATCCCAGTTGGGCTACCGCTATTTGAAATAAGGTAACCGTAAGCTAATTGCAATTGTTATAAAATCAACGCGAAAACACCGTAAATTGACGAGCTTTGCAAGGTCAACGTTGAACAATAACAAAGTCTGTGTTGATTGTTACTTCGTCTCCAAAAGTTACTCGTTGTTGATTTGTGTAACTTTTTTGTTGGCATTATTTGCAGTGGCCGTTCTGCGTCGCAACAACCTTAGCTGTCATCATCGTTTCCGCTTTTCTGGTGGTGATTGCGGCCCAAGTCTTGAACGACTGTTGACATTAGTGTAGCACAGGTAACCCCGGAGTTGTGATTACGACACCTCTCCGTTTTCCTGTCTTTTACATGAATTAGAAGCAGAATTATACAAATAACCTGCGTGCTTGTACATAAAGTCTGAAACTTTGACTGTCTTGCGCGCGGCCTTAGTTTTACGCAGATGAAAATACCTATATGCCAGTCCTGTACCCGAAATAGGAACAGAGTCGGACGCACGTCATGGGCGCATGTAGAGAATTCCGTAAAACTTGAACATGCCGCAAATTGGTTTGTTCAGCGGCTCCGTTTCGTGACGCGTACGGTATATCAAATTTAATGAGCACACGCTCTGCCTCAATGTTCGATGCTGAACTCGTTCACTAATTACAATTTATTGTTACTAACGCCGGAGCCCTTCGCTTTACTGCCCGCCTGCATGATACGCGCTTCTCTTTGTACCTGCCGTGCCGGCACCTTGTTCTTGCGCTGTGATTAGCTGAAAGGCTTCCGTTCATGCTGCCCTGCCCACTGAGTAAGCTGTTCTTTCTTGTGGCCTTTGGTTGTTGCCGCCTGTTGTTCTTGTCACTCCTGCCGTGGTATGCTGGTATCTTGTTTACTTACTTTTGTGCTGTGTCGCAATAGAATTGTAATTTTTTGTTTTTTTGAATATTCATCAGCGTAAAATATTTCACTCGAAGATGTCGTTTTTTGCCAAAGTTTTAGTCTTTAAACTGAAATGCTCTACCAATTTTTAACAACTAACAGAAATGTGCAGATGTAGAAAAGCATATATATATATATATATAAGCCTTATCATTATTGCTTGGGTCCGTCGGGGGACCTCGGGGTCTTCGGTGTATGCAAGGAGCTGTGTTTTTGTGCGTGCAGCGCCTAGTTCTTAGTAACAAGGGCCAGGGTGTTGGTGATAGCAAACACCAGGGTGTTGGTGGCAGTAAACACCAGGGTGTTGGTGGCAGCAAAGACCAGGGTGTTGGTGGTAGCAAAGACCAGAGTGTTGGTGGCAGCAAACACCAGGGTGTTGGTGGCAGTAAACACCAGGGTGTTGGTGGTAGCAAAGACCAGGGTGTTGGTGGCAGTAACCACCATGGTGTTGGTGGTAGCAAAGGCCAGGGTGTTGGTGGTAGCAAAGGCCAGGGTGTTGGTGGTAGAAAACACCAGGGTGTTGGTAGTAGCAAAGACCAGGGTGTTGGTGGTAGCAAAGACCAGGGTGTTGGTGGCAGCAAACACCAGGGTGTTGGTGGCAGTAAACACCAGGGTGTTGGTGGTAGCGAAGACCAGCGTGTTGGTGGCAGTACCCACCATGGTGTTGGTGGTAGCAAAGGCCAGGGTGTTGGTGGTAGCAAACACCAGGGTGTTGGTGGTAGCAAAGACCAGGGTGTTGGTGGTAGCAAAG
>LQNS02276621.1:6048080-6062020 GCA_001587735.2 Parhyale hawaiensis
GTTGGTAGTTAGGATACCTACTTTAAGCAGATAGCTCTAGCCGGGTGAAATTTCGTTCCCCTGAAGACGAGTCGTGTTTAACGGCTCGAAAGCTCGGGGTCTAATAAATCAAAAATCCCAGAAGGCGTTCTTATTCACTTCTCCAATATGACCTAGCCTGGGAGTCCTCCAATCTTCGAATCAATACAGGTCATTTAATTGTACCGGAGATCGGAGATCCGGCCGTCAGCCCGTCGCTCAGCCAGGCTAGCCCCAGAAGTTTGAGTCTTGGGGCTACAGTCGTATTCTAAAGCAATAGCCTACATCAAAGGGGGCTAGACTTCGCTCCAGTAATATTTCCTTCGAGCGTTCATCTGTCTGCCATGTCGGCGGCGTAGCGACCGCCTCCGTATTCATGCTATCAAAATCTGACTCGAATAAAATTATTGTTTACGACTATTTGTCGTTAGCTCATTCGCGTGACACTCATTCGTATGTAATAATGACTTTAGATACCTCCGTCAGTTAAGGTCAACCTGTGCTTTTCGAGAAATAAAATTTACAGCTTCTATTTTCTGTGTTTGAATTAGAATAACAGGTTTTGATGAAATGAGTTCTTCTGGAGAATAAAGTACATCCACATCATGACGGTGAAGAGGAGAATTCGTAAGTAGACTGTACAATTACGTATGCACTCTTTGAACTCATCAGCCTCCGTTATACTCCAGTTGAGTACCCATTCGCTTTTCATAATACGTTGAAGTCTTTTGTAACATTCGTTCCTAAAGTGCAATATTCCTCTAACTGCTTGCCTAACAGCTGTTAAACTATTTGCCTCGTTAAGTATTCCTAAAGGCATAGCCTCGTGAAGCAATGCAAATACCCTGCTCTCGAGTAATACCACAGCACGCATGCCTGGGCCCCATTTGCGGCGCTGTTCATAACTTCCCCTCACTTTGGTTCCTAAAGCCTTTCCCTCGCTCCGTGCCACATCGGCGTAGGCCTCGTCCCTCAGATCTTGCCGCTCCACTCTCATCTCTTTACAGGTGGCCATTACCATCTTTTTATTACCTGTGGAGTACGCACAGCGCTGCCGTGCCTGNCCTAAAGCCTTTCCCTCGCTCCGTGCCACATCGGCGTAGGCCTCGTCCCTCAGATCTTGCCGCTCCACTCTCATCTCTTTACAGGTGGCCATTACCATCTTTTTATTACCTGTGGAGTACGCACAGCGCTGCCGTGCCTGTGGGTCCCACGGCGGGTCGCCGTACAGCTCGGGCGGGGGGAGTCGCTCAGTGTGCCCTCGGTCGTGCTGGTGGTACCATACGCCCGCTGCGGCGCAGCTGCCTCTCACTCCAGGCGACCCACTCCACCATTCACGCACTTTAAAGAGATATTAAGCATTGCTGCTCATGTCGTGCTCATGTAGCGCTGTACCTTAGCTCCGGGGTGTCGCTTCGGCGGGACTTGTTATAACCTCGCTGGTGCTTGTACAAGCCGTGATGTTTTGATTTCTGTAGTGTATGTGAATGGACCCGCAGCTCTATATTACTGCTGGATAGCTGATACTTTACTGCTACAGTTTCACTGGGGTGTTCTGGTCCTATATTAATGTCGCTAGCAGTCTGCAGTATGTGATAATATATGTTGTCTTTATATGTGTAGTCAAGGTACTAATGCAATTTGAACGAATAATCTCGAGGAAATCCCAATTACGCAGCCAGCTGCGTAATACGTTCATTTGCTCAATAGCTGTGATAAGCGCATCATCATACATGCATAGTGACGTGTCAAAACTTGTAACTTTGAGTGGAAAGAAACCGAGCAGTTTTGTGAGCCGTGTCATTTGTGCTTATTTGTTTGTGGTACGAGCATTAACATTTTCTGTGTAACAGCCTGCAGTCTGCTGCTGTATGAGTCATTAACATTCTCTGTGTAACAGCCTGCAGTCTGCTGCTGTATGAGTAACAGTCTCCAGTTATATCTTATGAGCTCCATCTCTTGCAGAATTAAGGGCCGCCTCAGCAGCTAAAATTGTAACTCAGCTGCTACGGCGGCCCAAATTCCGTTGGGAGATATAAATTTCTGGTCCTATTGACAATAAGTAAAATAAATTTATTGTATCGTAAAAACTTCATCTGGAGTACCGCGCTGCACTCAGTAGTGATGTGGCTGAGTCGTACCGTCCGTATATGTAAACAAAATATGTTGCATAGCCGACTAGTGTCCTTCCTTCGCGTTTTTATGATACACTTTGGAAGCTTCTGGTACACTTTCGAAGCTTCTAATCACTAATGATTTATGATGATGGTCTTTTGACGGTTCTGATGATCTTTTGACTGTTCTGATACTCTTTTGAAAATTCTGATACATTGTTGAAAATTTTGATCCTCTTGACGGTTCTAATACTCTTTTGAAGGTTGTGATACATTTTTCAAGGCGTAAGCCAGAGCCGCAATTGTCCAGAGCCCAGGAACCAGGGGAGCGTATCTAATTTTTTTTTTTTACGTGTCTTACTGTATGAGGCCACAATATACCTACGCTCATAAATGTTTAAGTTTGACATTTTAGATACACCTTGGTAATAGTTGTTAACCGCTTGCTGCTATAACTCGTTAGCACATAGTATGTAAAATGTACGTGAAATTTTATTTGTAATGCTTAAAGTTGGACACAGAAGGCGAACAAAATTTGGATGCAGTCTTTGACGTTCTGGCGCTGACTCTGAACATTCTACTTGTATCTCATGTACATTAGACTGGAACGCCCAAGGGCGTAAGACCATCATCCGCCGCGGAGCGTAAATTACAATGTCTTCATTTTTGATGGCCAGCTTACTCTAGAGTTATGGCATTTTTTGTATCTAGGTAACCCATCTGACTCCGTGCAAAGAATTATGATCATTGTTCAATTCCTCCCTCGTTTTGGGTGGACAGGCAAATATATATATATATATATATATATACTTAAATCTTTAACGAAATTTTAAAGAAAGAATTTTACGCTGCTTTTCTCGTTATTAATAATATAGAAATCGGAGTCCTGGTCGTTGTATCTTATCACCTGCTGCATTGATGATGCTAGCAGCCCAGCTGCCGCCGCTAATATTAATTACTCCACCAGTAGTATTAGCTGCTGTAGTCTAATCCCTCAGGAATTACAGCTTCTCTACTGATGTGCGGGGCGCTGCGGCGCTGCTTCACCACATTATTATTACACCCGCGCCTAATAATTAACTGCTTACCGCGTCCTTATTTAACGCATGTTGCAATATGACTTGCTGGGACAACGCTGTGGTAGCCACTGAATGGCTGTACCGCTTCGCTTCTATGTATGTAGAGAATTTGCTCGCTAAATACTAGGAGAGTCCGAGTTGCTGCTCTTCGCCCTGGTTGGGAGTGGGACCTGAGTTCATCCAGCCTTAGTTTTATCGCCAGTCATTGTGTGGGGAATGAAAAGAAAACCTCGGGAATGAAGGAATTAAAGTGAAACTTGTCGATCACAATGAAAATTATATCCCCTAGTGGGAAGTTTCCTTGTCCTCTACAATGTGCTCGAGAAAATTCTTCTTGATAAATCTTATGAAGAATATCCCAAAAATCATTAAATACGTAGCCTCTTGAGTCATTACGTTGCCGTCTCCTCCTTTATATCGTTGCACTTTGAAGCTGTCGAAAAAGAACCTTTTCTCGCTAACAATGTCGCTGTGCTTACCAAAGATCCAGATAATGATAATGATGGGAGGGTATGCGCTATAGGTGCTGCTGCGTTGGTGCGGCGCTTGTGGCATGCAGAGAATGATGGTCTTGCTGCCCACAGCAGCAGCAGTCAATACTGCCGCTGACAGCCAGCGAGGGTATGGAGTGACCCAGAGGGCTTCTGCCACCTGACCTGGTGTGCGTGTGTGTGTGAGTGATGTGTGGACTTATTGACCTCCAATGCGTGCGGCTGCGTGTCATAGTGCGTGATCTAATTGTTAACCTTACAGCGCTGGTGTTATGCATTGTAGTTATTTACGAAGCAAAGATGGGTACGTAGTCGTTACTATCAAGAGGAAATGTGTGGCACATTGTGTGTTGTTTTTACACTTCAAAGCTACTCGAGAAGTGTAGAAACACTGCGGTAATGCTTCATAAGTTCGTTGCTGCCTTCTTACAGTCAAATGAAATAGCAAGTGTCCAGTCGTGTATTACTAACTGAATTATTATAATACTAATAATAATAATCATTTGTGTAAATTTAAATGAGCATTGTTCCAATTCATTTGCAAAGATTAGTTGCACAATTCTGTTTGTGCTTTCAATTTTAGACAGTTAACCGTAGCGAGCACAGCGGAGTCGCTTGCCGAGGTGTCGTTGCTGCTACGCAGCTGACCACAAGCTCTCCTTCAGACCCCGGCCGCTCAGGAAGTGCTCGCTCAACGCCCGTTTGCTTCCTCTGCGCACCGACATAATGACCTATGTTGTGTGTGTACGCAGTTGTTGCTTCCTTTTACTTAGCGATCCCATGACTGTGTTTTTCTTTGTACTCGTTCATAACCAACAGAAGTAAGTTCAGTATCGTATGTTTTCACTGTACTTTCTTTGCAAACAACTGCTTGTCTGCTAGCTATGCCATGGAGACTGCAACCAGTAATATCCCTTTGCTCTCTCCTGCATTGTGCATTACGTACAAATATTAGTAAAGTATAAAGAACCTGTCATTACCATTTTTTTAGATACACTGTTTTTTTACACATTCCAGCTTTAATTTCAAACTCAGCAGCAAAAAAGTAATTACATTCCTTCAAGGTTCGCTGAAATACTAAACGCTTTCGACGAAGCCTCCGTTATTGAATGTAGCTGCACCTCTCCCGTCATCACCACTGTTGTTGCATAGACTATTATGTTTTGATTCAATTGCAGTAATTTTACCTGACTAATTGTTTTGCGTCGTTAACAATTTAAGTAGTTTAGGCGAATAGTGCGTCCTTTACTGGACAGATTCTACCGGCACGTAATTACTTCCCTGTTAAGCGAGTGCGTGCGACCATTGAGGAACTCCTGAGGTTTCCCTTACCAGGGCACCGCTCTGTACAGTCGCATGTTAAACTTTTGCACGAGATCTTACCGATTGCCCGATGTATGTATATTTATATATATATATAAATGTATATCGGGACGACATGCGAGCTGAAGGTTCACACATACATTCAGCGTGCGATTGTATAATGTGGCACCGGCATAACAGTTGGTCGGACCTCTACACTCTCGTAAAAGTTCGCTTTCATTAAAATCCGCTGATTTCTTGTACTTTGTTTATTCATACTCTGAATATTCCCAAGGAGCGAAAAAGTTATTCTGTTCTACTTGAAAAGTAATTTTATTATTATTATCATTATAATAAGGTAATCAAATCATGATCCTTCGTGACGATCCAATAACGTTGAAAGCTTCTACGTCTTGGTAACGTCACTGGTACTTAGCGGCTCGCTAGTGTTTGGCACAGTAGACGTACCTTGCCCTGCAGCCTGTGTAGTGCTTACGTGCCACTGATGTGTAGCGTTGCATTAGGTATAATGTCATAGATCACGTCGCTAAGACCTTGCTAACAGGTTCAAGTTCTGCGCCGTTCATCATCAGTCGAGCGTTGAAGTTGTGCACCCGAGACGTGCATAACCGAATACTTGTCGACACACCCGTTCAGTGGCAGTGATTAATGTGTTTCGTAAATTTCCTTACTTACTGAGTAACTTGATATCAAGATCGTTGATTACCTCCGCCAAGGAGGTTATGTTTTCGTCGTGTTTGTCTGTCTCTCTGTCTGTCTGTCTGTTTGTTTGTCTGTCACCAGGATAACTCAAAAAGTTATGAACCGATTTGGATGGAATTTACAGGGATTGTTAGGTATGTTAGGAGGAACAGATGATTAACTTTTGGTGAAGATATGTCCATCCGTTTGTTTGTTTGTTTGTCTGCGTCATTTATCTCGATGCCATAACTCAAANAGTTTAGTATCATCTGCAAATTTACTAATTTTACTACGGATGTTAAGATCGAGATCATTGATGTAAATTGAGAACAGAAGTGGGCCAAGAACGCTACCTTGGGGAACCCCTGATGTAACTAGCGTCCAGGCACTCGTTTTGTCTTATTTTTACACTTCAGGCCTGCTCGGGAAGTGTAGAAACACTGCGGTAATGCTTCATAAGTTCGTTGCTGCCTTCTTACAGTCAAATGAAATAGCAAGTTTCCAGTCGTGTATTACTAACTGAATAATAATAATACTAATCTAATACTAAGAATGACCGTCGTGTGTTTATAAATATATATATATATTTATACATTTATTTATATGTTTGGTGTCACGCTCTTAACGAAATAGATAGCAGGAATTTAGCCCAGGCTGGAGGCTCTGGTTGTCCTCTCAAGCTCCATTGGAAGTGTTGGGCAGAAAATAGGCCGGGTTGCAGAAGATGGCAAACGTATCTTAAGCAGGGACAGTTGAAATTCCAACAATGAAGACATCGCAGGCTTCGTCTGATTTGTACGAGTATTAGCTTCTCCATACATCGAATCNCATGCTTCTTGATTCGTAGTTTCTTCCCACAGATGATTTCGGTGCATGAGCTATTCTTCCCACTTTGATGCAATTGTCAACGAAACCGACGAAACATAAGTTTTCACGGGCAGTAGACAATTATTTTTTCTAGCTTACTGTTTCATCTGATGAAGCAGTTTTTTCTTCATAGGTCAAAATTTGAGTCCCTCAAATGAAACTGATATTTGAGGTGGAAAGACGGTATCAATGGTATCTTTGCCACGGAGCGATCACATTGTATATAAGCTGCTATTTTTTTAAGTTTGTTGGAGTGTTTTACTCAAGATGTTACTTCTGCCTGTCTATATAGAGGATCTAAGGATGTCAGCACGACAAAGGATCAATGAAGAAAAGAAGAAAATTAAGAAGCAAATAAGAGAAGAGGAGATTCCGCACCGGCCTAGAGGCATTAGGCAGACGTATAGGTTAGTGCATGAATTTTTCACGCACGGGTTCACTAGTAATCATAATAATAATCAGTTGTGTAAATTTAAATAAGCATTCGTGTGAACTCATTTGCAAAGATCAGTTGCACAATTCTGTTTGTGCTTTCAATTTTAGACAGTTAACCGTAGCGAGCACAGCGCAGTCGAGGTGTCATTGCTGCGGCGGAGCTGACCACAAGCTCTCCTTCAGACCCCGGCCGCTCAGGAAGTCCGCGCTCAACGCCCGTTTGCTTCCTCTGCGCACCGACATAATGACCTATGTTGTGTGTGTACGCAGTTGCTGCTTCCTTTTACTTAGCAATCCCATGACTGTGTTTTTGTTTGTAGTCGTTCATAACTAACAGAAGTAAGTTCAGTATCGTATGTTTCCGCCGTACTTTCTTTGCAAACAACTGCTTGTCTGCTAGCTATGCCATGCACATTGCAACCAGTAATGACCTTTTGCTCTCTCCTGCATTGTGCATTACGTACAAACACTAGTGAAGTATAAAGAACCTGTCATTAACATTTTTTTAGATGCGCTGTTTTTTTAAACACATTCCAGCTTTAAGTTCAAACTCAGCAGGAAAAAAAATGATAATCACATTTTTTCAAGGTTCGTTGAAATACTAAACGCTCTCGACGAGGCCTCCGTTATTGAATGTAGCTGCACCTCTGCCGTCATCACCACTGTTGTTGCATAGACTATTGTTTGATTCAATTGCAGTAATTTTACCTGACTAAATATTTTGCGTCGTTAACAATTTAGGTAGTTTGTGTGAGTAGTGCGTCCTTTACTGGACAGATTCTGCCGGCACGTAATTACTTCCCTGTTAAGCGAGTGCGTGCGACCATTAAGGAACTCCTGAGGTTTCCCTTACCAGGGGAGCGCTCTATGCAGTCACACGTTAAGCTTATGCACGGATGTTCAGCTCACACTTCGTTCATGCTGCCGTATCTGTGTTACCGATTGCCAGATGTATACCGTATATAGGACGACATGCAAGCTGAACGTTCGCTCATAAATTCAGCGTGCGATTGTAGATTGTGGCACCAGCATAACAGTTGGTCGGACCTCTACATTCGCGCAATAAGTTCGCTTTCATTAAGATCCGCTGGTTTCTTTTGCTTGTTTATTCATACTCTGAATATTCCCCTGGAGCGAAAAAGTTACTCTGTTCTACTTAAAAAGTAATTTTATTATTATCATTATACTAAAGTAATCAAATCATGATCTTTCATGACGACCCTATAACGTTGAAAGCTTTTACGTCTTGGTAGCCTCACGGATACGTAACGGCACGCTAGTGTTTGGCACGGTAGACGTACCTTGCCCTGCAGCCCGTGTAGTGCTCACGTGCCACTGATGTGTAGCGTTGCGTTAGGTATAATATCATAGATCACGTCGCTGAGACCTTGCTAACAGGTTCAAGTTCAGCGCCGTTCATCATCAGTCGAGCGTTGAAGTTGGCGCCCGAGACGTGCATAACCGAATATTTGTCGACACACCCGTTCGTCTGCCAAGTTGTCCACTCCGTAACGCGTTCCAGCTTCTTCATGAAGCTCCCTCCCCTTGCTGCCCAGTACGACGCAGTGGCAGTGATTAATGTGTTTCAATGTGTTTCGCAAATTTCCTAGCTTACACAGTAACTTGATATCAAGATCGTTGGTATTGATGATGTAAAGCATGTGTCGTGCAAACATTTTCGCCTACTGTACCCTTTATTACCTTCTCCTACTGTTACGTACACCCCCCCCCCCCTCGCCGCTCTCCATGACAGACCAAACTCAGGTTTTATGTATGATAATCATGCAAATAGTTGATTAATTACGAAAAGACTGCATTTCACGAGTGTTAGTCAATAAATTCCAATATTTTATTGTTATTTCCCTAATAAAAATGATTTAATAACAAAATGCTTGAACATGACTTTGTTTCGGTTGTGTGTGTGTGTTCCTAGTTTGTTCACGTACACTCATGAACTATGTTGGGTACCCCCAGGGGTACGCGGACCCCAGTGTGGTCAACACTAATGTAGAATACTGAGCTAAGTCAAGGCCTCTTAAAGTACTCTAGGAGGCCTCGGCCAAGCTCGGTCTATTGTGGAATTATGATCGGTTTTTCCATGTGATGCATTGCCAGGTGTTCAAATTTCTGTAATGTTCTTACCTGCATCTACTATATTATGTATCAATCTTTCGTTGATGTCTACATATTCCCCTACTTGAAGTATGTGTCGTGTATTTAATTATAGGTACCTAACATAATTTTTTTATGAAATGTTTTTGTTCTTTCCATGCTCTCGGAAGTCCCTTAAGTGCCAAAATCTTGCTTCATACTCGCGAAATTTTAGAATTTTCTCCTTTACTCCAAAGACTGCAATTTTTCACTGCATCTTATCGTTTTCTCCGTACCAAATACGTGATTTTTTTCCGGACAGTTTCCTGACATATCCAAGGTACATATCACCTAGTGTAATTATGTCAGAACAGCGCCCTCTGTTGTGTAAATAGTTCTGTGAGGGCGCGACCGCGCAGGGCATATTTGATTGCAGGTAAAGTAATGCGTTTTTGCAGTCCAAAGCTCCATCTTCGATTGCGTTACTGCAAATGGTGTCTTTCTTCAATTCCTTAGTGACCGTGTGAGTTTATTGTGTCGCTACCCGATGCTGCAGCGTGTGGAAATGTCATCGCTGTACTAATTAGACTCCTTGAAAATATTTAAGTCTCAAACGATCCTGCGACGGAAAATGTATTGTGTTGCAGTAGACTGTCAAGTGTACTGTTAGATATCCTCTGCGCTGTGCTGTCATTCCAACTTGTCACCTTCAATTATTGTTTACGCCAATCTTGAGTGCTGAATAGAGTCGTGCAACTTCTTTATTATGGTCAAATATTACTGTGTAGATGTGTTATTCAAGTGCACTGTTCTTCGTGTTTGATGTTTAGAAAGTTAATCGAATCGAGAAAGTATTTTATTGAAAAGGTATACCCTAGTGACTGTATTAGTTTGTAGCTGTGTAGTCTAAGTCATTGTGATAACTCTGTGAAATTGGTTAGAAAACAACAATCAAACTTTTTATCAACTACGTCTTCCCAAGTCAGTGTATTTCCTACTCTATATAACATATCTAGTGGCAAATATAGCGTATTATTAATGAGTAGTCGCGTTTAATGTAAAGCCAAGTATAGTTACTACGTAGAACTTTGTCCACCCATTTCGCGTTGTCGCAGTTTTTCAAGTGCGTCGTCGGAAAACGATAGCGTTCCTCCAAGATGCTGCAGTGCGCTCCGTACATCAGAAGCCTGTGCGAGAATATCAGTCCTTCGTTCGTAGATCAGCAGCACGAACAAGAATCGCCCAGCCACCACACCAGCAGCCTCCTCCCCTCAGTCACTTCAAGTGCTGTCCCTTCGTCGTCTTCCGCCTCCCCAGTGACCACTTTCTCAAGCTACAAATGCTCGGTGCCTGTACAGCTCGGCGACAGCTGTGCTGTGCAGAACAGCATCGTGTCGCCTCGTGTAACTGTTGCCACTGCTGCTCCAACTGCTACTGCACAACTGGTCGCCATATGCACCGATGGCGGCAACCGTGTGCGCCAGGAGGTACTAAGCAAGGGGTCCACGCTCCCCTGGACGTTCATCCACCGTAGTGACTCCCTCAAGAGTCGCCCATCGCAAACCAAGGGCGGAATAGGATGTAAGGTGGCTGTCGCTTCCCTCCCCAACCTGGGGCCGTTGGCCAAAGATACGACATTGCCGGCCGCGTGTTCCCTTAGGGATGGAGGTGATCCTGGAACTGGATCGCTATGTCGGCTGCAGGATCTTCCTGCCGGCGGAGGTTTGCGTCTCTACGATGACAGGGTGCACAGGTTTTCTGGGTCCACCTTTGTGGGAACTCATCCGTGCCTATCCTCTAAGAAACTGCCCCATTTCAACTCCCTTAATAGACCAAACAAGGGTAATTTTATTTCTCTCTCACCTACCACTAATGGCACTTCCTCCTTATCATCGAATTCTTCCTCAGCAGTATCGCTGAGCGAAATATCAGAAGACGCTGCTCCGCTCCCTCCGTCTTCCATTAACAATAGCTTCTACAGAAATTTACAAACGTCGTTTTGCTCCGAAGTCTCGGCAGTCTCAGTTTCCACGTCTAACTCGCCATCGCATTCAGTCACATTACTTCTACAAACTCAGCCTGTTGAGCACCAGCAGGCCGACCATCAGCTGCAGACGCTACACAATCCCTCCGAAGAAGTGAACCAGCCTCGTCATGTGCAGTTGTCCCTGCCTCAGCCTGCGACCGACCCGTCTGCTGCTGCAATCCCCTCTGCCAGTGTCAGGTGAGATTTTCTTGTAGCGAACAATCATGCGCTTCAGGAGGTATTTCTGCTCTCGCAATTATTGGCTTAATTGTGTCGCTGGTGCGCACCCAAAGCAATTCTGGTGTTATCACGGCGACGCGTGTCCGGTATTTTGCTTTATTTGCTGTCATTGTAGCTCTGGTGTATCTCTTGCCGTTACTGTCAATGTGTTTCTGTTGATTTATATTTCTGCTGCTACTGTTAATGTCAGTGAGTCTCTTACGTTACTTGCTGCCGCTGTCATTACCCCCAGTGCTTATTGCCTTACATGCTGCTGCTGTCACTGCTCCAATTGTCTCACATTCTGCTACTGAAATTACTTCCAGTGCTTGCATTGACTTCTTTTCTGCTATTGCCGTTACTCCCCTGGGCTTCTCTTTCCTGACAATATGCTGCTGCCGTTACTGACGGTACTTTTCTTGCCTCACTTTCTGTTACTGCCTCTGCTGTCAGTACTGCTATTGACATATCTGTTCATTTTTCAACGATCTTGGGTCGAATGACTTATGAATTCATCATCTCTACACTAAGTTCCCTCGTGCTAATAATATTGAGCTGTGAACACCTCTGCTCTGCGTAGTATTTATAGGGATTGTTTTTGCTTTATTGGGCGCTTTGTACTCATGTTTGCTCAGTTATTTTTCAGCAGGTTTGTTAAAACTGCAAGCATTGATGAAGTCTGCCGTGCTTCCATTAGAACTGTTATCAATGTAAAAAATCCCGACCCATCTCTTGGCTGCTAATGCCCACTCAATGGGCAGCGACCATACTGGAAACGGTTATTGGTGAGAACGCCTTAGCCCTGAAAAATATCCTGGCTTTTGCAAACGTGCTCTAAGCCCTAGAACACGCTATCGCTGTGCTGTATGAGCACGCATAGGCTTGCACTGAATCTTCGACATGGCAAAACGTGCTGACCCAGCACTCATTCGACTTTCTTATATGTATCCCGCGAGCCGGGTTCCACGCCCCTACGCATGCAAACGTCGGAGAAATTGTGTCGTGTTGAAGTCAGTCAGGACTCGTGATTTTTCGGGTTGAATTTCAAGTGATATATTGTTTGCTTCCATACTTCAGACACTCCACATAAGTAGGTATAGATTTCATAGGTAACAAACTGCATCTTTTTCAAACTGTTTGGCATACACGCACATCCAGATATGCGCGAGCACTCATTGCCCATAGCGCGCATCCGATGTGAGGGTATAGAGCACGCCTACGTGTGCAATTAGTGCACGCGTTTGCGTGCTGTTTTGGGGCAAGCTTTCGGCACGTACTCACGTGCATTTTCAGCATGCCTTTTTTCTCTCAGTGAATTTTTCCAGCCAAAGCTATATTAATTTATTGCTTCTAGTCCTCTTTTTCTGAGCAGCATTCTCTAACCTCCTGTGTAGCATTGCACAGCCTACATGCACCTATTGTCCTCCTGTGTAGCGCTGTACAGTCCACGTGCACCTATTGCCCTCCTGTGTAGCGCTGTACATTCCACGTGCACCTATTGTCCTCCTGTGTAGCGCTGTACAGTCCACGTGCACCTATTGTCCTCCTGTGTAGCGCTGTACAGTCCACGTGCACCTATTGTCCTCCTGTGTAGCGCTGTACAGTCCACGTGCACCTATTGCCCTCCTGTGTAGCGCTGTACATTCCACATGCACCTATTGTCCTCCTGTGTAGCGCTGTACAGTCCACGTGCACCTATTGTCCTCCTGTGTAGCGCTGTACAGTCCACGTGCACCTANTGTCCTCCTGTGTAGCGCTGTACATTCCACATGCACCTATTGTCCTCCTGTGTAGCGCTGTACAGTCCACGTGCACCTATTGTCCTCCTGTGTAGCGCTGTACAGTCCACGTGCACCTATTGTCCTCCTGTGCAGGGCTGCACAGTCCACGTGCACCTATTGTCCTCCTGTGCAGCGCTGCACAGTCCACGTGCACCTATTGTCCTCCTGTGCAGCGCTGCACAATCCACGTGCGCCTATTGTCCTCCTTTGTAGCGCTGCACAGTCCACATGCGCCTATTGTCCCCCTGTGTAACACTGCACACTCTACGTGCACCTATTGTCCTCCTGTGTAGCGCTGCACAGTCCACGTGCACCTATTGTCCTCCTGTGCACCTATTGTCCTCCTGTGTAGCGCTGTGCAGTCCACGTGCACCTATTGTCCTCCTGTGCAGCGCTGTACTGTCCACGTGCACCTATTGTCCTCCTGTGCAGCGCTGTACAGTCCACGTGCACCTATTGTCCTCCTGTGCAGCGCTGTACAGTCCACGTGCATCTATTGTCCTCCTGTGCAGGGCTGCACAGTCCACGTGCACCTATTGTCCTCATGTGCAGCGCTGCACAGTCCACGTGCTCCTATTGTCCTCCTGTGTAGCGCTGTACAGTCTAAGTGCTCTTACTTCCCTCGCTTGTGTCTCTTACTCACTTGCCACTTCCCTCGCTTGTGTCTCTCACTCGCTACTTCCCACGCTCGCGTCTCTCAGTCTCTCACTCGCCACTTCCCTCGCTTGTGTCTCTCACTCGCCACTTCCCTCGCTTGTGTCTCTCACTCGCCACTTCCCTCGCTTGTGTTTCTCACTCGCCACTTCCCTCGCTTG
>LQNS02276621.1:6062774-6081601 GCA_001587735.2 Parhyale hawaiensis
CACTCGCCACTTCCCTCGCTTGTGTCTCTCACTCGCCACTTCCCACGCTTGTGTCTCTCACTCGCCACTTCCCTCGCTTGTGTTTCTCACTCGCCACTTCCCTCGCTTGTGTTTCTCACTCGCCACTTCCCACGCTTGTGTCTCTCACTCGCCACTTCCCACGCTTGTGTCTCTCACTCGCCACTACCCTCGCTCGCGTCTCTCACTCCCTCATATCTCCCGCCTCCGCTCTGCTAACTTGCCTCTAACTTGCTCTCCCGCCCATTATCGCCAAGTTTCCGTTTTTAAAGCGACTTTTTTCTTGTTGTGATGCGGCGCTGATATCGCTTATTGGCGAAACGGAAATTGCATTTACTTGCCTGTGGGCAAAAGGTTTGTGACTCCGTCGGTGGTTTGTCTAAGGCCTGAGTATTGTCAGTGCTGCGGGTCTTATATTCAATGTTTTGCATTGCTTTAGCGGATACATGCTAAAGTTCATTAGTTTGCATATGCACATTCTTTCTTATATACCCTTATGAAAAGATGAAATAATGACTGTGTTCAGAATTTCCTTTCCATGAGGCTAGTTTCGTTGCATTTTGATATTCTTCTTGTTGATGATAAAATAAAAGTACTATTCATCGAAACCCATCGTCTTCGAGCTTCATTAAAGCGTACGCACCAATGATTTTGCAACACCTCGTACGCTACTAGCTGACATTCAGTTCTCTACCTCAAGTATTTTCAAAAAGACGCTCTTAACCGCGCACCGTGAATTTTCTTCGAAGCATTCTTGAAAAAAGCGTTCGCTTCTCAACAGTTGTTCAGGGGACAGATGTGATAGATATTTGCGTATGTCCCCAATAAAGGGGCCTTTATTTAAATTTAGCTTGTTTGGTATAGGAAAAAGAGAAAGGCTCGTGACACCAGAGTGCAGACGGCCCTGCAATTTGTTTGTTTTAGGCCGAGAGGATTTCTTGCAAAGCCCAGCGAGGCAGACATCATCTTTTGGGTAATTGTAGCTCTTCATCAAGTCCAGGGCCGAGGACCTGTCGGTCTAGCTTGGAATTTCCAAGAAATCTCCTGGCATCTAGAGCCATGATGGACGGCGGATGAAAACTCCTAGATGAAGGGTAATTGGTTATACCGAGGCTTGTTTCCTCACCGATGGTGGGGGAACAATGGCCAGCCATAGGCTTGTGCCTGCGTAGCCAATGGCGTCCTCACAGCTTTTGCCTGCCTGCTGCTGAGGGTCCCATGTTTTTCTCTGTTGTGTTCGGACTCTCAAGTTATTGCTTCCTGTTCTTGGAGACCCAAGCTGGCCCGCCTGTGCCACCCTTGCTGTACATTTTAATATCGCAATGCCGGCTTGGTTAAGAATGACCCTGCGCTGCTCTGCAGACTCCAATATAGGCTGCAGTGTGTGGTGCTTCTGTGCCGACTACTTTACTCCTGGGAAAATTTGTGCTATCACTTTACAGAGCCTTGCTCTTTTAAGCAACTGTTCCACCTGCGGCCTGCGCTGTGTATTTTATTACCAAAATTGCTGAAAAGGAAAAATTTTGTTTGCGGGCACACCATCAGTTCCTTTCTGCAGGCTGCCCCCCCCCCCACGTGACTTAAGGGCGCTGTCGTAATGCACTGTCCTCGTTGCCCAGGTTCGGGTCGTGGCTGTAACAGCTGTGTCAAGTGGTCGTACTGGTGCTGCCAAACTAACTATAGGACGCGTGCTTCTTGTGTATGAGGCTACGCTGCCGTGATGTGAGCAGTTGCTGTTAATTGCGATTGTTCATAACCAGTGCGCGCTTGTATCGTTTGTATGAAATCGGTTTTGTTTTGTAGTAGAGACATTCTCATATGAAACAACGGTTAAGTTTCTGTCATCAAGTCATAACATATGCAGCGAACACTTGCTACGGCTCTAACCAGACCCATAGGGAAGGCGCCCTCATGTCTATGGATCATATGAAATCTCGGTAATATTTAGTTCACTTTTCATTGATCAGTAGAACTATGAGAATCTACCTACTCTATATCCACCGTCAGCAAAGCAGCGCATGAATTTGTCTTATGTCGCGCTATGCACTTGCGGACGGCTGCCGCCCCCCTGCCACCGTGTTGTCGTCCGTCTTCACCTTGCAGTACTTTGAGTGAGAACTAGCTGGCATTGGCTAACAGATAGCCTCCATTATGCCGAGCCTCCTTCCAAGCTGTCTCAAAAAGAAAGCTTTAGAGGACTCTGTCGTCATCCTTCATATTTTTGTTGCTGAGCAAATGGCTACCGGCGAGTTTTTATGTCCAACAAAAACAATGCGCGTGTGTGTGACTGCCATAGAGTTGTGCAGCGCTCCTTGGCGGACGACGCAAATCTCATCTGAAATACGCCGATAGTTCTGCTCTTTCTCCGGGCCTCTCTTATCGTGCGGTGCGATGTGCTGCCTCGGTACTCGGGGCAACCTTTGAGCAGTTCCTGGAGCTGGTGTGGTTTGGGACCAAGAGTCATCTCCCTTCCAAACCAAGCCGTTATTTATTTTATTTTCTTTTTGATCCGTCTTGTGTAAGTTGTATCATAGGGATAGTTTTAGACTAAGTTCGCTGTTCTCTGTATGACATAGTACCTGAGCGTCTTACTGAACCGAAAACTCACGATGTAGTAGGCTACTTTACTACAGCGTAGTAGAAGTCGTACGCAGTATGTACCATATATCCAGCATTCCGTGCATTCCAAGTGCTACAGATCTTGCATACTGTTGGTATATCTGCCGAGCCTCGCATGTACTGTTGTTTGTTTACTCGATGCTGAGCAGTTATTGGTGCTGCAGCTTGGCTGTTCTTCCTCTTGGTTGGTATCGAGCTTGTAGCAAACATTGTATTCGCTGCTCACTACAAGTATTGAGACAATACGCGACAGTCGGTGCCATACGGAAAATGTGCTCCATAGGCTGTGCACGACACGTTTCCAGTGCCGCTTCTTGCAAGCTTCACCCTTGGGGACGTCGCTGTCTCGGTGCCATTAGACGTCCCTGTGGCAGTACTTCATTAGGACCGATGTTTAAAAGCAGACAAGCCGGTAGCCGGAGGAAACTTGTGCGTCTCAGCAGCGCCTCTAATGTTCCCGGTATCGCTAAATGAATCTGCCTGCCGACCCCTCGGTCCCCTCACTCCCTCACCTGCATGCCATCATTAATTGTACGCAACAGAGCTCGATGTAAAGAATGCGAGCGCTTAATTATTTTCTCTCGCTTTCATTCTCTTGCGTGTGCTAAGAAAAGTCTCTGCATCACCTTATCCTGGAGCAGTGGGCGACCTGCCGACTGTCCTTTGGAGCAGTCTTTTCCCCAGGCTTCTTTTATCAATGGCGAGCGGGCGACCTGCACGATCGATAGCTTCTGTTGAACTCTGTGGAGTTGGGCCATCTTGCGTGTTGGGGCCTGCGCGGGTCTTCTTCGTGCCCTGTCCCTTGTGGGGCCGTTGAGGGGTTTCATCGTGCCCTGTCCTGTGGTG
Organism: Parhyale hawaiensis; assembly: GCA_001587735.2. Classification (NCBI taxonomy): domain Eukaryota; kingdom Metazoa; phylum Arthropoda; class Malacostraca; order Amphipoda; family Hyalidae; genus Parhyale; species Parhyale hawaiensis. Next base: position 6,066,258 of record LQNS02276621.1, read on the forward strand.
GGCCGGTGTGGGCCTTCTTCCCGCCCTGTCACTGGTGGGGGCTAGTGTGGGCTTCCTTTCTGCCCCGGCCTTGGTGGGCCCGTGTGGGCCTTCGTTCCGCTGTGCCCCTGCTGAGGCCTGTGTAGACCTTCTTACAAACCAGCGCGAACCTCCATACTTTCTGGTCCGGGCTGCATCCCCCCCCCCCCCGCAGCAGCACTGTCCCGCGCAGACGCCACGCCACCGTCCGCTGTTTCCACATGAGGGCACCCTATAATAGGAAATTTTTCTTTCGCCTTCGAGAAATTTTCTGAATTTTCATCATATCGCGGCTCTTATTCTTAGGAGCCGTAACAATATTTTGAACTCAGCATGGCTCATCGTTCTAAATCAAATTGATGCGTGTCATCTTTGCATTCATATGTGTGTAGTAACGTGCACAGCTGTGCAATATTGTTTTTATATTCTTACACAAGTTTGCTGTTTTATATACGCCTGCATCGTATTGATGGATCTCACTTCTATCCTTGGTACTCTGAGTCTGTCTTCCTTACACTGAGGCCCTCCACAAGGTCAGGCAGTGTTCTGTCCGTTGAAATTGCCCTCCGTACTCGGATAATCTAAGGCCATATCCTCTCCACTGAGGCCGCGTTCTCCCCACTGAGGCCGCGTCCTCCCCACTGAGGCTCCGTCCTCTCTTCAGGGGCTGTGTCCTCTCCATAGAGCCCGTGTCCTCCACTGAGGCCACCCTCGCCCTACTTTGGCCTCGGGGGTCTTAAGGACTCCGTTAGAAGACTTCGTTAACTTAAACAACCAGCTAACGGCGGTTACGACGGTGAACGGACGACTCAACGACAGTGAACACAGAAACAATAACGTAACGACAGTGACTACGCAGTGTGTGACCGCTGTCACTGGTGCGTCTGTGTCACCGCTGTCACTGGTGCGCCTGTGTGACCGCTGTCACTGGTGCGTCTGTGTGACCGCTGTCATCAGTGCGTCTGTGCGACCGCTGTCACTGATGCGTCTGTGTGACCTCTATCACCGGTGCGCCTGTGTGACCGTTATCACTGGTTCGTCTGTGTGACCGCTGTCACTGATGCGTCTGTGTAACCGCTGTCACTGGTTTGTCTGTGTGACCGTTTTCACTGGTTCGTCTGTGTGACCTCTATCACCGGTGCGTCTGTGTGACCGTTGTCACTGGTTCGTCTGTGCGACCGCTGTCACCGGTGCGTCTGTGTAACCGCTGTCACTGGTTCGTCTGTGTTACCGCTGTGTCTGTGTGACCGCTGTCACTGGTGCGTCTGTGTTACCGATGTCACTGGTGCGTCTGTGTGATAGCTGTCACTGGTGCATCTGTGTGGCCGCTGTCACTGGTGCGTCTGTGTTACTGCTGTCACTGGTGCGTCTGTGTGACCGCTGTCACTGGTGCGTCTGTGTTACTGCTGTCACTGGAGCGTTTGTGTGTAGCAATAAATTAACATTAAACACTGCTGTTTTCTCCCAATATTATCTGTATTAATTTTCNATTCCTGAGGCAATCTTCTGAAGCAATTGAATTTGTTGGTCGATTGCCGCCAATGCTGCCACTTGCCTGCTGAGTTGCTGTCACTTGTGTCTTTGTTATTGCATTGCTGTCACTGATGCGTCTGTGTGACCGCTGTCACCGGTGCGTCTGTGTGACCGCTGTCACTGGTGCGTCTGTGTGACCGCGGTCACTGGTGCGTCTGTGTGATCGCTCTCACTGGTGCGCCTGTGTGACCGCTGTCACTGGTGCGTCTGTGCGACCTCTATCACTGGTGCCTCTGTGTGACCGCTATCACTGGTGCATCTGTGTGACTGCTGTCACTGGTGCGTCTGTGTGACTGCTGTCACTGGTGCATCTGTGTGACTGCTGTCATTGGTGCGTCTGTGTGACTGCTGTCACTGGTGCGTTTGTGCATAACAATAACTTGACATTAAACACTGCTGTTTTCTCCCAACATTATCTGTATTTATTTTCCATTCACTCTCCCGACTGTTCTGTTGAAGCAATTAATCCTGGCAGTGATCAGATGTTCGCCCTCAGTTGCGCGGTTACGGTACTGAAAGTATTGTTGCTTTGTTTTACTATCGCAGAATAGTTCCACTCACTCTTGCTCCTATTCATGTAAGAACGTCACGGAAGTTTTATTTGTCTCTCACTACATCTTCATTTTTTTTTTTTCATACGTCTCTTTGTTTGTCACGTCTCGTGTTTCAATCTCAAGTTTTCATTTTTTTTTCTAATATCCTCTCATCCCAGTAATTTATGTTAAGCCACTCCTTGTCTTTCTTGCTAAAGGTTGATGTCTCGGTTTTTAGTCCCATGATATAGCCAAACTCTGTCTCCTTCGCTCCTTCTGCCGCCGAGCCACGGCTTTTTTTCATATCCTCAATCATGGCCTTCTTAGCCTCCCAATGTCTCGAGCTCATGTGAGCTCACACACACACTGTCTCTCGGGGCGGCTGGTCTCGTCTTCCATCTGTCCTATAGTCATTTACATGCAATCTTCCGCCTTGTATTGAGTTTAAATTGAAACACAGTTGTGTCATATTATAGCGGCTGCCTGAGATATGCGACGCTCCAATCTCCTGAGTTATTTGTTTAAGTTGGCCCACGTAGAAGCTTTGTGTCATGTTGCAGGGCTGACTGGTTAAATTGTTGATGAGTCTTGTAGTTCACTGCAACGTATAGTAAATCTTATTGTATATTTCTGTCTGTGCTTTCGGTGCTCACGTTATCTCGAATTCAGACGATGCTTCAATCTCTAATAATATTAACAGCATTTTCCAAAGCAACTTCAAAGTTTGCTAGTAGTTTTTGTTTACTGTCGATTTAAAATATAAATGAGCGATTCGGGCCTATATGTAAAAAAATTCCATGAGTATATACATCATATTCTCTTGCTAGAACCGAGTTTCCGTGGCTATTATGTACACGTAAGCCTACCACTGGTGACGTCATTGCTGCTCAACATCTCTTCTTTGTTACGTTTTCCACTCGCTTTTCAGCAGGCAACAGAATTATAAGTTACAACCGTTAGACTACAACCTGTGAATTACAACACCTCCAGTGCGTTAGATAGCCTACAGTTGTGCCGATTGCTAGTGAAATGAAGACATAAATTGTGGTATAATATTGCTGCTGACACTGCGATACGCACACACGAACGGCCCACAAGCAGCCATAATATCGCCAAGTTAACGTGCGCCAGAAAATGTGCGTCTAATCTCGCTGTGTCAACGCTGGCGCAGGCTGCGGCGAGAGCTAACATTGTCCCTCAGAGAAGCCACTGATTGTGTCCGCATTTTGTTACCACCTGTGATGAGGGTCGGTTTGGTAAACAGTATAGAACTACCGAATTCTGTTGGTGTGCTCTGTAGGGTTCCCGTGTTGCACAGAGCCGGGAGTATATTGATTCTGAGGCAGTTTATTCTCTCTTTTCCGCAATTAATGTTGACTGGTGAACGCAGTAATATGTACATTATCTTGGTGCTGTTTCTGATGTTCTAAATCCATAACTTCGTGAAGTTGTTCTTGATGAAGAACTTATTGCAGCTCTCTTAATGTTGTAAGAGTGTTGCCTCTGGTCAACTCTTAGACTATTCTACTGTGTTTGCTACCCTCCTCCTGCTGCTTCTGCTGGTGTAGCGTACTTAATAATAAATTAATAGTAATAATAAATAAGAAAACATGTTTTTCTCCCCGGGGGTAGTATTCAATACTTAATTCTATTACAACTTGTATGTTACATGAATCGACTTGCAGCTTATGTATTAAATATCTGTAGCTTCATAATTCCTATGAGCAACGAGATAAAAATTGGACATGATGAAATCATGCTTCAGGACATTTAGTTCTGCCTCATCGTCACAGTTAGCATGCTTAGATTTCTTGTTAGCCCTGCAAAACCTGCTTGCATATTTTATGCATTACAATATTGCGGTAACTTTAATTTGCCTTGGCATAACATTGGCAAGAAAATGCTCTTACGTTTTAAAAATACAAAACTGTAGTGGCCCGCGCTGTCATTAGTGAGCCAAAGATAATTGCTTCAACTTGATACTGAACAAGACAGATGACCCGTGTGCGTAAGAGTTTTGGTATCCAGGTTTCTTGATTCTTTCATCCGTGGTTCGTTTTCTCTAGAATAAATTTATTTATATTTTTTCCTCTCACTCTCCCCTGAAGCTACTAGCAAAGTTTGGGAGCAGCTAAGCAGATATACCTCTCTATCCATTGTCTACTCGTGACGCAGGGAATAGCGAGACCAGCCAAGTAAGCAAGCAACCAAGAACTTGTGTATTATTATAAAGTGGCAGGGATGAATCTGTGAGAAAATTTATTCCTATTCTGTAATGCATCGTACCGAAAAGTACGTGTTTGTTGCTGCTCTGCTTTGTCGCAGCATTTTCGTGCCAATTTGGCATTTTCAGCTTCGTACAATTAAAAAAACATTAATAGATCCTAAACCAACATATTACAATCCCCGTGCAAATACTCCTCTTCTCCGCTCCGTCAACGTACGAAGTGCGCAGAGCAGGCCAGACATTGTCTGTCTATGTGCGGAAAGAAGCTGCGCGCTCACAGAAGCCGACGGCTCCGTAATAACCTGCTCCGTACTTTCGGTTGCGGCCACCGACGGTCGTCGAAACGATCGTTAAGGGACGTAGCTAAGCTCAACCGTCCTCCAGGGAGCAGATCAGCCGGCAGCGCTGCCACGCTCTGTTCTCTCTGAGCTTCACGAAATAAAGAGCTCCCTTCATTTCACTTGGTCGGAGGATTGTATTACAGGCGGCGCAGGCTGCTCCCGTAGTGGAGGACGCCACAGGTACGGGAAGGTTGTGGGCGACCCTCTGACTCGTCCTTATGGCTTGTTACATCTGCGCCATAGGTAACTCTGATGAACCCTATTCATTGCATTACTCTTTTTGCATGACATTGCTTTCGTGCTTAAGTGAAAAATTAGCCGACTGCTAGTAGTGTATTCGATACTTCGGCAGACGAAATGTGCAGGAATCGTCTCGTTCTGATATTTATTGTTATCAAAGCTTAGGTATAGATTTCTTCAACGAGTAATTAAGATGGTTTGTGAGTGACCTTAATGTTTACGCTGCCCACTAAGGGGATTCTCGAAAAATGCATGCCTTACATAGTCACTATCACAGCGGTTCATATTTTGGTGTATAAAGCTTCTACGGCTGGAACTTCTTCCGTAAAACAGGCGGTGATAGGTGACATTGGGAGTAGCTACTCATTTTTCTAAAGACCTTAGAGTGAAATTTTAGATTGTATCTTTCACAGTAGATGTTGCAGAAAATATATTGACGTATGTATAACTCTCTCAGGAATGTAATATTTGATATATTGGTGTGCAATTCAGTAATATGACATATAGAATTCCAAATTCGCCTAATTTTTCTGGAACACAGGATGACAAGCAACGCTTATACTGCGATATTTTCTCCCGAGTGGCCCGTAACCGTGTCATCGTTCGACATTGAATACAACAGAAACAGATGAGGTATTTAAAAAAGGACGTTGGTCTTAGTTTCATTTTGCCCGTGTTGATTTGCTTGTGTTTCGATTGCATTTTTTATTCGTAATTTTTTGTTAGGACTGACATTGGAGGAAAAGTACACGAAAAAGTTGCGGTATCAAGAATTCACTGATGTAATTTTTCCCCAACGCACAGGGACGGCTGAAATTTGCACGGCCACCAACGTCTCTCACGCATCCGGTAACGTTGCCGTGCCCTTGACTACAACTTGATGCGGTTGAACATCATGCTAAAATATACGTCATTGCAAATTCCTTCGGTTATTAAGATAAATATTCGAAGCTTTGAGAGTAGAATTGCCATTTGCTGTGAAGTGTTAACGCTGTTTCAATGTTTGTAGTTACACTCAGTAAAACCATTGAGGCGTGTTTTAGTCGAAGAAAACGTATAGTAACAGGATAACTAACTGAAGAAATGCACTCTCAATTAATAGCTAGTGAAACGAATCAATGAATGCTTGCCTGTCTTAATAATTTTGAAAATCAAAATACCTCCTGACAATCATCAGGCTTGGCAAATACTTCTCTAACGCTAGTCACCGAAACGTCCGTAGTGGCTCTTGGGCCGTAGGTTTTGGATCTAGGAAGTGGCGACAACCGTAGAATCAGCACATTAGCGGCCTTACTTCTATGTCGGACCGCCCGCGTTCTGCGGCCTCTTCCAGCATCGTCACTGCCTTACACTTGACCCATTTTTAGAACGTATTCCTTCGCTGCAGACACACACACTTCACTCCATTCCCACCGGTACCACTGACCACCCTGCCTCCATTCCTTCCTGTATACATACATGTGGGAATGGAGCGAGACTGGTGCGTGGTGCACCACGCACCACCATCCTTCCATTCCCACCCACGTGCACCAAACAACACCTGGCGCTGGCCTCGACACACGGTCGTTAGCAGCGGCTCCGCAGCCAGTTTCGCTCACTGCTAATGTCCCACAGCCACCAGCTGCGAGCGCTGCCAGCTGTCGTAACTTCGCTGCGATCAGCTGGCTCGCCCCTGCCGCAGATTGTGCAGCACTCGGGCGTTCCTCCCCGCCGTGTAACAGCGTCTTTCATGTCTTTTCATTTACATGGACGGTGACTCATGGGACACTGTGGGTCGCATTCCATCACAAGGAAGCGCTAATTAACTTACAGTAGTTGGTGCAGTTGATCGACGATTTAACTGGTGCTTCGATATCTAGTTATGTTTTGAGAATGTAGTTTGTATCTGCATTGTGTTTTGCGGCGTACAGTGTGACGGTGGATGTAGTACGTCACTAAGTAGCTGTTCAATATTAATGTATCTCGCCCATCGTCCAATAAATGTGTCTTTGTATGTGTCTTCGACAGCGTAACTGACACACCAGCTCCTCCTTCCGCGTCCTTTTCGTGATTGACTGACCCTATCTTTTTGCTGCTCTAAGACATTTCTGTTGTTCCTCGCACCTATCAGCCCAGATGTTAAAGTGCAAACTCAACCGCGAGATAGTTGCATACGTCGTCTGTGCTCAGTCTTAGATTCTTTATCCCCGTATCACTGATAGTGTCTATACCTTCAAGTACATAAGTCTCTGTTAGCTAAGTATTGTTGCAAGCAGCCTAGACTTTTTATAGCTCCTTCAACAGTATATTCATCAGTGTCTCTAATGGCCGCGTAGACAGAGTACTTCTGTACTTGTATATTTTTAGCTTACTCTCACCGTGGAAATTTTCCTACGGATCCACATCTTCGGTGGACATCAGAGCCACGCCTGCAGCGCAAGAGCCGGCTGAGGTACAGTGTACGGTTGAGCCCCGCGTGCCGTCGTCCATCAGCGACCCTCATTGATAGCGACTCCGCTGCCTTCCACCTTTGCTAATCAGCTTCCTCAGAAATAACTTAAGGAGAGTAAAGGTAGTCGGTGATGAGCTGCCTCTCTTTCTCTCGCTCTCAGCTGCCTGCGAGGCCTCAGGAAATGCTGGCTACTTTGACATAACTTCTCTAGAAACACGGGTAGCGGTGCCTTCATTGCGCCCTGCCTCCAGGCCCTCCCTGCCAGGCGAGAGAAGGAGTGGGCTTTGCAAAGGTTTTGGGGTCTGCAGCAGTGGATTGTTTTTGCAGAGGGCAGAGCACGGGGCTAGTTTACGTGTGAGGGAAATCGTTCTCGGGGCGAGGGGAATATTTTTGATGTGAAGAAAACCGCTTATTTTCTGGAAGTGGTAGACTGAACGTTTTTGGTGCGCAGATAATCACTGAGGTGAACTATTTCTTGTGTGGAAGCGATGTAAATCGGCCCATTTCTACCTTTAAATGAAAGCGTTTGTTTTCTGAAAGCACTCATTTCCGGCGTGATGCTGTTTGCAAAGGAGACCCCTTACAAGGAAAAGTTCTCTTGAGATAAAAAGAACACAACTAATGTCCTTGATAACCATGTCTTAAGCAGAGAAGGGTGGGTTGCCGTTTTTCTTTCGTACGCGAGATTTTTGAGTACGGTAATGTTTAAGTATACTGTAGAGACAAGCCCAATAGCTAACACGTTCGTTGAAAATTATTATATTGCTACCCTTTTATCTTTTGGAAAAGGAGTCTATGCTATTTCTTAACATTTTGCAAGTTTTGCCGTGCGCTGAGACCCGCAGTGCGCATAAAGAGTTCCGTTGCTTGCACATTCCCATATGCGAGCGGCCCTCGTCTCACTGCTAAGTTTTTTAATAAAAGGTCTGAATAGCGAGAGCTTCTCGAGGGCTGTAAGAAAATCTTGAGCGGGATCATCCCCTCGAACCGACAACACGAAAAGGAGGCTTGTTTGGCTCCGGCCGGCGGAATTGCCTGGGCAGTGTTGTGCTCTGGAGGATGTCGTGCTGAGTGGTGATGATACATCCATCCGTCGGTGGGGACTGGACCCGTCGGAGAGCGCTGACCGTGCTGACTAAAAGCTGTTTCGCCCAATAATGCTGAATGACACTCTGCATGAAACAGATGCATGAAGCCATGCATGATAAGCGTTCGGATGAATAGTGCGTACTATCATTCAGATAGATTACGTGGTGGTGGCTGAATGTCTCTGTCCCGTAAGAACGCGATAACACTAGGCTTAGCAATAATGCTAAAAGAGGAAATCTTCACACCAAAGGAAGCAGAGATGGGTAAGGCAATAGATAGCTGTGAAACAAAATTCTTCTGAAACAACACCTTAGAATGTTTTTTTTAGTACATCAGGCTTTGTTGCTCTGGGGACTAATTTCTTGTATATTTGAAGTAAATCTTCCAAAGCACTAACTACTTCTCTTATTTTTATTTCAATAATTCTTAGATTGGACATTCACAAACATGTGTGAAAATGAAGCTATTTGCATATGTAGCGGCCACTCGGCCATGCCGGTCATCATACGATCTAAGCTACGCCTCTTGTTCATAGGATTTTCCTTCATTGATCATGCCGAGTGTTCATGCTGCATGTCATGCGAAAAATGCAGTTCACACGATCATGCTTTATGATATGCAGCATGGTCATGCATGCATGATCGTGCGAGACGGCCTCAATACTTTTGCCTTTAGTGACTGGTGAATGACGCTCCAACGCGTACTGAACGTACCCACACTAGCCACGCTGACGTAGCTATTGCTGTCAGCATTACCACCATGTCGGCGCTATTCCTGGCAATGCTGCACGTCCGTTCTTTCAGGCCCTCTCTGCGTAACCTGGTCAGCAAGTGCTTGTAGGGTTTCGGGTGTAAAATTATCTACTTGTTTTATTTTCTCGTGTGCATCGCATACGTAGAGTTTTTTTTCCAAAAATGCCATGTTTAATTTGCTGTATAGTATACGGTACGTAACTGTGGTCCCAGGATATTAGTTCTCGAAATTAATGACACGATGTACGTTAGGCACGCAGCATGTTCCTCTCCAATGTCGAACCCAACTACCCAGTATCATTCAACTTTTTAACTTAATCAGTGAACTCTTATAGGTGGCTAATACAATGAACATTCACTGACTTATTATGCCAGTGCTGAGCAAGAATCTCCGCTTATTCCGCAAACGCGTATTCCTATCACATAAATTCAGTCACACTTGTTTGTAGTCCTAAGAAGCACCCTACACGGACTACTATCCAATGTATCATATCATGAGTGGTACTAGCCCCATAGTCGTCATATTGCGGTACTACGATGCCAAAGACACCGTACGTCTTCCCAGTGGCACGCGCGCATTCCTGCTGGCCGCGACGCCAAGTCGCAGGAAATACAGATGAACGCAGATAAAATTCTACTGTTGGTTTTTATGCGCTACCCTGAGAGAGGAAGTCCTGCATCCCGTGCGGCTTACGCTTCTTTTTCATGGTCTGTAGCTCCAGTTTGCAGTTCTTTGTTTAGAGAAAAAGAAAAGAGTTTCGGGGTCTTTGGTCGAATTTATCCGACGCAGCAGTTTGCATAAAACGAGCGCCCGAGTGTATGTAAAGCTCCCCATCTTTTGTAGGTAAAAATGCCCTGCAAATCCAGACGTAAAGTTAATCTCGACATTGTTGGTGGAGCGAAAAGAAAGCGCCTTTGCATGCCGGCTTCCTCGTATTTGAGGTCGTCTCTAATTGTTTCTTTAAGTTGAAAACGTGGAAAAGGTACATATTGTAGTTGGTTCTTGACACGTTTCACAAAGAATTTCATCATCCGTTGATGCTTCTATTTCTCTGTTCAATTATAATCGATATCAGTTTGTCTGTCAAGTACAAATGCTTCCCATAGTGCCATTTTATATACGTTACAGTGCCTTCAAATATCGCTATATCACCTGCTCTGAGGTATCAGTTTTCGAAATATGTATTGTAGTTAAAGTTACGTGAATATTATTTTGGCAAAACTGCGCTTCTTTGATATGAATATCAAATGAAGAGGCTCGTTATACGGTAGATTTTAAATCGTCAGTAGCGGCAAGAATATGGCAAGTAGACACTGGAACTATACGGAAAGATCAAATCTCTGATTGCACTGCGAGTGTCTCTACATAAAGACCTTTCGTAATGCTCTTAGGTTAGTGCTTTGTGTCATTATTTAATTTAACCAATTAAGCTTCAAAAATAATTTGAAGTTTGCTTTCTTGAAATCCGTATTCAAACTCTCGCTATTTCGAAATCAATTTGGGCATCACTCGTCTTTCATCGCGAGTTCTTTGTACAGCCTCCTGCTGCTTGCCGAGCCTCTAATTTCAATGCGGCGACAAAGAGCAGAATTTTGTCGGCTGTTCCTGTATTCAGCGACGTCCAATATATTTTAGTGCATCGTCCCTTCGTTCTGTTCGAACAGCGTGCGCCATTGGGTGCTTCAAAGCTTGGCGCTGCTGCCTTCGGCTCGCGTCTCGTTTGGTACGAGGGACAAGATGTTTCGTCAGTTGTCCTATGTAGCAACTGGCCTGTGACGAGCTGTTGCGTCTGTCGTCCTGGGTTGTGACTGGATTGAACCGAATAGCGAGATGTGTCGTTTGTCTTTCTGTGTATTAACTGAGAGCTGCAACAAGTGACAAGTTGTTTTGTCTGTCGTCATAGGTAGTGACTGGCCTGTGACGAGTGCGACATGATTCATCTACCCATTTGTCGAGTGTGTAGGTAGCTACTTGCAGTGTAATGAAACATACACCTATACCTCCTTGTGCCCCTTCCTGTTAGGATAGTGTGTACTTCTGCCGACTTTCCACCCAACCCTCTGGAATCCATTTTTTAGGTATATTTTCGATGTAACTTGAGAGAAAGAGCGACGACCTCCTATCCTTCAGTCTAGCGGAATAGTCTCCATGAACAACACAGTCCTTAATCTAGCGAAATACCCCTTAGATCGACGGCGCTGAAGTTAAGGCAGGAATACGCAAAAGTTCGCCTCTATTTCCATATCACAGGTAATTGTGTTTGGCTTTCATCTGAGGGAGAGAGAGACAGACAGAGATGCTAGCAGGCTGCAGAATGTTAAAAGTTACCACAGCTAGTGATGGTTTGGCTGCCATCTGGTGGCCGTGATGCGCACCAAGTATTGCTGGGTACGCTAGTGTGTTACAAGCTTTGCTATTAAAAGGTTTGCATTCTTCTGCACATCACGAGTCGAGGAGTACGGATCGCCAGGTGCATGCATCACGGTTCCGGTAGCCGTCGGTATCACGCTTCGTGCCGACTCCGTTGTTTAGTTTAATGGCGGCGACTTCTTTCTTTCCTTGAGTTTTTCTTTCTCGGCCTGTTTCAGCGACATTCGTTGTATTTATCGTTTCATTTACTACCGATTCGTTTCATTTTCGCTGTTTTTTTAATATATCCGTTAATGACATTATGGTCGGGCCCCATCAAAGCTAAAAGCAACGTGCGACGAAACAAATTTGTTGCATCACAGAATGTAATGTCGGGGACAACAATCTCCCGTCCCCACCGACGCAACCCAGATTGCGCGACACACTATCGCACACACGTGCCATGTCTCCCGCAAAAATTGCATTGCGCATTGCGCCGCTTGTTGTGTCAGTGGGGCCTCGGCCCTATAAGGTTCACGGTGTCGATACTAGCGTTCTGTAGTTGCATCACACGCAGGCAGTCTCCTTGTCATAGTTTGCTGGCACACCTCGCTCCTTGCCCAGCTAACTTCCAGCGCCCGTCAATTGCTGGACCAACTTTGCAGTTCTGGACCTGCTGTTGCTGGCTGCATTGCTGCCACTTCGTCATCTCCTTCTGTCGCACTTCTGTGCTCTCCCTCTGATGCTGACCTGTACGCCCTTGTGTATTATTCGCGCACGTTGCTTTCACTGGGACTTCAATTCCCAAGTTTTATTTTCTCTTTCGTTTTCTCGCTCTTGTGTCTCGGTTGACTATGCCCTTGGGCGATTATTATTTGTAGGTGTGCTCCCCATTTTTTTTTTTTTTTAGTTTACTACGAATCCTTTCTCTCTCTCCTCGGGACTGGAACGAAGTCCGCGACTTCGGAAGCAGGCACAAACTAAGCTTCTTATTGCAATGATGGTCTTAGCAGATATACGCTGCATGTCACATCCGTAGGCAGACTTTACTTTCAACGCTGTCCTTTATGTATTGTCGTAAGTCGCATTGTGCGCAGCAGCAGACGTCAGCGTTCGGTTCGTGACGGAAACGTTAGTGATAATTTATTGTGTACTCGTGCGGTTCAGTACAGCGTTCTGTTGATTCGCTGCTCTTATATACTGAACAGTTTCCTGCACTCTAAGTTAATGGTATTTTACATGTGCTCTGCTAAACTGGAGGCGATGGGAATTTTGTATGCCGCTGTTGCTACAGCTTCCTCGATCCTCCGAGCTTTAGGGAGTAACTTAAATATTCGGGGCATTTCCCGTAGACTTACGGGACTTTCTTTCATGACGGAAAGATCATGTTGTTTGCTGGATGTTATGTTAGCTGCATACTGTAGATCTTGGCATACTTTAACGGAGACTGGATCTTTGTTACTGCTCTGATATTTAGCAGCATTTGGGAACTGTTCTGTTGGGCATGGTTACACTGATGTCTCATTTCGGGAGTAAGTTAAATTTTGATTATGATGTCCCTAGACTTCTCTTTCAAACTTACTCTTGTCGTAGATCACATAGTACATGTAAATTATTATTATTCGCCTTTGGGTCATTTACCAATTATACTTTATCATCTTATAGTTACAAGCTGGGTGTCAACAGGCAAATTGTGTCGTAAATGTGTCTCTTCCTCACATTTTATTGTATCGCTAATGGTCTCATACGCTTCTCTTTCTCTCTGCATAAAGAGCAGTAGAGTTGTTTGCTTGCTGCAAGTTTGCATTCTTGCAGTTTCAGATTTCAGTTTCATTTTGACAGTGGATGAGGTTGGTGTGATATAAGCATTACCGTGACAACGGAACTTACGAATTTGTCAATGTTCTATGTAGCCACTGCACAGCTGGGGGCCGTCCTGCGACCTCGCTAGTGGGAGCGAACGAGACTTCCGGCATGCTGCTGCCAGCGCTACCTTCCCTTGATTTGCTTCATTAGGCATTGGGAGCGACGGTAGTTGCTGCCAGTACCTCGCCTGATGGCGGCCTGCTGCGTTTGGGACTCTGATGTGCGTACCGGGGTACCTTAGTCTGGCGGGCAGTACGTGCGGACCCAGATACCTTAGTGGCACGGGCAGTACGTGCGGACCCGTATACCTTAGTGGCACGGGCAGTACGTGCGGACCCAGATACCTTAGTGGCACGGGCAGTACGTGCGGACCCAGATATTTTAGTGGCACGGGCAGTAGGTGCGGACCCAGATACCTTAGTGGCACGGGCAGTACGTGCGGACCCAGATACCTTAGTGACATGGGCAGTGCGTGCGGACCGAGATACCTTAGTGACATGGGCAGTGCGTGCGGATCGAGATACTTTAGTGACATGGGCAGTGCGTGCAGACCGACATACCTTAGTGACACGGGCAGTAGGTGCGGACCGAGATACCTTAGTGAGACAGACAGTACGTGCGGACCCAGATACCATAGTGACATGGGCAGTATGTGCGGACCCAGATACCTTAGTGACACGGGTAGTACGTGTGGATGCAGATACCTTAGTGACACGGGCAGTAGGTGCGGACCGAGATACCTTAGTGACACGGGTATTACGTGTGGATGCAGATACCTTAGTGACACGGGCAGTAGGTGCGGACCGAGATACCTTAGTGACACGGGTAGTACGTGTGGATGCAGATACCTTAGTGAGACGAGAGTACGTGCGAACCCAGATACCTTAGTGAGACGAGAGTACGTACAAACCCAGATACCTTAGTGAGACGAGAGTACGTAGAAATCCAGATACCCTAGTGACACGGGCAGTACGTGCCAACCCAGATACCTTAGTGAGACGAGAGTACGTACAAACCCAGATACCTTAGTGAGACGAGAGTACGTACAAACCCAGATACCTTAGTGAGACGAGAGTACGTGCAAACCCAGATACCTTAGTGAGACGAGAGTACGTACAAACCCAGATACCTTAGTGAGACGAGAGTACATACAAACCCAGATACCTTAGTGAGACGAGAGTACGTAGAAATCCAGATACCTTAGTGACACGGGCAGTACGTGCGGATCCAGATACCAATGAGACGAGAGTACGTGCAAACCCAGATACCTTAGTGAGACGGGCAGCACTTGCGGACCCAGATACCTTAGCGATAGGGAAAGTACGTACGTACTCTGATAGCCTAGTCAGACCTGTATTACGTATGCTTCCAAATACATTAGTGGGAGAGGCAGTACGTACGACCTGTGCCACCTTCCTGAGACGGGCAGCATGTAAGTACTCTGGTACCAAAATAAGAAGGGCAATATGTACGTACTCTGAAGCGCTAGACAGGCTGGCAGTACGTATCAGTACCCAGATAAGCAGTACCTGCGTCCGTTCCACGATGACGGCATCCACTGCATCTGACCAAACACGACCTCCCTAACAACGATTATGGTCATCAGAGGTCCTGCCCCGCCATAATAGGCTGTATCCCCCACTCCCTGCTGCACCCCATGCTAACCTCCCCTCTTTGAAGCCCAACTTTGGCCTAATGATGAGCCCCGTAGCGGAGGTTGCCTTTAATGTCTGTGCGCGCTGGGGCGCCTCTGTGTTAATTGCTTCATATTCGTCTGCTGCCTTCCTTTGTGGCATTGCTGCCTTCTTATTTTAGCCTGCCCTCCGGTAGCAGATCCTTCCTATCTATAGCGACGTGGCGCTGATGCTGCGTGCCCGCAACTCCAGCATGTTCTTCTGTGCTGAGTAGGATATTGTGTGCTCTGTTGTGTACGGTTGCGGAGTGTTGTCTGCAAGCTGTAGCTG
>LQNS02276621.1:6119678-6129974 GCA_001587735.2 Parhyale hawaiensis
CCCACAGGCACGGCAGCGCTGTGCGTACTCCACAGGTAATAAAAAGATGGTAATGGCCACCTGTAAAGAGATGAGAGTGGAGCGGCAAGATCTGAGGGACGAGGCCTACGCCGATGTGGCACGGAGCGAGGGAAAGGCTTTAGGAACCGAAGTGAGGGGAAGTTATGAACAGCGCTGCAAATGGGGCGCAGGCATGCGTGCTGTGGTATTACTCGTGAGCGGGGTATTTGCATTACTTCTTCACGAGGCTTTGCCTTTAGGAATACTTAACGAGGCAAATAGTTTAACAGCTGTTAGGCAAGCAGTTACAGGAATATTGCACTTTAGGAACGAATGCTACAAAACACTTCAACATATTATGAAAAGAGAATGGGATTTCGTACACACATTGGGTACTCAAATGAAGTATAATGGAGGCTGATGAGTTCAAAGAGTGCATACGGAATTGTACAGTCTACTGACAAATACTCCTTTTCACCGGCAGGATGTGGAGGTACATTATTCTCCATAACAACTCATTTCAACAAAGCCTACTATTCTCATTCCAACACAGAAAATAAAAGCTTTAAATTTTATTTTTCGAAAAGCACAGGTTGAGCTTAGCTTACGGAGGTATCTAAATTCATTATTACAGGCGAATGAGTGTCACGACAGATGCACAGTCTTCGATTTACTGAATAGAAATTATATAGGTGTTAACCCTTCAGTGTTTCTCCTTCAGACTTCTAAAGCTCGATCTTGCTCCGTAAATTGGAGTTTTCAGCAAGTGCAGCGTAATCGGGTTGCTTCAAACACCAGCAACACAATGCAGAGTGGCAAAGCCAACTCACCTGTCCGAAGTAGCGGACAAGTCAAGCCCCACGTCTTACATTCGCCAATTAACAAGCATGGATTCACCTCCCTCTGCCCGGGAAAATGAGGGGGTCGCACCGGCAACTGGGATCACAAAGTAGCAAATTCAAATTGCCAGCCTTCAAACATCTCCAAGTGCAATGCGCGTTTTCAGGCAGAAAATCGAAGACACATACGGTGGCAGTGGCGCACGGAATCGAAAGCACTTAGAATCACTGGTACAAATAACACATCCACACCAGTGATGGGGAAACTTGTCACACAGCGAAGGTGCAGAAGGTTCTGCGTGCAGCGAATAGGAGGGGCAGAGTCGAAATTTCAGCTGTAGCCAGGTTTGCTTTATTTCAAAACAATCGCTTGGGTTCAGATTAAAATAAAGCCCCATGTGTATTTATTTGCTTACTGGATGGAACCTGTGGAAATTCAACAAAACAAAACCATTGTTCTTAGTTATGCCCTCAGACATGTATCATGAATAAGGGTTTCAGCCCGGGATGCCAGTCGATTTTGGGTCAATCTTAAATTCCGGGGAATTTAAAATTATTCCAGGAAACTTTTTTCTTTTTCAAAAATACCACAAATATTCGTTCTGACACTCCAGTTACAAGTAATGCGGCTGTTCCATCACAATTACCTGGTCACGAGCAGAGGAGTTACAGTAAGTATGCAAGGTTACGTTTGAATGAAAAAATAGATTGCTATACCTCGCTTTTTCGAGTGTAGTATATCTCGAAAATTTTCTCTATTCAGTTACCTCGTAACAAGAATTATGAGTACGAAGATCAGGTTAGTATATCTCGAAAATTTTCTCGATTCAGTGACCTCGTACATGAGTACGAAGATCAGTTTATTTTCGATCAAGATTAATTATGTTCGCCCTACCGTACATATTATTATTATTAAAATTTTCAATCTTCCCTTTACCACGTTTTACTGATCGAAGACGGATTTCAGATGGTCTTTATATGTGCTCGGGCCCTAAACCGCACGTTGCTGGCCGTCTCTACAAGGTGAAGCTAACGCCACTTTTTTTATCTTTGACTGATCTCTCTCCTCACACGTTATTCTAAGTGGTGAGTGCGATTCTGTGAAGCGTGGTGATCTACGTGATGGTGTCCACTCTGGCACTACGGACTAACTAGAAGATTCTGAATCTGACTCGGAAATGAACTTCGCTGGTAACAAGTCATTTCACGGGGAGATGAGGAAAATTGGCAGTCTCATAGCTTTCTTGAAGAACTATGACCCCATGAAGAAGAGGCCCGGAAGACAAAAAAAAAATAATAAATTCAAAAGACCCTGACATTGATGCCTCTAAGTGTATCCTAGGCACTGTCGACACCGCTTTCCTCTCGAAGGTTGTAGAGGCCTGGAAATGATTTATGGCAACACTATGAACCTTATCAATAGTGTTACAGTCTTCAAGAGGAGAATGCTGCCTTGCGTAAAGAAGTGGACGAACTCGGTGAGATGTCTTGAGCTTTTGCCGAAGTGGCGGCTTCATCGCCTCCTGCAGCAGTTGCTCCTTCCGACGCAGAACGCAGTGGCGGTGCTAGGAACGAAAACATGGAAGTACAGGCCCGTGTTGACAACCTCAAGCAGACTTCCCTCGCACCGGCCCTTAAAATTCAGGGACCTAAGATTTATGCTTTGATTGAAACAAATGAAAACAAGCCGGTACGAGGGTCAACTAGTCTAAAGGAGATACTTGTTGAAGAGATTATAATTATGGGACCTGACCTCAACCTGAAGACTCAACTTGTTGAAGCTACACCTATCGGCAAGAGCAATCCCTATTTAAAGGTGACCTATGTGTCGAGGGTGAGCAGAAACATCATCCTCCGTGTGGTTAATCTTGAGAAACCGGAAGGAGTGCTCGCTGGTGAGTACCTCACGAAACATACTGTAGGCCCAATGTTCTCTATCAGCTAAGAAAGCTGAAACATGAGTCTGGTAGAATTAAGTTTGTATATTCATTTAATGGTGTCCCATATGTACGCACTGGTGACAACGAAGAAAGTCCTATCCCGTCACTGATAATGACTTGTTTAGATTTAAGCGTCAACTAGTCGAGAAACAAACATCCTAACAAGGGAAACATCAGTTTTTCAGTGCGGCGATCAGTGTTGTAGGATGTTCCCGACTACTATTTAAATTTTTGGCACCTGATGAATTTGTAGGAGAATTTGCAGCTGCATATGTTCCCAGTTCAACGTTTGATGTGATAGTTTAAACTGAAATAGGGTTGGATGAAAACAGTGACCATGGCTTTGAGCTAAGCGGTTATAACTATTGCCTGTTCCGTAACCAATACGGGGGGAGGTAATGCCGTTTATGTTAGAGAATGTTGGCAGGCTGTGCAGCTGCCCAACCTTAATCGAGTTACAAACATAAGTGAGGTGATGACGCTCACCTTTAAAAATGCTTCACTAGAATTCTTATTATCCTCCTTGTATAGACCTTCTATGTCTAGCATCTGTGATTTCAAGGATTTTTTTGACAACACATTTTTCCCGAATATACCCAGAAATGCTCGAACAATGTTGTGCGGTGATTTTATAGTTAATTTATTTAATCCGCTGAATTTGTTGTGCCTTAGGAATTTCACTGATGCTGTAGCTGGCTGGCTACGTATACTTTCCGATTATTACTGTTCCTACTAAATATAATCCAGACAATCCAACGATAACGTACTCGCTCCTGGACCATACTTGGTCAAACACGAAGTTTGGAGGGATATTGGGAGCGGGGGCGATTGACATCGAATTAACAGATCATTTACCTACTTTTGCCCCATTTAAACTTGATCAATGAACTAAACGGAGAACTCTCTACGGAAATTTTAATACTAGAAAAAATGCTAATGTATTTTTGAGCAACGTTGAGGCTTTGAGTTTACATAATCACCTGTCTGCCGTTCCCGGTGTTGTTTTGGACTCACTGGGAAGCTGGATGCCCTATACTACTCTGCGTTCCTACAGAAGTATAGTGACGGAGATGGTAGGGGAAGATATGCTCTATGGATGACGGTTGAACTAAGGGCCTTAATTAGCAAGAAGCATCAGCTCATGAGATTGTATCGGAAAAGGCATATCCCTAGAAGTGCTTTTACCACGTACCGTAATGTTCTCAGTTCTGTAATCCAATTAATAAATAAGTCTACTATAACAAGGAATTATGGAAAGTTTCCAATGACTCAGAGAAAATTTGGTAAGTATTGAACGGATGGCAAGGTCGTAATTGCCACCGTCTCATTGAAGAGCTTTCTCTTAATGGAGAAAGTGTCTGTGAAGTTCAGCTTGCCAACAGTTTAATTCTTATTTTATGTCAGTAGCCAGCAGTCTTGTGCAGAAATTTCCAATGAATATAACGCCGTAGAATATCCCCTTTTCAAATGTTGATGAGAGCATATTGTTCGAACCAATAACACCTGTTGTCGTCATGGCCACTGAGAATAAGAGGAACCATAGAAACGAAATACAGCCACGTCATCTGGTGAGCATTTTATCCCACATTATGCATTACTTTTGTTTAATTTTCAACGAGTGTGTGCGACTAGGAGAATATCCCTCAGTACTGAAAATAGCCAGGGTTGTTCCTATCTTTAAGGCGGGTGATCACGATGCCCTATGTAATGCTAGACCTATATCCACTTTGTCTGTATTTAATAAGATTTTCGATAGTGTCATTCACTATAAGCTAGCAAAGTTTATTGATGCGCATAATATTCTGACTCCACACTAATACGGTTTTAGAACTGGGAAGAGCACTAATCAAGCAATATTTCAGCTGATAACTGGTTTAATAACTGCATTCAATGACAAAACTTATACACTGTTTATTTCTGGATCTAAAAATGCATGCGACACCGTTGACCATAACATTCTCCAGCGCAAGTTGACTCACTATGGAATACGTGGCAATATCCATGAACTCATTAGCAGCTATCTCTCAAATAGGAAGCACTATGTGCATGTCAGGGGCTGTGACTCGAATCAAGGCAGAATTGATATTGGAGTCACCCAGGGATCTTTCCTCGGCCCTCCGCTTTTTAACTTGTTTATAAACGATGTGACTTCTTTACTGCCAGAGATAAGAACAATCTTATTTGCGGACTATGCTGTTTTTTATCTAAATGATTCTTCTTTCGATAAGGCTATAGAACGACTGAATGCTCTCGTTGTGCACTTGCTAGAATGGCTAGACATCAATAGATTAACTCCCAAAGCAAGTAAGACGAAGTTGATGTTGTTCACCACGCGCTCTCCACCTGAATTACCTGACATTTTCTCAATGAGAGTAAACTGGAGTGGGTAACGACGATTAAGTATCTCGGCGTATTCACTGATTCAAAACTCAACTTCTCAAGTCCCATTCATGATGTATGTAGTAAGGTCGCGAAAGCTAGAAGAGCCATTAGGGAAGTTGGTAGGTATTTAACTCGGCAGTCAGCAATGATATTTTACTATGTTTTGGTCAACCCACACCTGATTCGTGGTATTGTAGTGCGGGGAGGGTCCTCAGCCTATGTCATAAAACCGCTTATCTTCGCTGTTTATGATGTAACCAAGAGTCATCTTGAACGTAAAGCGGGACCATAATAACGTGCCACTAGTGCATGTTAATACTATGTATGTAGAACTGCAACTCCTCAAACTATCTGATGTCTACGCTAATTACATCTTGAAATTTTTGAGGATGGCAATGTATAATGACGGGGAATTTTTTGAACAACACTATAGCTCACTAGTGCCTGTTCACGGGTAGCATACTCGTGAGTACCGATTTATTCTGCCTATTTGCAGGTTGGAAGTTCAAAAACGTTCCACCATACATCAGAGCGTAAAACGATACAATGAATTACCTGATCATCCTAAAAAAGCAATGGCGGATCGTTTTTTTAATTTTACAAAGATATAAAGCATTTGTGCTGGCACAATACGAAGAACTGATATAATCTCAGTCGGCTAAATGGAGTGTTGAGAGAAGTACTGTACGTAACCTCGTATATTTTACAGACATTACATAATCCAATAGGACTGTAATTTATTATGACCGAGTGGTGTTAGTGTAACTGCGGATGCTTACTTGATACTTCGAGACCAGGAATTTGACTGGGTTGTGTTAGCTGATACTTAGAGTATTACTCTACCTTATTGACAAGGCGACGAGGATGCACTGTTTGTATTTGGGCTTAACCCTGAAGAAGTTCATTACATAGATTGATTCCTGGACGTGCACGGTGGTGTCTATCTCAAGGTGGATAAAACGGGACTGACTTGTGGTATGGCTGGAATCGTGCAATATATAAATGGAAGACTGGTATACTAAAAAGTCTATTTTTGCTGTATATAAATAAATGTGTGCTGTGCGAAGATCTATTAATGTTTTAAAAAGAACGCGAAGCTACTAAAATGCGCTTGTTGATTTACTAATGGTCAGTTTCTCAGAAGACAGCAAAGTAGTACTTATCGTAAGTAGATATTTTTAGCGAAGTAGTCTATCGAAATTGATCTGAAAATTGTGTTAAAGAGAAACCTTTATGTTACTTGTCATATGCAATGCCTTTTTGCGATTTTTGTGCCTCATAAGTAGTAAGAACGTTCGAGCGGGCACGCTCTACACTTAGGATTAGCATGTTCCATTGTAATTTCCCAATGTATATACTGTTTTAAAGTGAGAGCAACAGAGGAGAAAAATGTGTATTGCATCTCGTAAGTCAATTACACAACAGCTATCGGGATGATTTTCTTAACTTCAGTGTTATTCCAGTAGGTAAAAAAACAGCAAATTCTTCTAAAAACAACGGCTCAGCATCGGTTCAGCGCGTGGTAGAGTAGAGAACACGGTGACGGTCTTAATTGAACTCTTTGTAATATTTTCATTGACTCGCTTACTGAAAACTCCGTGATTGACAACCGCTTTGTAATTTACTATGACAATCAGCGGGAGGGAGAGCAGCGAGTTGTCTCCAAGGTGCATGTAACAGTAGAAAATTATATTTTAAACACATACATAAAACACCCAATCGCACTTGAAAAATATATCTGTTCTTTCAGCTTCACGTAAAATATTTTAATACTTTAAGATATTTTTCATGTAGAGCAGCTTACGCATTTGTACAAATATTCAAGTGTGTGCATCAAATACATACAAATTTGACTGACTCTAAAGAGCATATTGTAGAATGGTGGATACTAACTAAAAGTTTTACTGAGAACGAAAGAGGTAAAATATGCATCTCCTACCACACGGCACCTCCAACCTTAGCATTGCCGCCGAATTCGTGTAATCTGGCTGTTTCGTGTTAGTAATTCAAGCCCAAAAGTAAAACGCTGGAGGTTAGATCATCAATCACATTGGAATTTGAATGTCGCTTAAGGGCGCGCTGAATATAGAAGAATGTTAGATATCTCTCCGTATTTAAGGAGCGCTAGCACAAACCCTGAAAGCCAGAACAATGACGGCCGGTTATAGATATTGCGGCCGCGGGTCGCCAAGAGTGTTCCAAGCTGATAATACATAGATATATATTTCACGAGAGATTAAATATAAACAGTTACTACATCGATAATGCATTAGTACTAAAAGGAGCATGATATTCATGTCTCCATATGAAACAGTTGACTATAATTTCCATTGCAGAGTAAATAAAAAAATTACAAACTTCCAAAATTTTCCGGGGATCCCAAGAATACCGGGACTTTTTTTTAACATTCCGAGATCACGCAACCTCCATTTAGTACCGGGATTGAAAACACATATTCGTACATCCAGAGGTGTGAAAATATGTTCCAGTGAGACAGCATAACCGTTTCCTACGACTTACGTACAGGAGCAGCTCGAATTTGAACTTAACTCCTCTTCCTGCTGTCAAGGATACCTTAATACTTCCCCATCTAATATTGAAAGAGTAACGTACAGACGGACACATGGACGACAACAGTACAAGCAGAATAATGTTAAAAGTGTTGTTCATTCATTTGTCAATCTTCTCTAACGGCCTGAAGAAATCAGGCAAAAATGAAGCCTGGTAGAATACTTGGCCATCCTGTCGTGCTCCGATAGGACAACAGGCAAGCACTTTTGCAGGAAACGTGTTCATGTCAATCGTCTTATTGTCGTTCGGCAGCTCTAATATCGCAGAGAACCTTAAGGAAATTCCCAAATGGAATAAAACTACACCGCAAAAAGGTTACGAACTTGCCAAGCGAAAGTCTACACAAAAAAAGGTCATTGGTAATCTCGCTCTGAGCGACGACCTAAAAATACATCAAATCCAACTGCGTTCACAGACTTTATTGTAAGACTTATAGTTAGATTCTGCAATAGTAATCAGCCACATCAGAGAGCTCAGATCTCTAACACGCTGAAATCAAGTAAAATGACCCCAGAAGTATAAACTGACTATTCGGTCTAGTTACAGCCTTTTTTCAGTAGTATACGAATATACTGACGGCAAAGGTAGCATACGCGCGTTCATACAGCAAGCTTCGGACCAGCGGTCTAATAACAAAAACTGCAACAACCAGTTTTATCCGAACTTCAGCGAGTCGCTGGAACACATCGTTGAAAGACAGGAAACCACCTGCATTACTTCGGATTCTCCTGAGTAGCACATAGGTAAAATATCAATCAGAGTATAAACATCTAGGCTATAGATGAAAATACCGTAAGCATATATCGATGAAGATCTGACTCTAAGAACAAGCTTACGAAACCCAAATTCAGACAATAGCATCCAGCAATTTATCCAAATTACGGGAATCCATAGTCATTATTGCGCAATATCGCAGTGAGTACTTCATCCTTCTAAAAGAGATAAAAGTGATGTGCGTCTATCAGAAGGTAGAGGTAAAATTAGGGTTCTGAGCACTGGAAAACGCTGTATTAGCGTTGCACATGTTACAACACTGGTGAACTCTTATTTTAATTTCAAAATAAAGAGACAAAAATACAACCTTCACCGGCTACGTTAACTTCAAAATAACATGATAAATATATAAAGTTCATTGACGTGTTTCTCTGTTTTACTGTCCGATCTGCGAGAGTTTCACTAGACTGTGAAACAAGAACATTACAGTCCTCCCTAAACATTTTCTCTTACAGAAAATCACACAAAGCCAAAGAAAACGAACGAACTCCGGAGAAGGACTGACCGCAATATCCCACACAGAGCTTAAAGCCGTGCATCACATAATGGCAAACATTGTTTATGGCGATGCTACACGCTAGTCAAAAGAACGAGTATCGTCATCTTTTCGTCCGAACGTTATGTTGAACTCTTGTAAACATAGCTTTGAGATTACCAAGAAATGGTGTAAACATGTTAACCGTCAGTTCAGTTTACTCCGTAAGCGCCGTTAGTTAACTTTCAGACATATCAGCCTAACCGGAGGGATTTATAACTCAAAACTCTTTGCAAGTGTGTGCTATTTAAACGGGCGCATCAACACATTTAGACGGAAATATGACGATACTCGTTCTTTTGACTAGCGAGTGGCATCGGCATTAGACTGAAACTTTCCGTTTGATTCCTTTGCGACGCACACATCATCAGAGTGCACGCACCTAGATATTTACATTATATGAATATTATCTCATGCGCAGCAGATAGGTGCATAAATGCACAAACAGCCAAAGTTAAAAAAAAATCACTATTCTGATTTCGATTTAGGTTTTACAAAAAGCACTGCTAAAAATAAAACTTTGACGACACAACTACGTAATATTGAAAATGTAAATTTTGACATAACAGTCTAGTAGTGATACACTCAAATCATAAGCTGAATTCATGAGTTTGCTGTAGCTCATTCTTCCAGAATTCGACTTGACGTGATAAACTCTAGCTTGATTGTAAAATGTCTAGATTAGCTATTTTAGTCCTGTTGCTACGTGGTGCTAGGCGACGCTCACAACATTGACCCACTACTGAGTTTTAGCAGGAATGAAAATGGCGGTACTGTATCGCATATTCTTATACTGTACATAGGAAGTCCTCACTTCAGGAAGACTATACTGTTGGGAATTGCCATGACAGACTCAGCGCAGAAGTAAGCTATCTATACCCTACACCCAATCTGATCAAAATAAATATATAATTAGGCGTATATAATTAAAAATATTAAGGACACATAGTAACTCTTGAGCAGAAATTTAACAAAACGCCGTGACTCCGCAGATATTAGGATAGCGTGCAAGTCCAAAAGGCTACACGTTTTTCCACAGGACGTCAATTACAGTATTGACGTGAGAAAAGCTTTAACATCCACATGTACCCTGAATGGGACGGACCCTGGCTTATGCTACCGCCAACACCCTGGTGTTTGCTTCCACCAACACCCTGGCCCTTGTTACTAAGAACTAAGCGCAGCTCGCACAAAAACACAGCTCCTTGTATATGTTGCGCGCGTTTGGTGGATTTGCGCGATCGATCGATCGCGC
>LQNS02276621.1:6136094-6168867 GCA_001587735.2 Parhyale hawaiensis
GTCTATAAGGAGGGTAACGCCTCAGAACGGTTCTAAACTACCATTTAGACGCCCCAGAGTTGGGCGCTGTCGCGGGTCTGGTGCTACCGACAGAAGGTGTTCTGTCTTCGCGAGCCAGTGAGAAAAATTCGTTGCAACACTCTATCCATTCTTCATGTCTTTCTTTCTTCCTCTCTTTGGATCACCGTGTGCTGTGTGGGTAGGAAGGCTTCAATTAGGAGAACACTACTAGTACTATCGACGAAATTAAGTATTATTTTCATACGGATGTATCCCGGCCTTCCAATATGATCGCAATGATTTTCTGCGAGCAGCTCCGCAGTTTTCGTGTTAAGGGACTTGATGCTTCTGTACCAATGTAAGCATCGTCCTTAATTGGCGGTAAATAAAAATTAATTGCTTCTCCAAAATTCTCGTTTTTTCACTCTTTGTCGAAGTTATGTTCTGCAGACCATCGTGCTGTTTTCTTTCATTGTACCGCTACACTACGAGGTACTTCATACGTTTTCGAAGCCTAGATCTCCATGCAAAACTTGGTAAAACGACGGCACCTCTGCCGTTGAAAAATTGAGTTTCTCCTATCTTACGCTTCATATGGGGACGGAGAGACTTCCCGCTGCCGCTGCTACTATTATTTCTGCTGCTAGTTTGCTAATGTAGCATGCACAGCAATTGTTAACATGAAGGAACTTAAATGGTTAGAATTTTAAGCCTAAACTCTGCTGAGCAGCTCAAACCTTTCTTTTCTTCGGCTACATACCAAACAATCATTCTTTTTAACGCAGTCAATAGTCACTCATAATCCTAATTTGAACTCCATATTGCAGATACTCCATATCGTAGAAGTCGAAGTGTTTTGCTCAAACGAAATACTGTTTCGTCAAAGCAAGAAATGAGTTTGAAGTGAAATCATTTACTGTAACGAAATCCTCGTGTTCTTCGCCCGAATGCTTACTCGGAAGAATATCTTACCCTTTACTCTCACTCAAATTGAGCGTGAACTGAAAGCAGCTGAAATTTGGGAGTGGGGTACAGAGCCGGATGCAAGAGAGTGCTAAGATCGAAGCTATAGATGTCTTCCTTGCTTTTATTTCAATTTTAGCAAAGCAAGCAGTGCTTTTCAATATGATGTTAATGCACTTTGAGCATTCATTATCTGCAACCTAGTCTATTTTTTGCCTCTCGGTTCTCACTAGAGCGTCGCAGAATGACCACAATCTCTAACCTGGCCTAATTTTCGCTTATTTTCGTCAAGCGTGACAGAAAATGTCCAGATGCTTACACATCTGCCTTTTTTATTGTATTGTTTGGTTAGTGTTATTGGCAATCAGAAATGACGATACGCTTTTATTCGGTTGACACTAGAACAAACTTTACAGAAAAGGTACAATAAATTCTGAGAAATAAATATTGCCCTGTCGCGCATGTAGTCAAGAAGCGCTTCATTATACGAGTCAAACCCCGGCCAAGGAATTTTCCGATATCAGCTTCTAAATATCTACTCTTCAGCTGAGTTCGATGTAGATGTATCTTATATTGAACTCCAAACCTTTTTTGCTTAACGTTACATTTTTATGTTTCTTTAAAGCTAATCTTGAGATCTAAGTCATGAAGAGTTCTGAAGTATCTGTTAGCACTCTCAATGCCCTGATTTTTCCTTTTCCCTCTTTGATGATCTCGAAGCATAGAGCAAAGTATTCTTCTGAATGCAGTAGAACCACAAAAACGAACGAAAAAGAATTAATATTCTCATGTCAATAACTTCCATCGTTGATGCATCTGTACGCTAGAACGAAAGTTTTCGATTAAAGTAATATCTCGTATCAATGGCACACAAAATGCACTTCTTGTTCTCATGAGTAATTTTTAATTGAGGGTGGAAAAAAGGAATGATTTGCTGGAAGTCAACGAACGAAACTAATTAAGGGCTGTGCTGCACAGTAGAACTGAAACCGAGAACGCTCACTTCTTGCGACCGTTGCAGTTGTCAGTTATACCTAGTGCATTATTTCATTACCTAAGTATTAAGGAAAGTATGCTCGATGAAAACGGATTATCATTAAGTTTTCGGCGTCATTTTTAGTAATTCATAACACTGGTACGTAAGTGCATAAAGAACTAGGTAAATTAACCCATTAACTGCGGCATGCGTCTCTTGGATATCGTTTCGGGAACGGATATTTCCGTCATTCGCAGTTAGGCCTAATGGGATAACATTGATTATTATAGTGTTTTGATTAAAGGTGAGCGCTGCCAGTTCTACTTCGATAAAACAATGCAAGTTATTTTCCTCCTGAGCAGTCTGCAAACTGCTACAAAAAAAAAACATTTATTTCTGTCTGTTATAAATATTGCAATAAATGTTCAAAGGATATAATTATACCTCCCTGCCTCCGGCGATTGAACATAATCAATCATCAAAGGCACCTGATTGCTGCCCCTCGGATGTATAGCTTGGACTGCAACAATACAGCGTTGATGTGTGACTTACATTCAAACTATAAGGTCTTCTGCGAGCCCCTGATCTTGCTGTACGTATTCGTTATGGCCCGTTAGCAACATTTGCAGCGCTGCAATGCGAGCGTTGTAAGGCCGTCAGCAAATATTCCAAGCGCTGCAGTAATGACTAGAGTCGCGAATTATCCTGCACGTCGGGCATTTACCCCGTGTTGTGGAAGACTCTGATGTATTCCGTAACCTGAATATCGCTTTGGTATAAAAGCGCGCGGGGAAAATGAGTGCAAACAAGAGGAAGAAGGGAGAGCTTTGACGGTAACATCAAAGGCGAGCAGCAGAGGGAGAGCTGATTGACAGCCGCCGCTGCCGAGCGCTGCTACCAGCATTTCATCATCAGCTATTTTGCCAGTGATTTTCACATGCCTTCGCTCTGGCTCGTTTTTCCTGCGTTTTATAGTGATTATTAGTCTTTAATTTGGAGTTCAAAACAGCGTATTAGTTGCTGGCTACAGTTTGTACACTTTCAGAAACACAATTAAAAGTTGAAGCTATGTTACTAGAAAAACAAGTTTTTTTTAAGTGTTTGTGTGTCTTCGTAGTCACAACCGCGACCTCCCCCAATCTGGTGCATAAGCCAACCTGATTAGACTTACGATGTTCTGATACCAAGTACAGCAGCGCTGGAGTTGTTTCCAATATTTCTACATTGCTTGGTGCCTTTAAGCTCTCAAAACATCTTAACTGGCGCGGAAATTAACTTCGACAACCAATTTCCCAATTCATATTACGGTACAGCGAAGAAGCTCGGTGAAGCAAATTTTAATGAGATTAAATATTGAATAATGGGCGCATGGAATGGCCCATTGCCCGAGAGCAAGCGGAGCCTAATTTTCGCTTCCTTTTGAACCTTTATCAGCAAACGCCAGTCAAACAACGTATTTCGTTTGAAAAAAGCTGGGGCTAGAGAAGCACTCCGAGAGCGCTTACCTCCGCCATGCTAACGAAAATTTCGAAACAGTTGAGAATCCAAAATTTCCTTCGAATCAGCATCAAAGTTGAATCATCTGTTCCCGATAACATTTCTAACGCTTCCTGTAAATTTTATGAAGAGCCGTCCGTGACTTTTCCAGTTAAGTTGCTAAAAACGGACAAACGGGTTGCCGGATTATCACTAAATTTAATCATCTGTTCCTCGTGGTATTGTTAACTGTTCCTGTACATTTCATCACGATCACTCTAAAACTTTTTGAGTTATGTTAGATTGGGTTCAATAGCTGGCAGTAGACGGACCCTCAGGCCTATTCCCAAAGAGCAGCCAGAACTTACACTCCAGCTATTGCCATTATGTCAGAACCGTTTAGATATCTGAGCAGGAAATGAAAACGAAGAGATTAAACGCATCTATAGGCAGCTGATTGTCCAAGCACGTTTAATTGCTGTAAGGAAAAATTGCTGGTTGAGAGTAGTTCTGCGATATTTTTGTTTGAGTTTTTGGCGTTGTTTCGCAGGCGATCATTAACGTCGCTGTCAAAAAGTCCCGTTGTAGACAGGTCGTTGAAGCCATTCAAGTACTTGAATGTTTGTACCAGTTGTCCCCTGAGTCGTCTGTGTTCGAAAGCGCTGAGTCCTACTTCCTGTAGGTGACATTCGTATTGCTTGTTTCGCCGGTGAGGTACCAGTTTTGTTACTCTGCGTTGGATTCTTTTAATTTTTTTAGAATGTCGTTTCGCTTATGCTACAAACAGAATTGAACAGCAAATTCTAAATGCGGACGCACTAGTGCTTTGTACAGAGGAATGATTTAGTCCTTGGAGTTGTACTTAAAATTTCTGGTAATGAATCCCAATACTCTGCCATTTTGACGCTCTTGTCAACTTGCTGTGTTGTAGTTATTCCCAGGTCACGTTGTTGAGTGGCAGCTGCCAATTTTATCTCCTTAATTCCAGTCAGCAGGGGAATTCTCCGGCTCCGGTTGACGTTCAGTATAAAACATTTCTCGAGATTAAAGCTCATGCACCACGTTGTGGTTCATTCCATGAGATGGTTAAGGTCTTGTTGGAGCTCGATCCTATTCCTGGTAGGATGACATAATTTAGTGTCATCTGTAAATTTACTGATTTTGCTGCGGATGTTAATTAAGATCAAGATCATTGATGTAAATTATAAACAGTAATGGGCCATGAACCTAGATGATACCGGCGTCCAGTCGCTCGTCTCTCGCTGCTGCCGACGAGTGAGCCATGCTCGGATCCAGCGTGAATAGTCTTCTTGGATACCATTGCCTTCCAATTTTTTCATTAACCGTTGGTGGCGGGAGGGGGGCTTTGCGAACAATTTTTTGGAAGTCTAGGTAAAAGTCCAGTAACTCAAACAGGCTGCTGCTTTTCCGTCGGGAGCCGTGCTGGGTGTTGGAAGTGGGCTGGGACATCCTCAGGTGATCAGTGATGCGCTCCTTCAGGAGGCGTTGGTTTTGCTGATCACCAAGGTAAGACTGATTGGTCGATAGTTACTGGTGCTTTTCTTATCCTCTTTTTTATGTATGGGAGTCACGCTAGCGAATTGGCTGTACCGTGGAATTCGCCCGTGCTAAGAAACCGATTGAATATTATGAGCTGTGGCGCTGTGATAACTTGTTTCATTTCCCTCAGAACTCGAGGAGAAAGATTATCCCGCCCTGTGGATTTGTCAATTCTTGAAGGTTTTCTTGCTCCATAAAACGACATGTATCTGAGGGAGCTACTACCATCGGTGTTAATTTCGGAATATTCGTAACATTTTGAACGGTAAGTACCGAGGTGAGCTACTCGTTCAATACAAAGCTTTTCCCTTAGATCATTAGTGATTTTACCGTTGGGTGCTTTTAGTGGACTCACTGTTCCATTATTGTGTCGTCTTTCATTCACGTACTCAAAGAATGCCTTTAGGTTGCGTTTTGCCATAGCGGCTACGGATTTTTTTTTTTTTTCATTTGCTGATAGACAGAACTACAAACGCTGGCAAAAAACATAACCTCCTTGGCGGAGATAGTCCTTGAAGTCAAGGGCGTCTGATGGAAACTTCGGCCAATGGGACAAGTGTGTAAATACGTTGAGTTGCAGTTGACCGAGTACTCTAGTACTGAGACTACTGACTCGTCGCGAAAAACGGGGCCAGGCTACACAATCGCAATACTAAACTTATAAGCGAGCATTCAGCGTCCTACCAGGCGATGAGCCGCATCTTTAAGAAGTAAGTAAGCGTGCTACCATGCCGAGTTCTGCCGTATGTCGGGAAATGAACGTCCGCTTAAATGTTGAGCGTTCAATTATAAAGCGTGCTGCCGGCACCGGTATTAAGGATGACCGCCGCTCGTGTGGTCGTAATATAGACAAGTGAAGGCCGTACGTGCGTCTGTTGCGTTACTAGGCGAGACGGGTATCTGTTGCGTTACTCGGCCGTATGTGCGTCTTTTGTTACTCGGCAATACGTGCGTCGGTTGCATTACTCGGCCATGCCCACCCCCACGGTGCGGGGAGGCCAGATGTGTGATGGCGGCCGTATCGCGAGCCCTGGCGGAGCAGAGATGTCCTACCGAGCTACAGTCCCACCTCTACAGTCGGACGAACGCGATAAAACGGTGCTATTTTTCATCCTTTGGCGCATAGAAGTTGATGCACTTTTTCATTTACAACGCAGATGTAAATTTGAATAAATTTCGTTTATTGCATGCACTGCACTCGAAGAAATGATGCTACAATTGCTACAACTTTATAGCGCGTAAAGAAACACCCCTAAACTATTGTATAACTTCAGTCGGAGCCGAAGGGTGTAGGTAGCATTGGCAGCTGCTGTACGGCTGCTTCCCAGCTTTCCAATCTGCTCTGGAACGCAGCATCGCTTTTAGATTTTCCACCCGAGACGCTCCTCGGATTTTAACTGATGCAATTTTTTAAGTTGAGTTTCTGGTTTTTGTTGGAGCTGCCTCGAAGGAAGCGCACTAAGAAACACTCTAAAAATGTCTCGGCGATATTCCGGTGCGAGAAAATATTGTAAGCCGTGCTAAAATGGCAGTAAAAGTGTACATGGCAGCAGCTACAGCGTCGGTAGTGGGGGTACTGGTGTGGTGGACGTCGTCGCTCGGCAGACCTAAGCGAATGTCCGTGTCGACTGGCCGCTGCTCTTGTGCGCGGTCCATCTTTTTTTTTCTCAAAAAGTTGCATTTTTTTTGCGGCATTGTATCGCCGGCGAATACGGTAATATTAACTAATTAGCTTAATTTGCGGGAAAAATCATATGTTTATGTATACTTAGATACGATAGAAAATACTACTAAGTAGATATTTCATAAGTCAATTGATTTTCTACTTATATTTGATTTATTTCAATAATTTATTAATTTGTCTTTGATATTAGTTGGATTATTCAGTTAAAAGTAAAGCTCAGTCTCATCTATTTTTATTTTATTATAGTTATTATTTAGTTTAGTTGATCAATTTTGTTTTGTTGCTGCATAATAATCATAATATCACAGTAGTACATAGTTAAATTTGTAATTATATTAGACAACTACACGTAAATCTAATGAAAAAAATGTACAGTCAAATTTGATAATACGTTTTTACTGAGTTTTCATATTGAACTGTATGGTGCTGGCCTCAGTTACTGAAATATCTTTGGTAAATATTTACTATTACCCTCTCACTCGAACTCAGACGTTTTAGACCATTTACCTAATGGAAATTGATACGCTGAACACGAATACCCAGGTTACAGCCGTCGGAAGTGTCTAGTTTTGGAAATTCTGATGTGTTAAATCACTTAAATGTAAAGTCAATTTAACTGCACTCTCTACTGGGACACTCGTACGCATTTGGTTTGTGCTGTGAATATAGGACCGCTGGCCCCTGAGGAGTAAGTGCGGCTGCAGCCAACCACGGGTTATCTCGAATTATGGCGCCATTTTGATGGAAGGTTCAGCGATGCGCGTCCCCCTACAGCTCATCTCTGAGGAAGGCAACTTAGGCAAGTACCCCCACGGCTGTTCTGCACGCCCACTACTGCCGAGTCAGCACACCTATGTAGTTCAGCAAAGAGCTCGCATGCCTGGGTTGGCTTCGAACCCGCGATACATGGAGTGTGAGCTCAGAACGTTAGCGCGCTTTTACGGTGGTTATTTAATATTAAATCAGTATAAGAAATTCAGAACTCACTACAGTGCACCATTTTATCGTTTGTAAAATGGTTGCCTAAGCTGTACTGCCATTAGCAGAGCCAGTCTTACGCTCCTAGCCTTGAGAAGTAATTTCTAATTGGATATGAAATTCTTGAATTTATCATTTGTAATCGTCCTAGATGTCGTTACCCAATATAGGTTAAAAGTAGGGAACTGCTTCAGTTATTTATTTATTTTATTTGTTGATTTATTTTTTTTTTTTTTTGCAAGTTATGGTTACGGACGCATCGGATACGACACTCCGTAAGCGGTAAACACTGGGCGGATGAGCGATGCATAGTGTCTGATAGGTTTCGTTCATTTGGTCGAACAATTACGTATATGATTTTTTATGATATAGGCTTCAGCTCTGATATAACGTTACCAAAAAGAAAATAGTTTGTTTCTGTGATGAGTTCGTGCTTTCTAAGCAAATTTTCTGAGAAATTTCCCTCCTAATTACCCTAGAGTACCGATCTGAATGCCGAGCTTAATAAATCGATACAACTCAAGGGGCATAGGATGCGCCATAGGGTTAGGTTAGTTTAGGTTCGCGCTCCCAGAGGGACCCTGTAGGTTACCTTAGCCGTTAGCTATGCCTTCGGGACGTCTGTCTTTTGTGCCCACTTTGCTTCCATCCGATTTCATACTCCTTCTGGTATTACTTTCGTCTGTTTCTCCTCTTCTTTTCCGACTTGCGGTTCCCGTGCGCGTTGACCCTGTGTGGGGACACCTTCGTACATGGGTTCCACGTATCTATCGACATACTATACTTATGTCCCTTCCTTTTCCTCTCTCAGAAAAGCTTAGCACTTATTCATTGAGGCGTAAACTATCTTACACTACTACTAACTAATCGATATCTCAAAAACTACTTAATTCAGACGACTGTGACTTATACTCTTAAATTTATGTTCATCACATTAATATCTACCACAATAGTGGTCTAAGTTTTGGGGTTACTGTGGTGAGTAGTAATAAAAAATGCCATATTTTTGTCTCCCTTACAAGCTGTACCCAAAGGGCTGCGTTTTCTATATGGGCTAATTGCGCAAAAAACTTGGCTTTAAGATACAAATGACGCAAAATTTAATTACGTCACTGTAGTTGCATCAACGTCCTTGCGACATTTTTTAAACCGTAGAGTCATTGCGTCATGCGTTGATGAAATGATCGTTGCGTCGTCGACGAAATGGCGCTATGACGCAACTGGTGATGCAAGTGCCCAAGACGCAAGTTTTTTCTGAACCTTTCAGCAAGTACAGTCTCAAGGCAGCCAATGACGTGGCAGATCAGAGGCCACAGTGGGAGGGGCGAAGGGTGATGGTGTTGCACTCAGATACGTGTCTTGAAAAACTCTGTAAATTCCCAATACACGTGACGTGAAGTTTATTCTCATAATTAATAGGCATCGATTAAGGTGTGTGATGTGTTTGAACTTCGTTTAGATGTGAGCAGCATGTGAAAATTGCTCGTGTGTTAGCAGTTTATATTGAGTCTCTGTGTATTTTATGCACATGTTACAGGGAGTAAATGTCACCAAGCATTGCGCGCAATGCCTAGCTAATAAGTGAATTGAATCACTTATACATTAAATGGATAGGTTTGTATTAAACTATGTTAGACTAGGCCAGGTTCTATTAGTTCTATGGAGAGTAATGTTAGAGATGAGTACATAAGTATGAAAGTTTACGACGTTTACTTTCTGATGTATTACGAGGTTATGTTCCCAGTTCTATATTCTCTAACTTGACATTACTAAGCCTAGCCGTACCTAATCTAACCTAGGCTAACGCAGTCCTAGCTGAGCCTTACTTACCATGGCATAACCTACCCTATCTAGCCTAAACATATCTGACTTCAATTAACCCATTCCTGAAACGGCTGATTCGTCTCACTTATTGCCGAAGCAGTACGCTGGGTTCTGCTTCTCCGTTGTAACACACACACACACACACATTGTATGTAGGTAGACACTGGTTAGTTGATACAGGAAATTGGTGGCACATTACGCTTACGACGAATTAGGTTAAAAAATGTTAAGGCACTGTACGTTCAAATCAATCACAAAAAGCGTTCTATATGTTTTCATACCCTTGACGATGCACTTACATTGTACTCACACTAT
Source organism: Parhyale hawaiensis (assembly GCA_001587735.2). NCBI lineage: Eukaryota > Metazoa > Arthropoda > Malacostraca > Amphipoda > Hyalidae > Parhyale > Parhyale hawaiensis. The sequence goes on from LQNS02276621.1 coordinate 6,145,871, forward strand.
TCAGATGTACTATAAAGAAATGAATAGTTTCGATGCATAGTGAGTGCCCTGCAACTTAACTTGAGAGCTCGTTCGATTAGGGCATAAACTCAATGTGCTTAGCTTAAATAAAACGGGACTAAGGACGTGTTCGATTTGGGACCAAAAGTTCGAACTAAGCCAAGCCCACGTGTCTTAACTTGTCCTGCACTGTTGGCAGGAACTTTAGCTTTGTCATTTTGAATCGTGTTGTAGGTGTTAGAAGCGACCAGCTCATGTTGAACGGACTGAAATCTTAATTATACAAAGTAATATTGAATTTTAGAAGCCTCACTGGTGATAAATTTTGACTTAATGAATGAAACTTGAATAACCGGGACGAATTCGGGACAGCAAATGTCAGCAGTTTCAGACAAGTTAAGTCAAGTAGGTTTGGCTTAGATCGACTTTCAGGTCCCAATCGAACACACCCTAACATACTTTCATTGATGTCCATTGATTATCAATGGACTTGAACTTAGTTTTAGAATTGAAATGCTTGTGATAAGTGCATGCGTATATTATACACTGGTCTGTGTGTTCACGAAGCGTAGACGCATAGTGTCTCTATCCATTGTTCAGTTAAGACTTTAGATTGGCAACAAATTACCGCTCGCGGAAAAACTAGGTTAGAGAAAAAATGCTGCTTTTTTACCCTTAACAATGAACTTACTTTACACCTACACTATTACGAATTAAAAAATTTGAGGGCCCACTACGACTTATGACCAAATATTCAAAATGACAGAACTACTAGGCAATCCAGCGTTGATCATTAATCATTATAGTCGTTTCTAACACCTACAACACGATTTATGTAACTCGACTTTTAGGTCCCAAATCGAACTCACCCTTAGTCCCGCTTTATTTAAGCTAAGCGCATTGAGTTTATGTCCTAATCGAACGAGCTTTAAGTTGAGTTGCAGGGCACTCACCATACATCGAAATCATTCATTTCTTTATAGTGCATCTGAATAGTGTGAGCACAATGTAAGGGAATCGTCAAAGGTATGAGAACTTATAGAACGCTTTTTGTGGTTGATTTGAACGTACAGTGCCTTAACATTTTTTAACCTAATTCGTCGTAAGCGTAATGTGCCACCAATTTTCTGTATCAACTAATGAGACGAACCAGCCGTTTCAGAAAAGGGTTAATTTAAGTCAAATATGTTTAGGTTAGATAGGGTGGGTTATGCCATGGCAATTACGGTTCAGCAAGGATTGCGTTAGCCTAGGTTAGATTAGGTACGGCTAAGCTGAGTTAAGTCAAGTTAGAGAATGCAGAACTGAGAACATAAGCTATGTAATACATCATAAAGTAATCGTTGTAACTTTTATAGTTATGCACGCCTCTCTAACATAGCTTAAACCAAACCTATCCATTTAATGTATGAGTGATTCAATTCACTTATTGGCTAAGCATTGCGTGCAGTACTTGGTGATATTTACTCCCTGTAACATGTAAATAAAATACACAGAGACTCAATATAAACTGCTAACACACGAGCAATTTTCACATGCTGCTCACGTCTAAACGAAGTTCAAGTACATCACACACCTTAATCGATGCCTATTAATTATTAGAATAAACTTCACGGCACGTAAATTGTGAATTTACCCAGTTTTTTCAAGGTACGCTTGTGATTGCAACACCATCACAATCTATCACCCTTCGCCCCTCCAACTGTGGCCTGTGACCTGCCACGCCATTGGCTGTCTTGAGACTACTTGCTGAAAGGTTCAGAAAAAATTCGAGCCCAGGACTGGCTTTTGTAGGTTTTTGTACGTTTTAAACCGGGATGGCATAATATAGGCCAGTTCAAATACATTGGGCTATCTGTCGACAAAAGTTGTGTACATGTAGCAAATAGATACTTCTGCCTTCCATCTGCAACTCCTTAATGCTTTCAGAGATTTTTTCGCAACAATTGCTTAGTAAGCTTACATTCTTTTTACTTTAAGCTCACTGATTGGAAAGAAAGTGTTCCTCTTATCCTGAATTAACTACACAATTTTCATTGAAGATCTTTTTGTTCTGTTGTATCTTTCAATAGAGGATGCAATTGCATATGTACTTTACCGACGCTCTGCCAATGTCCTCTCAGTCGACAAGGAATTATTTGTGGCGTTGGCTGCCTGCGGTCATGCCATCGTATTCACCGCCGCTATATCAGCGTCTCGTGCCGAAGAAGAGACTCCCTCTTATTTCCTGCAAGACGACTTCCATTGTCTCATCTCGAGAGTGTCTCGGCAGCGTCTGGAGTAAATATGCCCAGCTCTCGTGGTGCAGTTGAGGTTTGCGACCGCCCCACTATCTTTATTGGACCCCCGATCTTGTCTTTCTTTGGGGGACTGCATCCTCTCCCCACTGAGGTACCCTGGTCCTCGATGTACTGCTGCTGCACCCCAATTCGGAACTGCACCTCCCCTCCTCATCCCATCTCTGAGCCACCATAAAGTGCGCCTGCTAGGCTGGTGTCTACATATAAGCACTGCTACGTAAACTCCTGATCACAAATTTGAGACCACATGAAAATGTAAAAAAATAACGGTTTAGTGATAAATTAACTCCTTCGACTTGGGATTAGTAATTCCTGAAGAAAAAATGTGAGAGAGACGAAACATACCTGGTGTGACAATTTGTTAAGAAATCTACATTTTTGTCAAATAATGAGTTTTTCAGTTGATCAAAATTACAAGACCACAAACAGAAATCGTAGGTAGCCTTTCGACAAGGACGTTGAGGTGAGCAAAGTGTAAACTTAGTAATGGGTACTGTCTCCAAAGGTACTTGTTGATAACCTCAAAAATTCATTGTGGCTTACTAGAAATGAAGGTTTCTATGAGGGTTTGAGGAATGTTGTCCCAGCTCATAAAGATGGCGTCACGAAGTTCGTTTACCATTTCCGTAAACGTCTGTCGCCATCCCCCAAAATTTTCTATTGTGTTTATGTTTAGCGAACATGCTGGATGACGTAAAACAGGGACCTCGTTTTCTTGAAAGAACGTCATAGTCGGGCGGGCAATGTAGACTGCTGGATTATCCGGCTAGAAAACCCCTTCTTCACCATACAAACGAGGTCCATCTGTCGACAAATATGATCTTTGTAACATGCCGATATAACCAGCAGCTGTTTGACGACCCTGTACCTTCTGAAGCTTCATTGCTCCCCTGTACGAAAAGACACCCAACACCATAACGGAGCCTCTACCCAGTGACGTTTTGGAAAACATTCCAGGAGGCATCTCTGAGTCATACCTTGGGAAGCCATCATGGCCACCCAGATTGAACTTTTTTCTTCAGAAAGCCAAATTTTAGACAGACCACTTTTCAATGCCCCGTGTTTGATCCTCTCGAGCAAACTCTAAACGGGCCACTTTGTGACGCGGAAACAACCGGTGACCTTTCAGACGCTTTTTGTTCTTCATGCCCTTTTGTCGTAAGTGTCGCCTAATGGTTATTGAACTGTAATCTGCATCTGTGAGTGCTTTGATTTGCCGGGAAGAGTGTCGTCTGTCATGAGAAACAGCCCTTTACATTTCCTACTCAATGCAGGGGAAATTTTTGTTGGTCTACCACTTGATTTTGCTGTTCCGTAGCTCAAGGTCCTTTAGGAAGTTGTAAATCACAGTTTTACTGCGGTGAGTCTCAGCTGCGATTGCACGCTGCGACAAACCTTGCTTATGCAGTTCAACAATTCGACTCCGTTCTATGTATTTCGGAGAGTTTGCTTGCTTTGGGCATAGTGACACATTCACACTATCAGTGTAAGGCTGTAACTGATCCGTAACGCCGGAAATGACCCTATAACTAAACATTTATTACACTGGTCTTATAATTTTGATCAAGTGAAAAACTCATGATTTGAGAAAAATATAAATTTCTTACTCAATTGTTGCAACAGGTATTTTCCGTCTTCCTACCTTTTACCTTTACGAACTACTGATCCTTAGTCGCAGATGTTTAATTATCACTAAAACATCATTTTTTTACATTTTCAAGTGGTCTCAAACTTTTAATCAGGAGTTTATCTGTTATGCTAGTGCGCTCTGAAGTGGGTAGCTACCCGCGCTTTCCCCCCTGCAGAGCAATAGAAAGACTTAGGTGACGCTAAAATCCTACCAGATATTAGGAAAAGAGCATAAGCTTAAATTCGCTTGGGAATCAGTACATATATTAGGTAAGTGCGCTTTTTTCTTAGCATATTGACGTTGTAGATAAACACTACAATTATTTGTCACTTGTCTGGCAGACTATTGGGGTCATTGTTCTCTATCACCCTATTATTTGAGCTACTTCACTGTATCGACTACGTCTCGTTGCTGTTTTTTCCCACAGAACTGTTTAACTATCTTCTTGTACCGCGACGGCAATGATATGAGTGGGTGTGTGTATCAATATTTGCAAGCGGAGAACCAATCCCGGGCTCTCTTAATATCCCGGTCTGAAATTTATTGTTTTCCCAATCGACATCGTTATTGAGGCCCCCGCCCTACAGCCCTGCTCTCGCCCTCCTCCCATCTCACCCAAGTTTTTAGGCCTCGTGAGGTGTTTTTCCGCCGTCCACTTTAGGTAGACCGTGTTTGCCGTTCTTGCGATATGCCGTAATGTTCTTTTTCAACTTCTCAGGAAATTGGTCTGATGAATTTTCATCTGGCGGGCCTGTTATTGAATGTGCACGCAAGCCATTAATTTCGAAGCGTTTTGATTCAATGTGAGGAAGAGCGAAGTATGAAATGCATAAAAGAGACGGAGATCCGACGGTAGTGAATGTGGGTTATTTTGTAGCTATTAGGGAGGCTTATAGGTTCTAATGCTTACAGTGACCGTAACGTGTTGAGAACTCGCAGCGAAAACAAGTATGAAACGATAGAGAGTTAACAACGATTCCAAGTTACCTATTTCATAGCAGTATTTACTAGTAGAAGATGAAAAATTTACTGCTATTTTCATTTGCATCTACTGTCGCTGCGTTGTTGAACTTTTGTTATAAAAAACAGTTGGGCAATGTCTTACTAAGTATAAAGCAAGTCCATGGAATATTATGCTTCAAGTTGCTACTATTCTGAAGTGGAAACCACATGCCTGGATCGAGTAACGCTTTTTCTACCTTGATACTGTACTTTCAAGACACTCTATGGGGCTACTATAAATTTTACGCAATTTATTACGCGTGTCAGTTTGTAACAGCAATCTACCTTGCTACCTGTACTCGGCGAAGTTGGCTTCTGTTGATATTGCATGGTACAAAACGTAAGAAATTTAAGCACTGCGAATCAAACAGTAAGCCATAATACCTTTAGATCCCGTGTGTTGCCTTTCAAGACGCCGTGGCTCAAGCCTCCGTCATTGTGCCGCATCTTTGGTGGTTCTGCAAAAACATGTCGAGAAAGAGAAGTATTGTGCCTCTCTATGTGGAGATTTCTTTGAGGGCTTAGCAGAACTTCTGTAGTGTGAGGCCAGAACGCTTTGAGTCTGTGAGTGCCTGTGAAAGGGACGTCTTTGAGCATTGAGTGTGTAGCGACTGTAAGCCTTGATGCGGCGCTGTAGTAATGCGGGGCGGGTGACTTCTTATTGAGTCACGTGCACTTGCAGTGTATAAAGATTTGATTTTGCCATTTCTATCAGCTGGCTGAAGTGACGTGTCGCTCATACACTGTAATATACTCTTTTGTACTTTAGTCCGGCAGGTGCGTTGTATTTTCATTAAATAATCTTTGCTAAATTGCAGAATCTGCATCCTTCTCCACGAGGATCATTGGGAAAGATGCGGTTACAGAAATACGCCATAAAATATTACAAACTTTGTTCTTGCCTGCACTAGGCTCCCACTGCCTCTGCACCAGCATGACAGCATGAGATTTGGTGCCCCAACAACAAAATGCTGGATGTTATTACCCTACAAAAGATGCGAGGTTGGCAGAACGTCAGCAACGTTTCTGTTGTGTGCCGCTGGCACGCTGACGTTCATCCCCTGCCTGGCGGACGGCAGACTTTCGCCGCCGCTTCTTTTGTGCGCTGTTTTCAAGCTGATCATTTTTCTCAGAAGCCTCCAGCCTTCGGTCATTAGAATTACTTCCTCTCAAAAAAGTCGCCTTCTTTTGCATCCATATTATTTCTGAGACACGCACGAGCTCCTTTGTTGCCGCCTTTGATATATGGAAATTGTAGGCGACACCCGCGGCATGTTTGGTCTCGTGTCTCCTAACTGCTTACTTGGCTTCGTTTCCGGTCAGATCTCATTGACATTAATTATTTATGACTCGAGTCGAGAGCCATAGACTGATTCATGGGACATAAAGATGGGGCAGTTGGGCTCCCCTGTCCTATGTTAGGCTGTGTTCAAACGTTCCTCATCGTTGCGCGTTCAATCACGAGTTGTACTTCAACTTTTTCTGTCACTGTCCACACACAAAAGTGTCCACTCAAATGAATAACGCCGCGCGGTCAGTTATGATATCGTTTCTTTACATATTCGTTTTTATTTCGCATCGGTTTGAAGTCGCAGTCGTATCCCATGAATTTATTGCCAGGAACAGCCTAATTCTAGAATATTTATAGTCTGATAAACCGATAGAAGGAAATCAACAGAGAGCGATCATATCCAAGATGGCTTCCGTGTTTTTACAACATTTTTAGGTTATCTACTTTTCTTCTGTTTTAACAAGGGTCATGCTTCATCCTTCAGTCTCACGCGTTTGCTGGAGTTGCTTCTATCAAATCAACGCGCCGCGTCCATCAGTGTGACTAAACGCGTTACGATGAGGGACGTGTGAACACGGCATTACAGAGAGTCGCATCCCAGATGGACCCCATTGGTTGCCTAAACCTCAGTGAAGCCCTTGGCGACGTTCGTGCTTATGTCATTAATAGAGTCTTTGACCGCCCCAACAGCTGAACTCAGACTCATTTTTGAGCTACCAAAAATTCTGTTAGTATTTACCTCTTTTTATATTTATACGTCTATTGATATTGTTATGTTTCTGTTCTTCCTTTTTCGCCTAGTTGCTGTACCCATTCGCATTGTGCTAGAGTAGGAACACCCTCGTGACATCATGTGTTGCGCGTTTCTCTCGACATACTTCAATGTTCCTTCCTTTTCCTCTTATAAAATGCCGCATTAGTGCATAGGGAAATTTAAACAGCTGATATAACATAAAATGAAAGCACTCTGAGAGCGCATACCTCTGCCAAGTACGGCAACGGTATCGAAAAATTCAAATTGGCTCTGAAACCATGATTTTTTATCAACCCCAAAATCTAATCATTTGTGCCTTTTGATAGTATAACAGTTTTTGCAATTTTTTTGAAGATCCTTTCATAACTTTTTTAGTTATGCTGCTGACAAACATTATGACAAATATAAGTCAAATGCAAACGAACCAACCGATCTGCACCAAAATTTAATCATTTATGTCTTTCAACATTACAAACAACTCCCGTAAATTTCATAAATATCTGTTCAAAACTTTTTGAGTTATTGCGTAATAAACATTATGACAAACATAATTCAAACATAGACGCGAGTCGACCGCTCTGTACCAAAATTTAACCATTTTTGTCTTTTTACACTACTAATAACTCCTGTAAATTTCATAAAAATCCATTCAAAACTGTTTGAATCATTGCGTAACAAACATTATGACAAACAGTACTCAAACATAAACACGAATCAACCGATCTGCACCAAAATTTAACTAGTAATAAATAAATCTAATGTCGACAGATGATAAAATTTAACGTTTCAGGATGGTTGAAAATCCCATCATCAGAAAATGAAATGAAAATCTACAACCTATAAATGTAATGGTTTCTTTATTATCTAGATAGGGGAGCATAGATGTGGTCAGGGGCAAGTCTAAAGAGGAAATGAACAGAGCTGCGTGGAGGAGCCGGATATCAGCTCTTGAACCGTCGGCAGATGTGAGCTAGTCAAGGGTTGTGTGAAGCGGTACAGCTGAGGTCATAATGTTAAGGGTAGTTCTGTTGATGTAGAGGGATTCTATTGTTGTGAGTTCGATTGGATTAGAAGAGTCAATGATTGAGAAGTCGTTCTTGCTGATGGGATGGTAGTTCTGCTCAGCATGTAGGCGGGGAGCATAATGTGGAGGTTTTGCAACTGTTAAACCGGTTCGGCTGGATACCCCTAAATGTTGGTCAATGTGGGCTTTGAAGTGTTGTCCAGTGCTACCGATGTACGAGGCATTGCATCCTCTGCATTTGAAACGGTAGATAGCACTCGACAGAAATGGTGTGGGCGGTTTGTCTTTAAATTTAAAGTAGGACCCTATGGTACATGTGTTTTGTATGAAAATCTGAAGTTTATATGTGTGTAGGCTTCAGAGAGGAAAGTTTGGAATGTGTTTACTGCACTAACAGAGGTTTTGTTGTAGAACGGAAGCGAGTCGATGAATTGCAGCTTGTTAACCACACTCCAGAACGATCGTATCCCATTTTAGCGTCCGCTGTTGTGGCCTGCGTGTGTCCTCTTACGCGACTTACGGCGGGAGGCGCAAGCGGTTTCAACGCTAACCCATCTTGCACTCCCTTCACTACTTCCGTTCACTGCAAAATGTTCATTGTCAGCCTCGTATACCTCTTCCTTCTCAAAATTAGGTTCCCTATCAACGAATCAATAGCCGCTACAATATCTAACAGATATGGACAACCCGGCGTGTCGATGTTCAGAAAATATGAAAAATTCTCCTGAAACTTGCAAAATCCAAGCTAGACTTTCACTTCCTAACCTGTTGCAAAGCATATCAAGCCACTCCAAAATTTCTCCGCTTCCGTTTGTACCGACAGTCACTGCAGAGCAGCCAACTGTACTAATCGTGGCACTCTAAACTCTTGGAGTTAGAAATTCAAGCTCAGCATAACAACATTGTCAACTTTACAAATTCGACCAACTAGTACCTATTTCAGATCAAAAATTCATTTTCATTTCTTGACTACCTCAGTTTAGTTCACTTTGTACAGTTTAGCACCAAGAAATTCATAGATAGAAACAAATTCGACCACAATCGAACGTTGAACGTATTAGGAGCATCCTCCAACCTAAAGTCTTGTAATTCAGACAACGTAATTTTTTACTACTCAAATGTAAGACTTCAACCACGTCTTAAATTTCTACTGTCATTTGGCCTGGAATTCTGCCTACCCATATTCAAACCGGACTATTACAAACATTACATAAGTTTTGATGGCCTAGCCAACAGACTGAAATCCCAACCACTGCGCCCCAACTTTTCATTTGCCGAAATAAAATGCAAAATAAAGGAAACTTGTAATAGCATTTACACTTCGTACAGTCAACATAAAGTGTTCTCTCCAATTTTTTCTTGGTCCGATCTATCACTATTATCTAACTTCCACAAAGAAAACTCCGTTGTCGTGTGCAGACCCGACAAGGGAAGAGGTGTTACCATTCTAGATAAAAATCAGTACTATCAAAAAATGAATGCCATCCTTTCCGATACAACGAAGTTCACTGTTTATGATTCGCATACCTATCCTTTCAAACTTACGCTTAAATTCATAGATAAAATTCATAGATTTTTAAAGAAATTGTTAGACCAATGCATCATCACTGACTCGATTTACCGCTCACTTCACAACTCAGGTGCTTCTCCTGGAATCATGTACGGGCTTCCAAAGGTACACAAAACCGATGTCCCCTTACGATCAATTTTAGCTGCTTATAAAACCCCGTCTTATTCTATTGCTAAATTCCTCGTTCCATTTCTTGAACCTTTAACTATTAATCAGTTCACTTTGCGCAATTCATATGAATTTTGTGACCGTATCAAAGACCTCCAATTGCCTCCCAACGCTTACTTGTTCAGCTTCGATGTTACCTCTCTTTTCACCAACATCCCCGCAGACGAAACTATAGATATCATTTGCAACAAAGATTTTGACAGCACGGACTTATTCCTCAACATGGACACACCTACCTTTAAAACTTTCCTTAGTCTCGCCATTAGAGATTCCTTCTTCATGTTTAACAATAGACTGTACAAACAAATAGATAGAGTCTCCATGGGGAGCCCGCTCAGTCCGTCGTTAGCAAATATCTTCCTATGCCATCATGAAACCCTCTGGCTTAACGATTGCCCAAATGACTTCAGACCGATCCACTATAATCGTTAAGTAGATGACACCTTCCTCATGTTTAAGAATAAAGCGGATTCTGATTTATTTCTGTAATATGTAAATAGTAAACATCCAAACATCAAGTTCACTGCCGAAAACCAGTCAAATAACTCTTCAGCCTTTCTAGAGTTCTAATAACCAACCAAGACTCAACGCTTGTCACTGGGGTTTACAGAAAACCCACCTTCTCCGGCCTCGGGACAAGTTTTTTCAGTCACTGCTACGATCAATTCAAAATCAATGCAATAAAAACTTTACTATTTCGGGCATAACATTTGTCCTCCTTCTACCTTATCTTCTCAAGCGAAGTTGACTTTCTCCGAACTTTCTTTAAAAATAACGGTTATCCGCAATATCTTCTGGACCACTACTGCAAATTGTTCCTAGACAAGCTGTTCGATCCCTGCATTAGCAAACCATCCGTCCGTAAATTAGACTTCTTTCACTCGCTTCCGTACTACAATAAAGCCACTGTTTGTTCAGTAAGCACATTGAAAACGTTCCTCTCTGAAGCCTACCCATATATAAACTTCAGATTATCATACAAAAACACATTTACCATAAAGTCCTACTTCGAATTTGAAGACAACCCCCCCCCCACACCACTTTTGCCGAGTGCTATCTACCGTTTCAAATGCAGAGGATGCAAAGCCTCGTACATCAGTAGCACTGGACAACATCTCAAAGCCGGCATCGATCAACATTTAGACGTATCCAGCCGAACCAGTTTACCACTTGCAAAACCCTCACATTCAGCTCCCAGCCTACATGCTGAGCAAAACAACCATCCCATCAGCAAGAATGACTTCTCAATCATTGAATCTTCTAAGCCAATCGAACTCACAACATTAGAATCCCTCTACATCAACAGAACTACACCCAACCTTAACAGTATGACCTCAGCTGTACCGCTTCACACAACCCTTGACTGGCCCACATCTGCCGACTGTGCAGGAGCTGGCTTCCGGTTTCTCCACACAGCTCTGTTCATTTGCTCTTTAGACTTGCCTCCGACCACATCTATGCTCCCCTATCTAGATAATAAAGAAAACATTTTATTTATAGGTCTTAGATTTTGAATTTTTTTCTGATGATGGGATTTTAAACTATCTCGAAACGTTAAATTTTGTCCTCTTTTTGACATCAGATTTATTATTAGATAGTTTTTTTAGTTTTAAAATTTCAATGTTTTTTGTCTTTCAATATTACTAACAACTCCTGTAAAGTTCATAAAGATTCATTCAAAACTTTTTGAGTTATGCTAACAAACATTATGACAAACACAACTCAAACATAGACACGAATCAACCGATCTGTACCAAAATTTGATCATTTATGTCTTTTAACATTACTATCAACCCCTGTAAGTTTCATAAAGATCCATTGAAAACTTTTTGAATTATTGCACTAACAAGCATTAAATCAAACACAGCGACAAACATATGAACGAACGAACAGATCATCACAAAAATTTCATCATATACTCTTTGTGATATACCCAACAACTCAACTATATTTCATAAAAATCCGTCTATAGCTTTTTGAGTAATGACATTGAGAAAAATGCGCCAGACAAACAAACAAATGGACGGATTTTCACCAAAAGTTAACCATCTGTTTGTCCTAACATGCCTAATAATCTCTATAAATTTTCTCAAAATCTGTCCATAACTTTTTAGTTATCTTGGTGACAGAGAGAGAGACAGACCGAGAAACCCGATGAAAACCTAACCTCCTTGGCGGAGGTAAATATTTATAGTTAGGTGCTGTTCACTAACGAAACAAAGCTATTTCATTAACATGAACCGAGGACGTTCTGGCTCCATAGCGTAGACGAGAAGTTACTTGATGCTAAACCACACTTTATTCTTTTGACGTCATTTAACTTCTCTTCCAAAGGTAGTTTGGACGTTTATATGTAGTAGCTCAGGATGACATGTGGCACGACTATATTTAACGTTTGAATGTTATTCAAAACTGTTTTTATTTCCCTTGTCTTTGTATGATGCATTCCTGACTTCTAGTAGGGTACACCTGACACCGTATATTCATGTCTTAACAATGTATCGTTTTTTTCCTACAGGTGAGTAACTCGTGACGTGGTGATGCAGCGGTGTGCACTCGCGCTCTGGAGGGTGAGTCGTGTCAATAGATTTGACTTTTATTGACGTATCTTATTTTAATACATCAACAATTGCATGCGCAGCTGCGCAATGCAGACTCGTCCCATATGTCATTTCATTTTTTTTTTTAATTTGCGTTGCGCATTCGAATGAGCTTATATACGAAAAATTTTACGCCAATTGCAGTCACAATGAACTAGACTTCACGCGCGTTACTCCTAATTTGATTTATTTTTCAGTTGTTTAATGCTGGTTGTTAGACGTAAACGCGGTCTTGCGATTATTTCCTTTGCATTCTTTTTTTAGTTTTCTGCTGATAATTATGGCTTTTCATCATTTTTATGAACGTCATGAATGTTAGTTTTTTCTAGCAGGTCCCTCTAGCTGCGATCCAGCTTGTGCTTCAACAAGTGTCTAATTTGGTGCTGGTTATTTAATTCCACGAGAGAACTAGCAGTCTACCAGTCACTCGACCAGGTTAGCTGCCGAAGTTGGGGTATTGGGGGTATCGAGCTACCGCCATTTCTCAAGGCAACAGCCTGCACCAAAGAGGCTGAGATTAACTCCAGTTGTGTTTCCTCTCATTGATAAAAACTCACTCGTCGTTTTGAAATATATTTAAGCTCGATAGCATAGATACGGTATCATCAAAGACATGCGAGCTGCACATCCTCACATCAGGTTGTTACTACGATAGTACCGCATAGTCTGGCCCCAGCATTACAGCTACTGATGCACGGCTTGTTACTGTCAGCAGCGCTTCCTGTTGTGTCGAGCGAATAGTATCTGTGTTGGGACTGGCAGATCTCTGTTGTCTTTGTTGTGGTCCCGAGGCCGAAGCGCTCATTTTGGCAGTTACTGTATTGACCTCATTGTGATGTATAGCTCTGGATCCCTTCGCATCGATTACACTTTTGTCTTGTAATGTGAACAAGGCACGTTACCTAACCTCTATATGCGGACGCGCCCTTAAGGCTGTGGAAACATGTGTTTTGAAGTTGTCACACCTTCACTGATGACAGAAACCTGTTGCATTCGCCACTTACTCCTGGGACGTCTTCACACGATGCTGAAAGTGCTGAGCTTATCTAGTATCCATGCCGCAGCTCCCAATAAATCATGCCCATGGTCTCGCCTTCTTTGGCAGACTCTGGTCCGTCAGCTGCTGATCTATCGCAGCTTATCGCGACGAAACGATACCGATGACTCACTATCGTGGTGAACGCTGCTGTGTAACTCTCGCCTAGCCTGCTGATATTGAGTTGATGCTTCGCTTTTGGTTCACCTATCGGTGGCGAAATGACTGCGTATCTGTCTAGCATCCTAGGAGGTCCGAGCTCGAGTTTCGGAAGCAACGCAACAGATTTACACTTTGTCCACTCCGGCAGCGAGGCTCAAGGAGAAGTACGGCAAGGGATTGCTAAGCTGAGTCTCAACACAGAGTGCTTCTCTTGATCTTCATGCTACCTTGCTGCAGATCTTTAAAATTCTAGAATTAAGACAAAAGAAAACCTCGTTAGGTCTATATATTCACTTCATGCGAGATAATAAATGAACATTATTATCATTATTCATATTCTTGGTCTCTGTACACTAGCGGCCATCGTCTCACCCCGTGCAAACATTAGACAGAGTGTGTTCGTTATAGAAGCCATCCATCGTATAGCAACGAACGAAAATCCAGGTTGAACCTGCCCATTGTAGAATTGTGCTCATCATCAAGAGAAAAATAAAATACGTTATTAAAGATCCGACATATGAACGACAACACTTATCTACAGGTATTGATATTCCTATTTTTACCTCCGCCAAGGAGGTTATGTTTTCGTCGGATTTGTCTGTCTGTCTGGCTCTTTGTCTGTCTGTCACCAAGATAACTCAAAAAGTTATGGACGGATTTTGATGAAAATTACAGGGATTATTAGGTATGTTAGGAGGAACAGATGATTATCTTTTGGTGAAAATCCTTCCATCCGTTTGTTTGTTTTTCTGTCTCATTTTTCTCAATGCCATAACTCAAAAAGATATGGGCGGATTTTTATGAAATTTATAAGAGTTGTATACATATCACAAAGAGTAAATGACCAAATTTTTGTGATGATCCGTTTGTTCGTTCGTTTGTTTGTCACTGTTTTTAATTTTATGCTTGTTGGCACAATAGCTCAAAAACAATGAATGGATCTTTATGAATTTCTAAGAGTTGTTAGTAATATTAAAAGACATAAATTATTAAATTTTAGTGCAGATCGGTTGGTTCGTTTGTATGTTTGATTTATGTTTGACATAACGTTTGTTAGCAGCCTAACTCAAAAAGTTATGAACGGATCTTCAAGAAAATTGCGCAAGATGTTATTACTATCAAAAGGCACAAATGATTAGATTTTGGAGTTAATACAAAGAAAATTATGGTTTCAGAGCCAATTTGAATTTTTTGCTACCGTTGCCTCGCTTGGCAGAGGTATGCGCTCTCAGAGTGCTCTAGTTTCCTTCTATTTGACGGTGAACTGGGCTAGTATGTGATATAACGTTTACGTTTTTAGCATAAAATTTTTGACAATTATTCGCCTGTTGTACGAGGGGATGTAGAAGCATGAACAGGGGAACTCCAAATACATCAACATAAATATTTTTTCAGAGGAATCTATATTTTGAGATTACTAGTTCTGCCGTAGCTACATCTATTTCCCCTACAATTGTTAAACTTTTTCGTCGGCAAATACCATTGAAAACCATGAAGTTGTAATGTCCATTGCCAAGTAAGTGTTATTATACATCCCTCTTCTAGTCCAGTGGTTCCCGACTTTTTCTATGCCTGGCATACTGAACTTTATATACATACATTCTCGCACTCCCTATGAAATTTATAAACCATAAGATGATGAATAAAAATTCGTACTGATTTTTCTTTACATTCTCGCTCACCCTATAAAATTCATAATCCATAAGAGGATCACGAATAAAATTTATTCTGATTTTTCTGTAATTCAATTAAATTAATTTTTAATAACCTAGAAATAAAACACGATTTAGGACCCCGTAAGAGGTTAACTCGCCCCCCCCCCCCAGGAGGTGCGAGCAGCCCTGGCTGGAATTCCCTGTTCTAGTGACTTAATGTTTCGTGGGCATATATCAAAGTTCTCGGCGCTGCCTACGTTTCCGGCTTTTCTCCGTTCTGGAAAGTTGGCGTTTCAAGAAGTTTCTCTGTTTTAGGATGTTCTGTTTGAGGAGTTTGTACTAACACCAGTGTGCAAGTGTGGCTCATACTTTTACAAGGAACAGGTATAGTCATGCCATGGCTGAGACAGCTGTCGTCCTCCTCCTCCTCTAATGTTTCAGTAAGCATGTTGAAGTTTCCCTTGACCCTGAGCCTAAGAAGCTTACCACTCGCGGCTAAACTTAACAAAGTAGAAAGCAGCTTTCCGTCAAAACACTTCACTTTTTGGAAGAAGGTTTCCTGTGCCTGGCGAGAGTTTGCTGATCCGATCATAGTGTTCTCCCCTTGCTGGTTTTGTGCGTAGGTGTCTCAACTCTTCCTTTAAGACAAAGCTATGCTGCCTGCCAGACGTAAAAAAGTCCCGCTGTTACTATGGTTAACCGGTTCATAATGGTCGTGATCAAGATACCAACCCTACTTGATATTTCGCTTTTATTCAAAAGCTTTTAAAATTAAAAACAGGAATTTCCGTATATTTCTTAATTCTGAATACCACGCTAACGATGGCGAGCGGTCATGATTGGAATACAAGTTCTAGCACCAATACTATTTCTTACTGCTCGTACAAGTTGCTCAAGTTTTCAAACATTGGCATAGCAAACCTAAGTGCCGCGAGAAGAGAGACAGAAACAGCTTATCTGTGAACCGTCCTCGGTTAAATACAGTGCCGACAAAAAATCTTTACATTTCAATGACAAGAAAAAACATTACACGAGAAATGTATTTCGTTTGCCCTACCCGACATAATAAAGCGAGATGTTAGTGATGATCCATTCGCTCCGTCTAATCATAGCAAACGTCCATCACCCAGCCATCCCTCAGCGAGGGTTGGCTGTAAAATGTAAAGCTTTTTGTTAAGTGTAAAGTTTTTTTCTTGCCATTGAAGTAAAAAGATTTTTCTTGCCGGCACTGTATACGGCAAGTCACTGCTCGATGTCGCGTACTGGTGTTCGTTTGTTTACATATGATGTGCGTTAGGAGCTCTGATCGTTAAGGAATATCACCCGAGAAGGTTGTTATGGTTACCTGCATGGAGACCATCAATCAAATTACAATACCTGATGGACGGACTTAGTTCTCTAATCCGTAGTCACTGGTAGTCGAACTATGGGCTCTTGGGCAGGGATTGAGCCAAGGAGTCTCATGTCTGAGGGAAACGCTCTTTATGGTCAAAAACTATATGTAGGCGGGCTAAAATAGAGGGGAATCCACATCTTGTGTATGTGTGTGGAGCCGTCTGAGTCTGAGAGCTGGTAGGACTGCCGATCTCCAGCCTTGCTCTGCTAATCGCTGCTATTGTATAACATATAGAATTACATTAGCAACGTCACTGCCTCATCTGCCAGGACCCTTTGTTACTATGCATACAATTTTTTATAAATTGTTGCGTCTTTAAATCTACACCTGTCTCCGTGATTCCTCAGGTAACCAAAAACTACCTAAAACTTTGACACCTACATGACAAATTGGCTGAAATGTTGTGTAAAGAAGTTCACAGATGAATGGAATGGCAGTATCATTTCGTACCAATACCTTCCAGTGTTGCAAGCGATGATAAATAGGCATTGTTCTCCGTAGTACGACGCCGTAACACAAAACGGAGATCTCGAGGTGGCGTATTTTCGGAATACTGCAAATAACTTCTGTTAAAACACGCTTCCCAGCCTGGCCTCGCGCTCGTTTCGGATGAAAAACCTAACGGGCGCCGTCGAAAAGCAATATTTTTTAGGTCCTTAGAGTCTCTCTATAGATAGGAATGTCGAAGAAGGCGCAGAAAATAACTTTGAGACATAAAAATAGGTCGAGCGTGAACGTCTCGCCAGTGCCATGTTCTCGCTAAGTTATTGGCTGCGTTAGGTTCTTTTTTTGTCGCCGTCTTGAGCTGTGACGTCATAAGTTCCGGTGACAATACTGAAGTGCGGCACACGCTTGTTGAAGGCATTGCGCAAATTTTTGTGGGTTTTTGTGTGTTTCTCTTCTGTATTTACAGACGTGTTGTTGCTCAGTCACCAACAAACAGGAAAATCTATGTTGCAGCAAATTTATATTTACTTTTTAAACGGTAAATCTTACCAGGCTCATGTTTAGCTGTACCTCTTTAAAGATAAATTTAAACATGCTATTATCGGGATTTCTCTGATATTAACATCTGTAGTAGACAAGGAACGTGGAAATTTTTAAGTCGATAGGGCATTTTCATGACGGTGGGCTCCTCGTTAGATACATTACGCAGTCTTACCTTCAACGTAACTTTAACTTTGAGAATTCGTGGCGCAAAATTTCACTTGGCCTGGAGCGTCCACCGCCACAAGTGAGTGTCGTACCCTAGCGACTCACTTAATTTGGACCCCAGTGTTGGCATACTGAGAGCTACTGGCGTTCTGCATGCAACTGTGCTGAAACAAGCGTATTGATGGTTGCTTTACAGTAATGATGATCATAGCTTTTAGATTCCCACCCCACATCACAAACCTGGAAAATTGAATATTAAAGTATAAAACGTCATTCAGTTTTAAGCTTTTCAATGACTCGTATATTATTGTTTGTATGACACTAGTACTTGCACTGATATTTTTACTTCTTTGCGTCTTGGTCTTTAAACTATATACCTGACTTGTTTCTGTAGTGCTAGTTTGCAACGGACCTAGCGTGCTGCGCAGTTGTGCTGAAGGTCCCGGAAACGATCTCCAAGCCAGATGAGCAATCTCTATGCATGGCGCTCGACGCGCTGAATCAGCAAACTTGTTTGGTGTGCATGGCTAAGATGGAGGTGGTTCATTAGACCTTCCGCTAATGAACCCTATGTCTTAGCGATCCGTGGTCGGCTGCAGCTGTACTTAATTCTCTATTGCTAGTTGGCCTAAATTTGCCTCACGAACCAGTACGTGGGGGTTTCTCAGTTGAGGGTGCCGTCAAACTTGACTTTACCTTTACTTTACTGCTGATTCTGTTGTGCTCTCAATGTTGGAGGTGCCCAGATGCCTGCAAGAAGATTTTATTGCATAACGCAAACGATCCTTGACTCTTTCTGACTCTTAGCCTCCCACGCATGCAGTGCTTGTATTATTAGAGCTGTAGGTGCGCTGCCTGCGGTGGGCGTTGAAGTGTTGATCTGTTTTCGTGGTATATTCTGTGGCTGGAGTTGTTTTCATTGGTGTACGTTTGATAGGTGTCGTCCTAATGTTTTGTCTTGTAATACATTAATGCGTGGCATCAACATGCATATTGAACTGCAGGAATGGCGATGCATCCTATTTAATTCTTAAATCTAGTTATCTTTTCTACCACAGTCATATCAATAATTCCATCTGCACGGTAGGATTGCACCAGCAGGACCCAGTCCCCCTTTGTCCCATGTCGTGGAGTTGCTAGTTTCGCTCTCTGCTAACGGCGCTTCCCCTTCCTTAAGGCTCAGTTTTTCTTCCTTTTTGCTCTGGAAGCTTTTGGAGCTGCCGGCGAGACGGTCTGTTAAAATGTGAATTTGTGCCCGAGACGCGCCGGGGCGGAACCCCCGAAACTCCTGTAAATTTCCGGCCCCTGACACCTCTGGAAGCGGTCTGTGAGGAGGGGGGGGGGGCGCAGCTCCGGTCCCCGAGAGGCAGGAGCTTGCGGGCAATGGAGAACCTGTGTAGGCTGACACAGGTGCAGCAAATATGGTTTGATCATTTGGATGATGACGTTTAAAGAAACTACTATGTACAATTGTGTGAAATACAGCCCAGTATTGTCGATGAGCACGCTGTAGTACCAAGATGTATAGAATCCTATAGCTAATGCACATTATGCTAAGTGAAGTTTGCCTACATAAGATGTTCTCCTGTTTCTGCTACGCCTAAAATTTCTAAGATTGCGTGAAGCAAGAAAAAAAAAACTCGCTCAGTTGAAAGAGCTTTCAGATTTTGCCTCGCAGGAACTCGAAGTTGTGAAGTAAAAGAACGGAATGAGGGCGCGTTTTGTGGGAAAGACTTTGTATCTTGTGAAAGTTGAAACCGTTCCAGGTTTTACTCCGTGATGTACGTGGGCGTTTGCAATTCTGCGCAGGCGAAAGTTACATAGTGATGAAAATGAAGCGTTTCTTATCTTGAGTTGCATATTTTCGATCTTCCTGTATTAGTCCGAATATACCCTGCCGGCGGAGACCGCATGAATAATATGTTCCAATGATCCCTGAGGCTGTTGCTGCCTCAGCGAACTTTCATTTTTTTTTTTTTGCTGTCTAGTGAAGCAAAAGCATTAGAAGGATGTTACCTCTCGCTTGTTGGAAAAGTCGATTGAAATATGCATTAGTTTATGTCTCTTGCTGTGATGGCACGCCCCATGTCATGGCAATGACTAATATTTATCGTGCACGGTGACCACTTCGTCACCTTACTAGTAATGTTAGTCCTAGGTAACATTGGGTTATTAAAGGATAGAACTCGCTAACCCCTAGACTAAAAACTGGATTAGACACGGTTAGCGGCAGTGATGCGCATCTAGTCGGTTAGTCGAAGCGAGGTGCTGCACAGCTCTTGCTCTATGGAGGCGCGTTTTGGGTTTTCACGAAACGAAGTTTTATTTTTTGGATCGCATGCTGTCTGGTGGTCCATGATTACCTCCGTCCAGGAGGCTATATTTTTGTCGTGTTTGTCTCTCCGTCTGTCTGTCACCAGGATTACTCAGAAAGTTATGAACAGATCTTACGAAATTTACAGGGATTGTTAGGCATGTTAACAGTAACAGATGATTAACTTTAGGTGAAAACCTGTTCATCTGTTTGTTTGTCTGTTTAATTTTTCTTAGAGCCATAACTCAAAAAGTTATGAACGGATTTTCACGAATTTTACGTGAGTTGTTAGGTATATTACGAAGAAAAAAATGATCGAATTTTTGTGATGACCTGTTTGCTCGTTCGAGTGTTTGTCGCTGTGTTTAATTTTATGCTTATCAGCACAATATCTCAAAAAGTTACGGATAGATCTTAATGGAATTTATAGGACTTGTTAGTAATGCTAAAAGACATAAATGATTGAATTTTGGCGATGATCGGATGCTCCGTTTGTGTGTTGGACAATGAAAGTGTGACGCCAGTAAGGTACAGCATTAATGGTGTTACCAATGAAAGTACTGCATGTATTGTATATCATGTGCATAAGACAGCATTACTCCCATAAAACCCAATGCCCCTCGTAAATCGTCACCAACAACACTATAGTATTTCCAAGAAATCAAAGTTTTGTTCGATCCTTACCTGGTTAAGTGAAACTAAAGGAAATGTGCTCCATTTACCTGACTGCCGGGCGTCAGTACCACCGACACTCATGACGGCCGGGGACCTGGCGGCCGGGGACCGAGGGAAGAGGGAGCCCCCGTTTTCTTCCTACAGAACTCGAAGCTCAGGTAAAAAAAGCCAAGACCGGAAACTGGCCGATGCAAATGAGCTCCGAGGAGCAACACACGCACTGTTGATTTTACTGAGGTGTACCGAGGCCCAGTGGCTCTGGCTTCAGTTTGGGGGTATTTTGCTAGCGCGAAGATAACGAAAAATGTGGCGTAATGGTGAACTTTTGTTATGCGAGGCGTAGTGGCGCTGGTATATGAACAGAAGCTGAACTTCTTGGAATAAATTGCGCTGAGAGACTCATGGCGTGCGCATGATAATGAGCAGTGTTAGAATAGTGAAGCGTTATGAAATGAACATGAATCAAAGTTAATGGTTTAGATTACTTTACGCGCTACGTGAGCAATAGTTGGAGTGTTCTGATTAATGCCGTGAGGCAGGGCCTATTCGCGCCCAACGTGGTACAGTGCACAACTTCGCGCCCAACCTGGTAGAGTGTATAGCTCCACGCCCAACGTGATAGAGTGGACAGCTTGCGCCCAACATGGTAGAGTGTACAGCTTCGCGCCCAACATGGTAGAGTGTAGGTACTAATTCGCGCCCAACGTGGTGGAGTGAGTAGCTTGGGCCCAACATGGTAAAGTGTAGGTACTACTTTGCGAACAACGTGGTGGAGTGTAGGTACTAATTCGCGCCCAACGTGGTGGAGTGAGTAGCTTGGGCCCAACATGGTCGAGTGTAGGTACTACTTTGCGAACAACGTTGTGGAGTGCCCAGCTCCATGCTAGTCTCAGCCAACGTATCCTCTCAGGTGTGTTGCCACCTGCTGCCTGTGTACCTCGGCCGCCCCACACAATCGTACGCTCAACTGAATGGTGAGCTGACTTTTAGTTCGCACGTCCTTCAACTAAAGTAGGTACCATCCGGGAGTATCTTGGATACAGACTTGTAGTGTGTGATCGAGACGACGTGCGAACTGGACGTCCGCTCATAGACTGAGCCTGCACTAGTTAGTGTGACCCCGCCATCAGGTGCACGGTGCTATCCCCGTATGGATGTGTACAAATGGGTGCTCATGTACCGTAAAGAGCAACGTGTTACAGTGTAGCGATTTATGATATGTGCAGCATGCGGAGTTGCGGCTACTGCTGTGGCGGCTCTGCAGACGGAACGCTTATACTGGCCTGTACAGTGTAGCAGCTGTATAAACTGGGTGCCTATGCTATACTGCCTCCCTTTTTTCGTTCACTCTTCCCGAAGAGATCCGAGGGGATTGCGAATTGCATTGTGATGATGATTGAACTTATGCACTTATGACCTGTAAGGTTCATCTCTCTGTTGCAAATATTGACGGTGACACTAGGAAAGCAATTCCTGTCATGGACGTGCGTCAAAAGCAGAGATGCGTCAATAAATTCGTCCATACAGAAAAAATTGAGCTAATCAACGTTCTCCGGCACCTGGTGAACGTTTACAAAACCGGTGCAGTTGATGTCTGCTCTGTTAAGAAAAGGGTTCGTCGACTTCAGAGTGGCGACAGAGCTGTGAAGCGACGAAGTGCCCACCGGTTGCCATACTTAACCACCCTAGAAATGTATAACCACCTTAGTGTCTCTATTAGCTCCTCCTCACCGATCGGCAGATAACGGTGTAGATTTGGGTGATTGTGTCATTAACTGAAAACATGTCATCCCAAGGATACAGCAGAGTGTGTGCGAGGTGGATTCCACGAATACCGATACTCACGTAGGAACAAAAGGACCGCCGACGGGATGTCTGTCAAGGCTCTTGTTCATCGCTGGGAAAGTGCATCATGAGAATGGTGGTGACTGCATAGAAAAATTCTGGAGGACCAAATCGCGTCCGTTTTAATGGTGCAGTTTTCGTTTCCGTAGCTCTTCATCTGTTTGAGAAGATGAGAGGAATTACTTTTGGAACTATCCTCGGATGTATGCATATGGTATTTAGCAGCTGTACCGGCTACTGACGGCTATGCTAAAGCGTACATTATTAACAAATGACATCTAGTGATTTACTATTCCGTAATATAAATAAAAGAGCCAAGGTTACGGAAGCGAACATAGGTTTAAAATCTACTAAAACTTTATAAACGTTTCGGGATTTACATGTCCCTTCATCAGTATCTGACATGATAAGTAAAGAATA
>LQNS02276621.1:6169106-6184957 GCA_001587735.2 Parhyale hawaiensis
CGTGCATAATTAACAAATGACATCTAATGATTTACTATTCCGTAATATAAATAAAAGAGCCAAGGTTACGGAAGCGAACATAGGTTTAAAATCTACTAAAACTTTATAAACGTTTCGGGATTTACATGTCCCTTCATCAGTATCTGAAAGGATAAGTAAAGAATATAAGAAAAATGGACACTACTATCAGTTTTCTTAAATTCAAATGGAAAGACTACCAGGTATCTAAAAGTAAAGAATAAAATACTATGAACAATGATACACAGCTAAGAAATCTATCTGTAAGTAATATATAAAGGATGGGCACTATTTAGGTCGTTTAAAACTGACTTGAATTGCGAAAAATACATTGATTCTAAAATACGAAGCTCAAAATGGTCAGCTGCAAATGGTAAAACGGTAAAGTCGGAGCTGTACCGGTGGGACACTTATGCTGATGTACGCAGTATGTAACAACTGCACAGACACGCTTCCATACTCCAGGCCACTGCCAAAGCAGCACCTAAGCATAGCTCTACACCGTCAGCCTTCACACACGCCGCCGCCGCCCGGCACTAGCTCCGCTCTTGAAGCTGAATAGCAGAGGCCTGCGGCTGCCGAGGCTATAGGGTCCCCACCCCTGCTGGCGTCGCAGTTCTGGGCCGTCCGTGTGCGCTGTAGCTAAATTTGTGGTCGACCCCGGATGCTGTTCGAAAGCTGATTAAATTATTATTGACCTTCATCCTGTTTTGGCATTTTTTAGCGTCTACTGAAGATTGTTGCTGATGTTTACTTATTGTTTCTCAGCTACTGATTGTGCATAATTACTCGGTATTATTATATTATTAGAATTTTTTTTTGCGAGCTGCGTTTCTTATGAGGCCATTTGTTACAAGTCAGCAGCTTGTCGCTTTCTTTGTATTGGCGGGGGATGTTTCTCGCTTCATTTCCTGAATTTATGATAAATTCTTCACTCTGGAACCCAACTATAGAATAGACGTGATGTTAGTGTGTTTTAAAACGGCGTCGTAGATACTCGTCTTGTTACCATTTCTGCAACAATGAACGCTGTCTTTCGCGATACAAGAAGTCTTTAGCTTTATTTGCTGCTGCGATAACTTAATCTCTAAGCTAAACACTCTTTTATAATCACATTAATTTACCATGAAAGCTAAACAGTCTCTCGAGACGGTAAAATTCAATCTAAAAGCCAAACACTCGAGCCAGCGAAGGCATACACACGCCAGAGACTCGCAGACCTGAGGGATCGTCGGAACTCAGTAGCACCGTCCTCGGGACCGCCCGCCTGGTAGGCTGCTGGTGCTGCCACGGGGAGACCCGGGACCATGTCTCGCTGTTTGTAGAGTTTGCCTCAATCTTGGGCGCAGATGTCTCATCAAACAGACTCAGTCACCATAATTGTAAAGCCTTGAGCAAGCAAGCCCTCAGCCCGACCCTGATGTGACATCGTTACCTTGACTTACCGTGGCCGCGTCTGTTTGTTTCCCCTGTTCTTGGGACCCGTGAATACTTGTGAAGAGCTTTCGTAATTAATCATTCCCGATCTGCGCTTCCGCTCTGAGCGTACGATAACAGTGCGGGGATCAAACACAGCATATGATGGTGGGTGATCAACTATAAAGGTTGTCGAAAATGCGCGAATTAATCAAGTGATGCACCTGAATACTGCATCATACCTGTCTCTCTTGTGACCTATAGGCACCTCCTCAAACTGTGCTACGGAGGTTTAGTTTTATCGGTGCCACTAGGAATCCTCTCTATCAAACTGCTCGAAAGTCAACTGGCTCACACGAACGTCTTTTGATCTCCTTACTCAGCTTCCTAGTATTTTATTGTGCCCGTTTTAGCACAACTGTGTGTTGACCGAAAGATGCAATAAACCGTGAAGCGTTTCGGCAGCTGGCTTAGTAAGTGTCAGGAATATCAAGTTTGGGATATCTTCTCAAATTTGGTGTGAATTAGAACTCAGAAATGCGTGCACATTTGTACTGTTTAATCGGACGTAGGCTACGCCTTCAGGTGCTTAAGCGTAGCGTATTGGGACCAAAAAGCTGTCCTATACACCCGCCTTGAGCGAGCCATTCTGTTGCACAAGGACGGCCAGTTCTGCCCAGCTAACGTACCGCTTGCTATTCTCCTGATAACTTTGTTGCTGCCTTTCTGATAGCATCGGGCGCTCAAACAAAGCTCTCACTTCGCTGTGACCGTCACTGTTCCGTCCCTCTCTTCCTTTTTGTCAAGAGAGCTGTTAGATTTGGTCTAACAGAATTGAATTGTCATCGTAATTGATCCCTTTAGGAAGTGCCGAGCTCCAGCTAAGGGCTTCTGCTCGTTCCAAACAGATCTCTTGTGTTCGTATTGTGAAGCACAGCTGCCTCTGCTGCTGCTGGTGTCTCCATCCCGTTTGTTTGCCGGTTATGCGAGATTTTGTGCGCTATTGAACCACTCGTTCTTGCAAGGAATTTTTTCATTTTTTGCACATAGTTAATCTAATTGCATTGAAGTGACTTACGATTGTGATCGTTTGTGTAGAATATCAACGTACACCGTTAGAAATAGCTGTGCCACCTGTTCTGTGCTTAAAAGCTTAATTAATTTCTTCGTTTTATTGACACTTAGTGGTATTTTCATGTATTTTCTAGAAAGTGGAGCTATATTTGTGCATTTAGTGTCTTTTCTTATGCTGATTGTCCAATCTAGCTACGACTAAAGCTTGTAAAGCTGTGCTTTTCACTAATTTGAATATTTTGATTGGTTTTAATAAACTTCCGCAGACTTAATTTTATTGGACAAAGCTTTCGGCATTGGTCATGTTAGTATAAAAGCTTAGCCCTAATAAAAAGTAGAGAGCACTCTGAGAGCGCATACCATCGCCAAGCAAGGCAACGGTAATGAAAAATTCAACTTATTTCTGAAACCATGATTTTTTTTGCATCGACATCAAAAAATCTAGTCATTAATGCCTCTCGATAGTATTAACTGTTTCTGTAATTTTCGTGAAAATCCATTAATAACTTTTTGAGTTATACCGCTAACAAACATTATGACAAACATAAATCAAACACACAAACAGACCAACCGATCATCACCAAAATTTAATCATTTATGTCTTTTAGCATTACTAACAAGTCCTGTACATTTCATAAATATCCATCCTTAATTTTTTGAGTTATTGTGCTTGTAAGCATAAAAGCAAACACAGCGACAAACACACGAACGAAC
Organism: Parhyale hawaiensis; assembly: GCA_001587735.2. Classification (NCBI taxonomy): domain Eukaryota; kingdom Metazoa; phylum Arthropoda; class Malacostraca; order Amphipoda; family Hyalidae; genus Parhyale; species Parhyale hawaiensis. The sequence continues at coordinate 6,172,329 of LQNS02276621.1, forward strand.
TAACAGATCATCCCAAAATTTTGGTCATTTACTCTTCGTAATATACCTAACTACTCATGTAAATTTGATGAATATCCGTCTCTAATTTCTTGAGTTATGGCACTAAGAAAAATACGAAGATAGGCACGCAAACAAACAGATGAACGGATTTTCACCAAAAGTTAATCATCTGTCACAACGCCTAACAATCCCTGTTAATTTTATAGCGATCCATTTATGATTTTTCAGTAATCTTGGTGACAGACAAAGAGACCGACAGGCAAACACGGCAAAAACATTACCTTCTTGGAGGAGGTAATACTTCTGGAGAAGTCTATTAATATTTTTCAAAATGAACTAGCCCAGATGTCAAGCAATGTTTTACTAATATCAATATGTCGGCACTACCCTATGAAAGGCAATGGTATACGGATGTAGGGGTTTATTGGAGTTCCACTTGACATATGAGAAACTGTTGCCTCTATCATAAGTGGCAATGTGAATTTACCCTTTTTTCTGTTTACTCGTTTATTTATTTGTCTATTTTCTCCCACGCCTAAAGAAAACATGTACCTGAGCGTAAATTAGGTCAGGTCATAGACTGTAACCGTCTTATCACGCTCTGTTGTAAACCTATAGGCGAAAAGTAGAACAGGTTGTAGATGATGGCAAAAGTACGAAAATTTCAAAACAGAATGCTCTTCTTGGAAATTCAAGGAATGAGGACATCTACAGTTTCTCTTAACACTCTCATAAATCCTGATGTTTGCATTCTTCCTACATCAAAACTTTATTTGTTGTGAGTTCGCGATGCGCGAATCCAGTAATGGATCAATGGAGCAAAGGATAAAATATTCCTTAGAATACAGTAGACATACGAGGTCGAGCAAAAACGAGGGCTTCTTTGCTGCTATTATTTTTCTCCAACCAGACTTCTTTTTTCTCGAAGCATCTTTGTGTTGGGGTGAAAACATTACAAGCAAAATAATGATATAACGTGTGAGTGATGCGTAACTGAGTAATGCTTGACTGTACAAAAAAAAAAATCTAGTTTTCTTCATTTCGTAAAAAACAACATTGTGCTACTCGGCAGAACTGAAGCCGAAAGTGCTCATCTCTTGTGAAAGTTTAAGTTGGCTGTTAACAGTGCATCCTTCGTCAAATTTGTAATATACAGTTATTGTAATGACTCCTGATACATTGGTGGCAGTCCTAAGCTCTCCTGGCAGGTGCCTCCCAGCCCTGCTGCATGTAGCTCAGTGCGCAGCTTGCTGACTGAAGCGGCGATGAGAGCAAAGCTGTGCTGCTGTATTTGTTCTAAGGAAATTGTGCTCGCGGCCGTTCTCTACCATCCAATAAATTATTCTAGTAGTTGAGCCCTTTGATTGAAATGCTGTAGGCTGCCTCCACTGTTAGCGTTCTTTGTGTTCTATTTTCTACGTAGTTCGTTGTACAGTGTCGACTGCCTTTGCCTAAGGTACTCTGTCTTTGCTATTGCACCATATTGATATTGTACTCTAATGTTGTGATACGAAGAGATCTACGCTGTGCCGAAACGGTTACTGCCAGCCCCCTAGAGGGGTCTGCGCTGCGTTCCCTCGCTGTTGTGCAGCTACTGGGTCTAGCGTCACCGATTTGAGACCCGTTGAGTTGATGCTGTGTTTATGCTGTACTGTCCCATGGAAGTTTCTTCAGCTTTGCATTGTTGATGTAATGCTTCCGGGAAAAATTGCATTCAACAGGGAATATTTAACAGGACTCTTAGAGCTCTGTGTTACGATCAGAACGTACTGTACTCGTCAATATATCTACATATATTAATATTTCTCCATTATTTTTTATCAATGACGGACTTATTTTTCTACACCACATTGAGTGCTTTACTACTATATTATCCATCATCGTGAAACTCCCCATGCAGTACTTACCACGAACAAGTTATATCGTGAAAGAAGCTCAGCTATAGAGAACCTTTACCAGCGCACCCAGTGTCTCATCTGGACAGCGTGGGCGTAGGCACGACACTGATGTGTCGTGCGTGGCACGTCGCTTACTTACAGCCTACCAGACACTCTGACCTTCTCCCGCCTCTTTCGCGATACGCTGGCATTTAAAGATTATTGAAAGCCTACTGAAGGTCGACCAGCCATTAACGATGGCCTAGAGATGAGGCAAAGCTCTGTAGTATACTTATAAAATACTGCTTCGTGTTACCCTTGCCGCCTCTGCTTGCGAATACCAGGTTTGATAGGCTTATTACACTCAGATAAAACACTACAATAATGAATACTTTCTGAGTTCAATATACGTACAGTAATATATCTGCATAACCCATAGAAAAGTAGTGGAACTTTTTTGGGTAACAAGTAGTAATTAGACTAGTACAATTGCATAATATAATCTTTATACTGCTTTTAAAGGCGTCAGTAGATATAAGATATAATAGGTGTGTTGGAATTCGATTAACAAGTGATACTGTTTGGAAAATAGTTGAACGTTTCTCTACATCAACACGAACATTTGGAAGATTAAGAATGAAGCGTCTCATCTCGTAGTTTTGATGAGGTATGAGCGATCCATAATATTGTTGAAAGACAAGAGGATGGTTATGTATGAGCGATCGGAAAAACGTAAGAAGCGAATAGTTATGCACATCTTGAAATTGCAACATTTGTAAATCGCGGTTCATATCACTACGATTCGTCAACGGTATATTATTTTGATTTCGTTTAACGCGAAGTATTCGCCTCAGTATATTATTTTGCACAACTTCTAGCTTACGATTGTAACAATGAGGAGCTGCACCCCAGATGATAATATTTTGAATTAGCAAGGAATAAACTGATGAATAATAAATTTGTTTCAACGAATTGCGATTGACATAATTAGACCCTGCATATATTATACCATGAACTCTACTGAACTTTCGGCCTAGCTCTTCAATGTGGGCTTTGAAACTAAGTTTATCATCAAGAATCAAACCAAGATATCGAAACTGAGACGCCCATTCCAATTCTTTACCGTTGAAATGAATCGTCGGTAAGTCAGGGCGAGAACGTGGAGTGAATAGCATCAGCTTAGTTTTATCCTCATGGTCAATCAATCTATTTTGAATTGACCATTGCGACAATTTACTTAGAATATGTATAATATCAGTTATCGCTGAGGGAAAATTGCATTTAGTAGTGTAGAACACTGCATCCTCTGCAAACAGAATACACTTCATACCAAGAGTAGTTATATCATTAATAAAAATGTTGAAGAGAAACGGTCCTAGTACGCTTCCTTGAGGGACTCCAATTTTAATGGGTAAAACGTGAGATTTTACAGCATTACATACTACATATTGGTCACGATTCGATAAATAGCTTGCCAATAATGCATTCACTGTTCCACGAATAACATAGTGTTGAAGTTTTCTTTAACAACAATTGGTTATCAACAGTGTCAAAAGCCTTCCTCATGTCTAAGAAACTGCAAATGCCATATGATTTATCATGAAAACACTTTAACATATTAGTCACTAGATGATATATCGCCTATGTAGTATTAGATTTTGCACGAAAGCCAAATTATTGACTGGAAATTACATTACGAGTCGCAAGGAAGTCGGTTAATCGGGAGTGAATTAATTTTTCAAGTAATTTGTTGAACGTTGACAGCGTTGATATTGGTCTGAAATTAGGTACATCATTCGGATTGCCAGACTTGAATATTGGTATAACACGAGCATGCTTCAGTACATTGCGGTAAATACCAGAAGCAAAACACAAGTTGAAAATATAACAAAGTGGATTAACTATACAATTAGCGACTCATGAGAAGAAAAGGTTGAATTTCGTCACGGTTACAACGCTTACCGCTGAATGATTTTAGTATTTGTGAAATTTCATGGGCATCAGTGGGCCTCAAGACACAAGTATCATGAACATAATCAGTATCAATGGACAAATTCGCAGCTTGTTGAGGTAGGTCTTGTACCAGAGTCGTTGCAATAGAAGTGAAATAATTGTTGAAGAGGTTTGCTGATTCAGCATGCATCTGCAAGCGCATTCTCGTTTAAGCAGAGTGAGATGTTTTTTATGGTTGTCTTTCTACCTAAGATCTCATTTAGGACTTTCCATAATTTCCGAGACGAATTACTGGACTCTCTTTATAATAATATTCTTTTGATTTGCGTATAAGTCGATTCAGCACATTTCTATATACTGTATACGACTTTTTTGTAATTATGTCTCGTTTGAATAAATTAAACAATCTATACTTCTTTTTTATGACAAATTTTAAATCCGTAGAAAACCATTCGGCTTGTTATTTTTCACTTTTTTATTCTTTGTTAATGGAAAACATTCATCATAAATCGAGCAAATAAGATCATGCAGTACCCTCATTGCAAGGCCAGCATTGGAGTAACTGTATACTTCAGCGAAGCTTGCTTGTTGCATTTTGCTGACAAAACGTTCTTGGAACTGAGCAACATTGATCGGCCTTGACATGTTGTTAGGACAAGAGGTTTCTGTGTCGCAGGAAAGTATGAGCATAATTGGATAGTGGTCAGAGAGGTCAACATTCAAGACTCCAGAAGTACATATTGCACCTGGGTAAAAATTTAACCAAATATGATCTATCAGCGAATGCTGAGTTATAAGATTTTCAGGAGAATATCTGGTAGGCTTATTAATTGCCAGGAAAATAGCCGTGAGAACTAATGACGTGAATGAAATCTTCAATTGATGATAAAACTCGATTATTCAATAAATTAATGTTGTAGTCTCCGCAGTGGATACCATTTTTATAACTTGTCGTAGATGGTAGATAATGGTCTAATAGAAACGTATTAAAATCATTTATTGATCCACTTGTATGTCTGTAAAAACAGCCAAGGAACATAACGTTAGTTTTATGTTTAACTGTGGCACTTAGAACTTCGGTTACGTCGCCGACCTTACACAAGTTATCAACAAGCTTGAAATCTAGAATTTTTTTTTTGTGATAAAGAGTGATACCGCCTCCGTATCGGTTGCGAAAGACATTAAGTTTTTCATATTCGGGTACCGAGAACATGACATTAATGTCCAATGATAGCCAAGTTTCAGTACACACAATGATATCGTATTTAACACTTAATGACTGTAGTAATACTTCTAAAACTGAGAAGTTTTTACGCATACTCCGAATGTTTACTAGAGTAAAAGAAAAGGTATGATTATTAAAGTCACTAGTTTTTCTATTAAAATCATTGACATCAGAGAGTTGGCAATTAAAATCAGGAAAATTATCATTACTTTCATCACAAAATGAAAATGATGAAATCATTGCAGTTGAAACAGTACAATGACATTCAATATAGACATTAAAACACTTTACTCAGAGGACAGTCGCGTTGTTTAAAAGCATTACTTCAAGCTGCTTCAGATCACTACTATTATTAATTAACATAGGTTGTAGATCGTTAAGTTTATAATAGATACTCCCGTTTCTTGAGTATATTCGCAGAAGAGGCGGAAGGAGCGTAGTTTGTAGAGAAGCGCTGACCTTTCGTGCGTTAGATATTCGATGACGTAGATATCTTGAGACTTAACCGTTTTTACGGTACGTGATGGAGAACGAACTAATTTATCGCTGCCTCATGTTATCCTTGCTGCTGCTGCTGCTGCTACTTGCCAATAGAAGGTATTGAATTACGCTCCTTAACTGAGGCACTCACGCAACCAGTTACCCTCGTTAGCTCGCGCGAACAGCGAGGCGCTGTTGTTCTCTTAGGAAACGATGCTCCGCGCTCGGTTTCCGGCTAGCGTCTTTTTCACTGCTTCATATATTTCCAAGTGTATTTTACAGCCGTACTGTCCATTGCGCACCAATAGCTCCAGGTTTTACTTTCATCCCCGGACGCAATGTTTTTGCCCAATTGTTTTCTTTGTATTGTTAACAAAAAGCATCACTCCGTATTCCCCCGCGGTCTCTCTCGCGCAAATTCATATTCTTAACATTTCTCCGGGAACACAAAGAGAAAGAGCGCGCAACAAAAGCTGTTTTGAGTTCTTTTTGGCTCACCAGTTTTTAAATGGTTTAAGGCTGGCGTTGTGAGACTCCATTGTTACCAAACAACGACATCACCGCCTGGCGTTGACGTCTTGGGGGAAGTTAATGAAACATGTCGGGTCAGTTCCGTAGATTTGTGTCAACTCCCTCACCATCACTTCTTATCATGGCGCAGATATATGTTGTGCGCATCATTAATTAGCTATACAGCAGTATTGTACTTTCGCTGTATATCTGCTGCATTGAATCTTACCGTTTTCTCTGTCTGCAGTTTTGGATTGTAAAGAGTTTTTCCCTTTTTGGCTTTGTACATATAATCCTCCGTTCTGTGGGCCTAGTGCGCACATCTCTTATGCCAAATAATTGGAAGCGTAGATAGTCGGCACACACGTCTTTCGGAAATATCTTTAAGCTCGGCTGCGTAGACACGGTAGCATGAACGACATGCAAGCTGCGGATCCTCGCCCCACGTTGTTTGTGCAAATGTGTAGTGTGGCCCCGGCATCAGTGTTAATCGTTGCTGAAATTTACCACCATCTCCCCCCCCCAGGCGCTGCAACAGTTGGGATGCTTCTCTCACCCCTGCAGCCACTTCACACTGTACTGTCGACGCTGGTCTGCCACTTAGATTACTTTCCCTTGATGAACTTTAATTGTCTCGTGTATAGCGAGGTAGGCCTGCTTTAATGAACCTCTCTTGCCCAATTACTGCTGACTGGCCCCGCAGCCAGGTAATGGGCCCCTGTGAGGCCCGGGGCCTGCTGTGTCTTTGTAGCTCTGCTGAGGCTCAGTGGGGCTTAATTGGTGCCAATTGAGCTTGTGAGACAACGTAGTGTCGTGGGCAGGGGTACGTGAGGTACTAAGTGTCGGCAGTTTGGTACGGTACGTACCCAGTGTGGGCAGCACGAAACACAGGGTTACATGAAGTACCAAGTGTGAGCAGTAGGATGAACAGAGAACATCAGTCCGGTGTAAAGAAAATCTTGTTGTACGATTCAATTTATAAATTTTTCAATGCAATGTTTTGGTTATTCTGCGTATATACTAATGCTCGGTCACTTCATATGAGTAAAATGAATGAACAAATTTATGTTTCTGCGATGCCGCTTTTAGTCAGTGCAAAGCTCCTTAAGAAAATTAAGCTGCTTGGCAGGTGTTTTAATCTCTAATATAACCAGTAATGCATCGTGTGCCTGCGTGTCTGCCGTTGAAGTTACAGGCTACGTTCTGAAATTTCTCACTCAACAATAGAAGTAGACCTAGTACATTTGAGGTTCTCTCTGATCTTCACAGGTATCTCCCTGAGCTCCTTGCGCCATGAACGCTGGTTTTCTTTTTCTCTAAGAAATTCTGTGAAACTGTACGCCAATTTTTCTTAGAATCTGCTTAGCTTTTGTGTGCAAAGTCTTTGCTCGTGTTTTCCTTTACACTCCGCCAAATCTCATTATGAACTCGTAGAGCTTGTCATCTCACCACCAGCAGCGCTGCAATCGCTCGCACAAGCTCGCCGCAACTTGCAATCTTAATTTATGCATAGCCTCCAACTCAAATGTTTCCCCTCATTTCCTCTTTAACTGAAGAGCTAAAAGGCGCTCGTATTTTGCAGGTCTCCTTTTTGAAGCGCTTTGTTGCCAGACTTCTTTCACCTCCTCCGCTGCCCGTGTAGAAGTTGGCGCTGAAAAATGGCTGTGCGGCAGCTGGCGCGAGGGGCGCTGCATTCTATCGCGTCATTTACGGTAGCGGCGGCGATTCCGAGGGTGGAGAGGCCCGGCTCCCGGCCACTATCGTCTTATATAATACATGCTGTGCGGATTTATGCCCTTCCATCGTACTGATTGTTGACACTTGGCAGTGGTAACGGTGTCAGGGCTGCAGTCCAGAACGCTTGCGATTTCTGTCTGTGTAGTCGCAAGACAATATTTTTTCAACTCAATGCACCCCTGAATTGCATTATCTGCTGTAGGCTAGAGTCTGGAGCGGTGTCGGTGACTCGATAGGTCCCCAGCTACGTGCAACATTAGTGTTGTCCGTAGCTCTGGTAGTATTGCAAGAGAGGCTTCAACGCAATCACTTGTCCTCCCATGTTCTACCGCTCCTATAAAGAAAGCTTCTCGAGTGGTCTCGTGCACCCAACAATTTGGTTGCAAGGACATCTGTCCATGCAGGGAGTGCAACCCATGACTCAATACTAGTGGGGCAGCGGACAGTGACCCAGTTGCACGGTGACAGGTCGTGGGGATGTTTGTGCTACTGGTGGCGTTTCTTTGGCACAGGCAGGGGAGCGTCACGCTGGACACAATCACTACAGGCATTACAAAGAGTCACCACAAGCGACACCGCAACAAGCAGAACAGAGTCCCTCTCCCCCCCCCTCCTATCCATCGGGTCACAATAAGAAGCTCCGCTGATGGCCTCAGCCAGCAAGTCGTATCCAGGATACAGATCTGGCCCCATCTCCAGCTCAGGTGGATCCATCTATCATCCAAAGAGACCCTTACAATCTTCCTCCGAGAAAAAAAAAACTTTCCTAATCATTAGCACGATTGATGGAACTCGGCGGCACTGAAAGATTACGGAGGGATGGCGAGAGAGATATTGCAGAAGGCGAGATGGATGGAGAGAGAGCGGCAGTAGGTATTGTGTCCTGGGGGACTGGGCAGCAGGCGGGTGAGGTGATGCCCTGGGTCCTGAGGGTGAGGGCAACAGGCGAGTGAGGTGATGCCCTGGGTCCTGAAGGTGAGGGCAACAGGCGAGTGAGGTGATGCCCTGGGTCCTGAGGGTGAGGGCAACAGGCGAGTGAGGTGATACTCTAGGTCCCCAATGTAAGGGCGGCAGGTTTGAGACGTGACGCCCTGGGCCCCGAGTTCAAGGGTAGCAGGTGAGTGACGTGATACCCTGGGCTACCTTTATTTTCATAGGCTTAGCACAACTTCGGTTCTTCTCAGTCTTAGCAGAAGTGCTGCTTGTCTGGTACGTGGGGCCGTCTGCTCATGCAGTGGTAACGCCATTCTTTCTTGGTAGTTCTGCATCAGTTGCCCTCCTGCCGCATTGATCACCTGCTGCCTCCTTCAGTGACTGAACAGTCCACGCTCATCACTAGGGTAGTGACTTATCACAATATGCACGCATATTCTATCCAATGGCATGGCTGAATTTTGATCTCTTAAATAAAATATGATCCCGCATACGCTTCAGTAGTATAAGTTATTAAAATCAAAATTCAGTCATACAATTGGACAGAATATAAGTGCATATTTTGCAAAGTGACAACCCTATTCATCACCCTCTACTTCATTTAGTGATAGACCAGCAACGTTCATTACCCAGTGCCTTATTTAATGACTGACTAGACCACGTCCATTACCCTCTGCCTCATTTAGTGATTGAACACACCACGTTCATCACCCGCTGCCTCATTCATTTGCATGGGAGTACCGCGCGCTAGGTTTGCTCTGCCCTCGAGGCGCACCAGCGTTGCCATCATTTAATTATGTGGAGCAGCCGCGGTAGCGCTGCCCCTACCTCCTCCCCCCCCCCCTGCTGAGGTAGGTGCTCTGCTGCTGAGGCTGCGGCTCATTGAGGCAGTAATTGCGACTGTCATGTGTTCGAATCTCATCATCGCCAGTAGGACTTTTGCAAGGACCACCCCTCGTGTTGCGCCAGGTAGCGTGCTGTACCGGGCTCTTTCAATTAATTCTCGGTCGCTGGGTCCGTTCCGTATCTTCACCAATGCCATCTGACAGTGGCTGTTATCTTTAATGTAAACAAACCATTTAAAAATGACGGCACTCGGGGACACAACTTGCTCCATTGCCGGTTCTGTGGAATACAACCGACTACGCGGCACACGTAGTACGCGTCTCGGTGCGCGTTGTTGCACTGCGCTGACTAGGACAATGTTTCCCTCGCTATTCAGCCATGTGCGTTTTTATTTGTCTTTGCTGTTTTAGCAAAAGTATAGAATTTTTAATTTCGATTATCGACAGCCGGGTGCTGTTTGTTTGAAAACTTTCGACGGCTTCGGCCGTGGTAGCTTTGTTGCCTTTCTGCTAATGCTACTGAGCTTTTTTATGGCTATTTAATTAAAAATATTCACTAAGAACATATGCACCCCCTTGCAATGTCGAGTATGATTAGGTAGAAGGTAAATCAAGTCATCCTGCGAGCGAATTACCGAGCCCCGTATTATTTGTACTCCTTAACAGCCACAAAACTGAGATCGCTGCTCTTTGTTGGCGTGCGAAGCAGAGCATGTCACAAGAACTAATTATATGCTAATATGACAGCCAATAGGAAACTCAGAGCTCTACGTGTCGTCAACTGCCGTATTGCAAATGATCTTATTTCGCCGGCTGTGCCTTACGACAGCTTACGGTGTCTTGATGGTATACGGAATCTTGGAGGCGACGGAGATGCCTTCCTGTGAGTTGGTGAGTCTTACATGGGCGTGTTGGCAGAGGTGTTGCATTTTGTTTGGTTCTTTCCGTTGTGTAGGATATTGACATCACAGTGACTAGAGCTCAGCCCAGCTATTGTTGCCATGTTTTTGCTGCTGGTGGGAATTACCCATCTGCTGGTCCCCTGGTGAGCAGATTGGGTTGCTTCTTATTCTTACATTAGCTACGTGGTGTATGCAAGGCATGGATCACGTACGAAATTTATATGTAAAGTAAACACCGTTGTAACTGTGGGAAATTGCGGTAAGATGAGCGACGTTTATGCTTCTTAACGACACCTTGTATCCAGTTGATAGTGATGAAAAAGCAGCAATATATTTGTAGCAAATGTATTTCTTGATTTCATCGTTAGCTAAAGTTGCGCAGCAGTTAGTTTTCTGCTACCTCTAAGTCTACACTATAAAATTTCTTTCGCCACCAATCTCCAAAATGTCCACCGGTCTCCAGCACCGAACTTGTGCGTGTGAGTATCTAACTTTTGCGTCTAAATGTGAAGTATTAAGGCTCCTCCTACACAGCCATACAAAGTTACACGCTCTCCTTCGCTTGCACAAAATACCTCCTGACGAGCCAGCACTGTGACCTGTGTTGGCCATATTCGTAAGCTCTTCGCTGCTTGTGCGTCAGTCTCAAAGTCGCGCACCTTAATAGAAGCTTTAATCAGTGTCATCCAAAGCTCACTCATTTGTTTGTCCCGTTTCAAAATTACCCAAGTTTCTCAATCGATGAAAACTCCGCCGGAACAGCTCAGCACAGAACTGGGTCGCGGGCCGGTGGTCCATGTGGCCGGGTGCGGTACCGGCCCGGCGCCATACCGGCACCCCGAGTTGCGGTTCCATTCCGTTCTCTGCCCCTGCCAACGTCGCCACTTTTTGTTCCTTCCATGGAGTCGCTTTGCATCCTCGCTTTTTTGAGCAATTAAGGCAGTCTTGATTGGTTCTCCTCAGTTGCAATCTCTTGGACGATGGACGGACCAATCCTCTCAATCCTGCGCTCGTGTCGGCGCCTATTAGAGGTGGCTGTCCCCTGCGTCTGCGCCTCATCCTCTCCAGGACAAAACTCACTAACTCGCCGCCCTGGAAAAGGTTAGTCGAAATCTTCAGAGACACCGGCGAATGAAAGCGCTCGGACCGGGCCATAGATTGCTTCTCTGACTTACCGATATTCATTTCCGGGTCTTTTTAACGAACCTGGAATCAAAGAAACTATGGCGATGCAAAGGAACAAGTGAAGATTTGAAAACTGTTCTTAGGGATTACTTTGAAATAAGTGTATATGGCCATCGAACTTGGTGTCAAAGAACTTGCTGTGAACCTTCTTCAGTGATCGTGCCGTACTTCTTCAGTTATAAATGAGGAAATGATCTGTCAATTGTAACAATCATAACAAATGAGCGCTGTCAATTTTACTTTAGCTCAGTAGAACTATCGTCTTTCACAGTTTCAACACATGATAACAAATTATCCCTTACTTATTATTATCTCCGCCGAGGAGGTTCTGTTTGTATCGACTTTGTGTGTTTGTCTGTCTGTCACCAAGATAATTCAAACAGTTATGGACGGATTTTGACGAAATTTGCAGGAAGTATTTGATATGTTACGAGGACCAAATGATTAACTTTTGGAGAAGATCCTTTCATCCGTGTGTTTGCTTGTCTGCCTCTTTTTTTTCTTAATGCCGTAGCTCAAAAAGTTACGGACAGATCTGTATGGAATTTGCAGAAATTCTTTTCGTTCTTCTTTTTTTTTTTTTTTGCTCTACGCTTTTTTTTTCTTTCTTTCTTTTGTTTATAAGTAACATAACTCTAAAAGATATGATCGGATCTTCATGAAATTTGCAAAAATTGATAGAAATGTTAAAAGGCACAATTAGATGACCCCTCACAGCTCCTGTATACGGCCCTCTGCTCCCCCGATTGCGTCACACACAACTCCCCGATTGCTTCCCTCACAGCTCCCCCGACTACGTCCCTCACAGCTCCTCCCGACTGCAGCCCTCACAGCTCCCCCGACTGCGTCCCTCACAGCTCCCCCGACTGCGTCCCTCACAGCTCCTCCCGACTGCAGCCCTCACAGCTCCCCCGACTGCGTCCCTCACAGCTCCTCCCGAGTACAGCCCTTACAGCTCTCCCGACTGCAGCCCTCAGAGCTC
>LQNS02276621.1:6210908-6223484 GCA_001587735.2 Parhyale hawaiensis
CTCACTGTACCAGTCCTCACTATACTAGCCCCACTGTACAGCTCTCACTGTACCAGCCCTCACTGTACCAGCCCTCACTGTACCAGCCCTCACTGTACTAGCCTTCTCTGTACCAGCCCTCACTGTACGAGCCCTCACTGTACCAGTCCTCACTGTACCAGCTACACAGCTACAGCATCGCACGCTCGCTACTGTCTCCGCTCCAGCGTCTATCGTTCGAGCGCCTGCAAATTGATCAAAGCTTTCAAGGCGCGCGTGACTTGAAGCAAAAATTTCCTAGGAGTGACAATGATTTTATGATGCGACTGCGGACGCCGACATTTCTGAGGTGTTGGTAGGGCAGTTTTGGAGTTGGTACCTATCATTGTGCCAGCTCTTATCTTCGTATCGTGGCATCTTCCTCTGGTGTATTATAGGTAAAGTCCCTCTAGTCCCTCGTACAAGGTTTTATTTCACTGTTTATGTATCTGTAACCAGGCACGTGCCGTTAGAATGTACTCTGGGTAGGCATTATAAAACTATCTGAAGGAATGTGAAAAATTTTAAGGTATTGTGTTCACTTAAAAATTGTATTTGGCTATTTCTAAAGCAAATCTATTGGTACTCTATAGTAGCAAAGAATCTGTTACTTTCTCATAGAAGTCGAAAGATGGATTTTGGCCCAATTTCTTTAGTCTTTATTTTTCAATAGATGTTAAAGTAAGTGAAGTAAGTCTTTTATTAGTCATTCTGCTCCTAGTATAACTTTTCATTCTTTTCACTGCTGAAGTCGACCTCTCTAGTAAGTAACATTAGTTACAGAAATTTCACAGCACTGGGGAAACGTTTGTTCGAGGCCGCGTTTGAAAACCTAACTTAACAAAGTTGAAACTGATTTTCATCCCAGCCGCAGTGCTTTGTAAATATTGCTAAAATTTGTTATACCACTTGTATTCATATCAGCTAATCAAACAATATGAGACGAACAGTAACCTTTTGAAAACGGAAAATCCTACTGTTATTTTTTTTTATGCTCGCAAACTGCACAGAATAATCTTTTTCTTTTTTCTTTAACTAAAGTGCCGTTTAATTGGATACCAGCGCACTCTTTTTATTTTATTTTTTGTACCATACTCTTCCACATGTCCTAACAACTTTCGTACTTTTTTTTCGTTTTAGATCGTTCAGTTGTTCATGTGTATCTTCAGCTAGCACTGAAGATATCTTCTGGCTAATGATTTCTATTGCAATTAAGGATAAATGGAAGATGTTACAACCTCAGACGGTCAGTTATGTTCACTCCTGAAACTGTGGGTACATTCTTCTGTATTTTTGTGTACCAAACAGTCGAGTTGCTGCCCCGGCTCTTGCTTCTGTAAGTCAACTACAGTCAGGTAATGCCTGTAGAAAAGTCTTATATAGTCTAGCAAAGCTCTGCATCTGCGTGATACGGCAAGCAGACAACTGCTCGCACTACCACTTGAATAAGGGTGCCCGCTACAGCAAAGCTCTACACATACCTGCATCTAGAGCCGACAGCTGTTCCTACCATTACTGGAATTAACGTTCGTCTGTGCAGCACCGCTGAGAAGATACCGCAGGACCTCCATGATCGGCCGCAACGCTAACGCGTCGCACCCGCGCCCCCGTGTTTGCTTACAATCGCGCCAGTGTTTGCTCAGTGTTGAAGTTACGATTGCTCCTTGTCTTGGGTTCATATTGGAGGAGTAGCGAGAGCTACCGCCATTGTTCTGCCTCCTCTGGATTTGTGTTAGTGAACAGCAAGAGGCTGTGTGTGTGTTTGTGTTGTGGTGTCACTGAAAATATTCTAATGATGATATGCGGTGTGCTGCTGGGAATGAGATTATACGGCAGTATTACCAAGAATTTTTGTTACTACAGTGTAAAGGTAAGACTGCGTGAAGTTAGTACTCCGTTTCCATACGAAAGTAATAACAAGGCTATACAGACACACGCAGAGTGTGTCTGTTGACGGTGTTTTGAGTGCCTCAGACGTTGTGAAGTCTAGCGTCCCTCAGGGTAGCGTACTTGGCCCGCTGTTGTTCATTCTGTATACTAGTGACATGTTCACATCGCTGGAGAACACGATCAACTATGCCGACAACTCCTCTTTGATAGCAGTGATACCTGCTCCCCGCATGCGTAATGCTGTAGCTTAGTCCCTGAATAGGGATCTGTCACTCACTAGTGGAATGGGATTATGCAGCAGTAGCACCAAGAATTTTGTTATTATAAAGGTAATACTGCGTGAAGTTGATACCCTGTTGTCATACAAAGGTAATAGCAAGGTTATACAGACGCAGAGTGTGTGTGTTGACGGTGTTTTGAGTGCCTCAGACGCAGTGGAGTCTGGCGTCCCTCAGGGTAGCGTACTTGGCCCGCTGTTGTTCATTTTGTATACTAGGGACATGTTCTCATCGCTGGAGAACACGATCAACTATGCCGACGACTCCACTTTGATAGCCAGTAAGACGAAGTCTGTGATTGTCGGTCAGTTTCGGACACTTTCTCCGTAGCATCCACATCTGGAGATAGATAACGCTTTGCTTTAGGAGTCTAGCTCCTTGGAGATTCGTGGTGTTGTCTTTGATAAGAAGCTTTCTTTTGAGCCGCATATTAGGCGACTGGTGTCGCGTGCTTCCAGAATGATTGGGCTCCTGCTTAAGGTGAATTCTATGTTGGATGACAGTAAGATTGTCCGCAGATGCTTTGCTGCTGCCTGTGTTGAAGTATTGCTCACCGGTCTGGGCTTCAGCTGCTGACAGTCACATGCGTCTGTTGGACCTACTTGTTGGTTCAGCCAGCAGGCTGTCCGCGAATAATGATCTGGTGAACCTGTCCCACAGAAGAGGGGTGGCCGAACTCTGTAAGTTTTATAAGGTGTATAAAAATGAGGGGCATTGGTTGTATTCTTCTGTCCATGCCCTCAAGGTCTTTGGGAGACTTACACGTTCTGCGGTCGGCGGGCGCACTCTTTCTTGTTGTAGAATATTATGTGCCGTACTAGTCAGTTTAGTCGGTGCTTCGTGCCCTGGTCTGTTAAGGTTTGTAATTTATTGCCCGCCTCGGCTTTCGGTCGTATTGGACTGGAGGCGTTTGGGTCAGCTGTTAATGGTTTTTAGTTTGATTTCTTTTAGCAGCGTTTCAGGCTTCCCGGCGCTGCCTAATGCTTCATCTGGATTGTGTTATCTGTCCGTGATGGCCCGAGGGTGAAGTTTTAATAATAATAATAATGTATAGCTGTACTGTACAGAAATAACTGAACAGCTCAATTGCTACTCTAGGCAGTTCGTATCAATTGTTATGCGTCCACTAGAAGGAATGCTGGATCTGTTTTCATATTCATAATTTGATGATTCTATTTTGTATTCTTGCACGACACTTGTTATCTACACCGTGCCTCATGCTGCCCGTTCGCTGCTGACCCGCACCCGACAGTTGAGTGCCTCTGCTCTTGGAGTGGAAGTTCGATGAGGACTTCAGTATCATCGGCCGCCGATTCGTCGCCAGTCTGTGCCAAAGTTATGAGAATTGTACCGTGTCTCACACTGCAAGTTAGGGTAGTAACTTCGTCATATTAGTTTGCCATTTATTAGTTGCAGTGCGAGCAAAATAAAACCTGAAAGGGAAACCGGACACAACAGCGTACTGAGATCGATGGATGAAACCGGTTGAATATGTTGACGGCGTTTATATGATAAATTATGTCTGCTGTGCTTCTAGCGCATCCGAGCTCCCTGATGTCTGCTCAGTTGTGCTGTAGTTAGGCCTATAGCAGTGACTTCTAAACACTTCATCAAATGTTGCAGTAATGGTTAATATATTGACTGAACTGAAGGTCATTCCCAGTACCTCATACAGTTCAGCCAACGTCGCCGTCTGCGCTCACACCAGCATTGCTACGGGATTTTGCCCTACATAATAACAAACTATGGTACCAGCATACCCCACACACCAACGTACTCCACACACCAGCATACCCCACACCCCAACATACTCCGCGAAGTAGAGTTACGGGAACAGCGCAGTAATGATCTCCATTCCCGCCATTCCCAACATTCCAGCTCGTCGGCAGTCTAGACCCTCACGTCTCCGATTTGAAGTTTGGGTCAATATTTTGGTGCGGGGCCCAACGTATGCCAATTGAAGCTCATATGAGGCCAGCGGTCTCTGGTGGTGTGGGGCCACAGACGCGTGCAGTGTGCCCATCATCGCAGTTATTATAATAGTGAACGTTTCGCCATGCTGCACTTGTGAATGTGTAAGTGGCTGTTGCTCTACTGAAATAACCTGTGTGTGCCCTATGTAGCTAGTGCAGTGGGTGCAACATTGCCGTGTTTATATGAGTTATATCGCGGCATTCCTCCTTATCCAAGTGCCACCTCCCGGGTGGCGCTCTCGTCGTTCGCGACGACTTGTGTGCTTGTTTGTGTACGCGGATCGTGTGCGTGCGGGCGGCGTTCAAGTTGGTACGCTGTGCTGCTCGCTCTATCGCTGATTAAGTTAGTTTAGGTTATGTAAGGTTAGGTTAGGTTGGGTAAGGTTAGGTTAGGCTAAGTAGTGTTTATTTTAGCGGAGACGCGCGCAGGAAAGCTTACTTGAACGCAAGATCGTCGTGGACGACGTGAGTGCACCCGGGTGACGGCAACTTACTACTGCAGTGAAACTTTGGTCCTGTCTTCCTTAGAGTTTTGTTTTTTCTGCATGCGACACTTGCTGAGCAGCTGAGGATGCGCTGGCGCTGCTGCTGTGACCCCTCGCTCGCAACAGTGCATTTAGTTTGTGCTTACTTACTGGTACATTGTTTGATTTTTGTACAGCGGACAGTACTGTGCTCACGTCTTAACAGTCGTCATTTTATGACGCAGTGAGCTTGTATTTTCTGTGTGTAGCATATGTGTTGAATCGTCCTGGAGTTCCTGATAACCTGTACAATTATGAGGAGTGTATTCTTTATTTTATGTGTTGGTCTCACAGGGTGGCAGGCAGTGCAGTGCCGTGGGGGTGACGACCTCCAGCGACGTGCCGGTCATCGCTGCCGCTTGGTACACACCTGACATTATCAGTCATAAATTTGATGCTCGTTTATGGTGGCCTTTGATTTGCATGCTGACACTTGCAGACCCCTAGCTAAGTATTCGCTGTTGTTGTGACGGAAGCGTGCGCGTATTTTTTATCATGAGCGTAGAGAAGATACGCATCTCTTGTATGAATCAGAGACAGTTTTAATATCCAATATTTTTAGCCAGACTACTATATCCAGCTTGTTTTTTCTCTCGAAGTATAACTGACTGCTTCCTTTTCTGTTGGTGCGACGGAGGGACGCTGCCACGAGCCGTCCGTCTCACGCTGGGGTAGTGCGTGTTGCGTGTCACGCAGCGTGGGAACCGTCATGCCGTCTAGCAGGTCCTTGGGTAGCTCAGGCTGCGCAGTATATGCGCTGGTTCTCATGTCTGCTTCTCGCGCTGATTTTGTACTTTTACCATATACGTGTGTGGCCTATTGTTGAGTGTTCGAATGTGTCGTTCAGCACCGTGTACTGCCGTTGAGAAAGTATACGTCGCCTCTGCGCCCCATGGATGATGACTTATTGGCGTTGTTTCTTTTATTATTATTGGCAACTATGCTGCAAGGGTACTTTTGTGATCATGTTGTCCGAGCAGGTACGGTGCGCAGGTTATGCAGCATATCCAATTATCCATCCTCTGGTCCTCCTCATCAGGCCACCAGTGTGCGTCACGATGTATCCTTGAACGATTCATTGGTTGGCTTCCTTTCTCTTAATATTTCTTGAGTAAATATTATTATTATTAAAACATCGCACCCCGGGTCAAGGAAATGGTGAAGTCGATTAGAACGCTAGGTTTCCCCAAAATGCCCCTAAACGCTACTAAGAAACACCGCTTGAAAATCCACCCGCGGTTGACTTAGCGCCTACAGCCCCGCACCGCCGTACACAGGTTCCTGCATTAATTGCGTTCCATGCTGCCGCGGGTCGGGAAATGAACCGCCGACTAGAGTGGCAAGCTTGGTCCCTTAGAAACGACACTGCGAAGAATGAGCCTCAGCTGCAGCGTGTGTGTTTCCCCTAAAAGACTTTGGAAGGACCCCTAGAAACGACACTGTGAGGGATAAGCCTCTGCTGCAGCTTGGGTGTTTCTTCCAAAGACTTTGGAGGGTCCCGTAAAACGACACTGCGAGAGATGAGCCTCAGCTGCCGCTAATTGTGTGTTTCTCCCAAAGACTTTGGAGTGACGAATAGGGAAATGTGACCAGTGCCCCTTATTATTCAAACATTGTAAAATATTCAAAGACGAGCAGCGCTTCGTATATGGGACGAACATACCAATTGTAAATGATGGTCTCGGTGCTTCATTAGCTCCAACGGTGCTACAATACATAAGATAGAGAAACAGTGCTGTGCACAGTCCCTTGCGACCTAGTCGAGATGCTGCCACATAATCTCTTGCTTGCGTGTACTCTCCCGTTCCATTGTAGTGACCTGGTAACAGTAATTACTTTGTAGCGTTAGCCAAACTTATTGCCGCAACTGTGCTTCATATATGCCGCTTCTCTCATGTCGCTCTGCAGCTAAAATTATTTAAGTGTACTAAAGTGTGAAATTCTGTGTAACAACCGCAACCTAGAATTATACGGTATTTTAATTTAAACCTTTTTATCAGAATTTCTCAGTAACTTTACTTATATGTCAGTAAAGCAGTTAAAGCTGCAAAGTTACTTTTATGCATGTCATGTCGGTCAGCAAGAGCGTTCTGCACAGTGCTGCCAATCGCTCACACTAATACTCGCTTGCTGTCCGCCGTATGGACAGCCTGCGCTCGGTGACACCTGTCCATCGTCCATCACCGTGATGGACTCTAGTGTCCGCTATAATACATNTATGCATGTCATGCCGGTCAGCAAGAGCGTTCTGCACAGTGCTGCCAATCGCTCACACTAATACTCGCTTGCTGTCCGCCGTATGGACAGCCTGCGCTCGGTGACACCTGTCCATCGTCCATCACCGTGATGGACTCTAGTGTCCGCCATAATACATCAGGTGGTGCACACGAGAGACAAGAAATAGCGGTGCGTGATGAGACTCGTCCTGTGCCTCATACATATTTTAGCCTCCATACCAATAAATTTGGAGCCTATTTGGGCGGCAGAAAATGCCGAGGCTTCTTCGTACTGCCCCCAGTTTCGGCGTTCAGTGTTATTTGTACGGGGCAGCGTTCGGCAAGTGCGGTCTGAACCTCAGCCTCGTTGCGGCCACACGTGTGGCTGCCTGTGGCCTGGCTGTAGTAGTTGTTGTTGTTGTTGCCACACGTGTGGCAGCATGTGGTCTGGTTGTGCTTGCCACAGGCATACTTGTGGCCTATTTATAGCCGTGCTTGTCAGGCGGCTTTGCTACGTGACCGCTGCAACAACGGGCATTCTGTTGCTATTTTTGTCCTTTAGTGATCCTGTTTGCAGACCGAAGAATGCTTTGGTATCTTTGATGCTCATACTTAGATAGTTTACCCCTTTTTATAGACAGGTATATTTTTATACCGGCGTATTAAATTTTCCGAATGACTATCAGTTGATCTTATGTGTATAGTCGTAAATTACTCTCGTGTTACGTGATTCATCAGCAGAGTGCGCCATGATTCGGCTGTTCTTGCTCTAGTGCGTGCCATATTTTACATTGGATGTGATCAGATAAGTGGCGACAGACGGACTGAGAGGCCCATTCCCAAAAAAAGAGCAGCAGCACACACTTTGTCTGCTCTGAGACATAACCGTTGTGCAAAGGCATACAAAATTTCATGGACATAGCGGTAAACGGCTACCGAGGGGATGATTTTTCATTGGAATGAACAATTGCGGCAAATGGGCTGGAATGCTGAGTTATCGCATTCCATTTGTAATGGAGGTCAGTTGTACAAAGTTGCCTCGGAGTTGTGGAGGGTGCTGCTCCTAGAACATATGGATCCGATTTTTGAACGTGTTGATTGCCTGTGCTTCGACAGTTACCAAAGGATGTCTATTCCAAGTGTAGGTTAAAAATCTGCGGTCACTGCATGGTTTTCCAATGCATGTGTATATGGATTTCGCCTCTTTCTCGAATGTGGTTGTCTACCATCATTTTCAACTTGTAGTTTTATCAGCAGCTTGGCAAGTTGCCTCGGTCAGTATATATAGCTACATTTATATCTAGGAAGTACCAGGACAGAGTGACAGTACCGTTAGTGTCTGCTTGCACAGGCGGCTTTTACCCTTTTCTGTACCAATTAAAGTGCAATTTTCGTAAGCAGAACACTCATTGGAAGTGCGACCAAATGGACTTTGCGGGTTTTAAGAATTAAGATAAGCGTACCACGATGCTCTTGCTGTCGTGTGTTGTATCCAGAACCTGCCGCATCGCAGCTGGCAGTCTGTGCCCCACCGGCGCTGCCGACAACATGCACCGACTGCGAGTTCGTTATTATTTGGTGGAACTTTGGCGTCGTTCTGCCGTGTAACTTTGGCAACTTTGTAAAGGCAAGAAGTCCTCTAATCTTGCTAACAAACTTTCAACTATTCTGATAATTCTAGCGCCTGGAATCCCTGTGTTGCAGTTTGCTTATTCTGCGCCTCTTGATAGTGAGAAGAAAAAAAATGGTCCCTGCTGCAGGCGCAGCGCGTAGAAGTTCTTCTTGGTCTTACTTGGAGTGGAGACTCGGTGGTATGCTGCTGAGCCTGGGCGACGGGGCTGCTCCTGAAGGTTACTAGCAGCCTTGTAACTTCCTCTAAACTAAGAGATAGCTTCCTCTTCATCTAATTCCGGTAGTAGGGCAACTCGGGCTTGGCGCAACTCCTATCAGTTAATGCACAGCTAAAGTGTCTTTTCCTGCTATTCTAATTTTGGCCAACACTCACCCCAGGCGTTAAATATAAGAAGAAGCGATATTTTTCCTTCTCTCATTCAAGCGCACGTCTCTGCTGTATGGGAAAGTTCGCGATGGAATGTCTCGTCACTGCTCCAACGAATGCTCCCATTCCGACACAGTACACATACAATATACAAAGTGCACGTACCGCGTGCACTCATGGCGCGTATACAGCGCATTTTCTCACGCCTGTATGAGAAGAGCCCCACCCGCCTGAGCCTCCTCAGCGTGACCTGTCTTACGTCATATCCTCTGGTGCCTCTGCGTGTGTGTGTGGGGGGGGGGGGGCGTGCATGGAAGCGACCCTCCGCTCGGGTGTTTTTTCCTCTTCTTNGGGGGGGGGGGGGGGGCTTGGGGGCTGCGAACAGCACAGCAGCAGTGCCAGTGTGCAGTGTTGTGTGGTCTACAGCTGCAGGCACTGACAGTGGTATGGCATTGGCACTGCACTGCAGTGGCGCAGTTGCTGCAGTGCGGCTATGTGCACTGTTGTGCAGTGCGGCTGTTGGTAGACACGGAGGTAGTGTACTGCGGGTACGTCATAGGCGCTGTTGCTGCAGCAATTCAGTGTAGTGACACATGCTGGTGCAGTGTTGTGACACAAACTGGTGCAGTGTAGTGGAGTGCAGGGTGAAGTGTTTGACTTCATTAACGACGATTTTTTTTTTATTCGAACAAAGTTCACTAACACATTTCGTTGGGCGAAAAAAAAACTGGAGTTTATCGCAGACGAATCGTATTTTATTATACCATGTTTGGTGTAACAGCGAACTGTTTTGTAGTTGTGTAAACTCTTAGTGCTGCAGTTAGTGCGGTAGGTTTCTTTGACTGCAAGGCTTTAAAACTGATGTTTCAATTTTGATCGTCTAAAGGTATACGAACATCCCGTACCTTTGTGATGCATAATATGCTCCATAGATATTTTTGTTATGTACATTGTTGCTAAAGCGTGTTTGGTGTGTGGTGGTGCGAAAAAGATCTAATGTCGCTATTGAAAGCCAATAAAGCTGTTTGTCTCATTGCAGCCTAACTAGTGAGCGTTGAGCGCCAGTTTGCTCGCAGTCATTACGAGCTTCTGCGCTAACTTACGAAGTTGTTGGTTTGCAGTCGCGTTTTCTGCTGGTGTCTTCCATTCGATCTCTTAGAACGAGATAATCTAATCCCTTTAAGTGTACCTTTACCAGAACTTCAATCCTGTGCGTTGAATTTGCCGCTTCGGATCAGAGTCTCAGGCGTCAATCGCAAACCATTTAACGCTCCAAGGTTCAGTTTTTGGCCGTCTCAAACGTAATCGGTTTCCGGCTAACGCTGCAATCTCACTTCAAAGCGGCGATCCCACATTCAGCATAGAAGTTTTGGACAAGCTAAAGCTACTTGGATTAGCGTCTCTCGATCCAGACGAGCGGCTCGGAACTGTCGCCGCACTGTAGTGTCCTATGGGTTATAAATGCATGACTGTCTACAGTGGGGGCTGCACCCTCGGCGTCCCTCAACCTCTAGTTATTAGACTACTGCTGTCGGGTCGTATGTCAGTACGAAGGTTTCCACACTACGCTCGTTAATTCGTCTCAGTTCACGTGTGCCAGGCAGCTATAATTTCTCTCATGCTCAGGAGATGAAGCAGCTTTGCTTCTGTTTGGGGTCGCTCGCAAGCAGCTGATGCGCCCCTTAACAAACTAACAATTTCATGTAAAGCTGTGCTCGTATCACCAGGACATACCTAATACCTTCATCCGTCTTGCTGAATATAAATTATTCCGTTGACAAATGCTTGGGATATTTTTGCACTGTCCCCTTTTCCTTTGTAATTTAACGTGTCCTACTGATCGTTGAAGCTGATGCAAAAATTATTACTGCCGAACACTCACCCGTACCTTTCGTAATCTCTGTGTTATTTGTACCGATCGCGGAGTAACGGCGGGGATGTAGCTATAGTTGTCAGCGTGTATGTGTGTGTGTGTTTTATTGTCCGTTCTGTCCTGGTTGGTGACCAGTGTTGGAGTGAGTTCCGTTCATAGAATTCTGTTCCACTTAGTTTTGTTCACAGGCATCTGTTGCACTGCTGAAGTTCGTTCTCAGTCCAACTTCATGGGTTACGGACTTGGAGGGGCAGCAGTGTTTACATTGGCGGTCTAGTTTCTTTTGTAGTCCGGAGTCGTGTTGCAGGCACAACACCAGGGTTACCTGTGCTGTACTCGTGTCATACACCGCCCAAAATCGTGTCGCAAGCGGTAACCGCTTACCTACAAAGTAGCCTCATTTACTTAATTTTTGGTAAGGACGAGCGATTGTCGGGTTACGGTAGCCCAAACACAGGGAGGTGATCTCAGCGTTCCGTTAGATTCACTCCACTAATTCATGGCAATGTTGCTTGCCATTTAGCCTGTTGTGCTAAGTATGGAGTGTGTCGCAATCACGCTAAAACCGGGCTTCCACAACCTGAGAAAAGGTTACCGCAACCCGAGAAGTGGTGGTGAGAACGCCATCTAGCGACGAATGGTGTAAGCTCAGCGACAGTGAAATTCCGTTTTAATTGAAATATTGTCCATATAAGTTGCAAGTAACTGATTATATGTACATATTCTGGTGTACGGAGTTTATTTGTTGCATATTTGAATGAATTTGCTCATTTATTCAAAATAGACGTTTGTGCTCGGTGACCTGCATCACTGTAACCCGTGTCACAGTCGCCATCGGAGCTATGATTGCGACACGGGTTGTGACTGGCTGGGTCACCGGTGTAGCTCCGGTAACCGCGAAATGCTGATTGCGACCCACCCCTGGTGTCGGCTCTTCATTTGCCTCTTCGATGTAGCTGGAGGACAAGACAAATTCGGCTAACTACCTTGCTTTAACAGGACGTTAGTGGGCTCTTACGCAACAGTTCTTAAACCCTTGATACTTAGCTTCGAATAATGCAGTTAATACGTTCAACAATTTTCATGTAGGCAGTAAAGAGTTAACCGCATTAGTCCCATTACTTCTTGATAGTCTTCAGTGTGTTGCCGTGCCGCCCATAACAAATTCTAAGGTGCTGTAGCAGAGCGGTGCACGTACGGTGCCACATATACAGTAGCCTGGTAATAACCCAATGCAGTCCGCCTGATGACTAATTCATGTATATTTTTATGCAGGTTTTTGTAGCTACACGGAAGCAAGGATGTTCGGGATACAGTATAATGAGTGACCGCCCCCCGGGGAGAAGTCTTTTCGGTGGAGCATGCCTATCGCAGGCTTGTTGCATGAGGTTATGTGATGGTGCTGGCTATTAGACTCCGGTATATTCTCCGCAACTCTTTCAGACCTCTTGTAAAACCTTACGGTATATAATAATATCCATCAGAAGGCTACAACCAAGGCTGAATAACAAAACAGGTTAACTCATCGCTTGACGGTTCTGCGCATTTCCTCGCGTGTCTTCACGTGGAGCAAAGTTTGTGAAGCAATTTGGTACCGGCGAGTGAACGACAGTTTAGGCCAATTATTAATCTAGTCGATTTACCAATACTTCTGTTGAAGTGGGGCAGTTTTCCATATTCAGGCGTTTTATGCGTTTTTGCTGCCTGTGTTGGAGTATTGCTCACCGGTCTGGGCTTCAGCTGCTGACACTCACTTGCGTCTGTTGGATCGACTTGTTAGTTCAGCCAGCAGGCTGTGCGCTGAT
>LQNS02276621.1:6242589-6287645 GCA_001587735.2 Parhyale hawaiensis
TAGCTCCAGGCCTGCAGTGAAGTAGCTCCAGGCCTGCAGTGATGTAGCTCCAGGCCTGCAGTGAAGTAGCTCCAGGCCTGCAGTGAAGTAGCTCCAGGCCTGCAGTGATGTAGCTCCAGGCCTGCAGCGAAGTAGCTCCAGGCCTGCAGTGAAGTAGCTCCAGGCCTGCAGTGAAGTAGCTCCAGGCCTGCAGTGAAGTAGCTCCAGGCCTGCAGTGAAGTAGCTCCAGGCCTGCAGTCACGCAGCCCACATGCCCGACATCTGTCGCCAGAAGTTCACTAGCTGCAATGCCATAACGTTGCCTCGCGCCCATAGCGACTCGTCAGGAGAAGGAGACTCGCCTCGGCCGTCCTGTCGGCACAATTAGCGATGTCGATCATCGCCCAGCGATGACGTAAAACTGAGGGCAACGCAATTTTATGTCGATACCAGGGGCATTGAAGGAGTGATGGATCGCACGGCGTCGTGATAATAGAGGGTATGGGCACGGCAGGGGTACTGATGGAGAGTGTGATGGTGGCGAATGTGTGCTGTGGTGACGGGAGTGTTGATGGTGGCGAGTGTTTGCTGCATGAGTGCAAGGGCAGGTGCTGCAGGAGCGGGAGGGCAGGTGCTGCAAGACCTCGAGGATAGGTGCTGCAGGAGCGCGAGGGCAGGTGCTGCAAGAGCGCGAGGGCAGGTGCTGCATGAGCGCGAGGGCAGGGGCTGCAGGAGCGCGAGGGCTTGTGCTGCAGGAGCGCGAGCGCAGGTGCTGCAGGAGCGCGAGGGCAGGTGCTGCAGGAGCACGAGGGCAGGTGCTGCAGGAGCGCGAGAGCAGGTGCTGCAGGAGCGCGAGGGCTGGTGCTGCAGGAGCGCGAGGGCAGGTGCTGCAGGAGCGCGAGGGCTGGTGCTGCAGGAGCGCGAGGGCAGGTGCTGCAGAAGCGCAGCGCGGCGAAGTCCTCACGTCTGTCACGGTGCGCTTAGTTCGCCTTTAATCGCGCCCCTCGTGCACACCAGGGCGCTCCAAGCGTCACAATCTTACGTATTCTTATTCTCAGAACTACAGAAAAGTCTCCTCCAATCCACTTATTGTCGCAGTAATGCTGCTGCTGCTTCGGGCTGCGCTTTGTCTCGCGTTCATTGAAGAGCTGCGGCCGTAAATTCTTCCCCTTAGTGTTTCCAATGTCGTTGTTCCCTGTGAATTTTTGCCCTTGTTATTTGATCGCTGCAGATTCATTCGGCAACTCCAACTTGATGTATACAGTATACTATATTTTTTATCTTTTAAATGCTGCATTATCGCATCCCTCCGCGTAGCCTGTCTTACTGCTGTTATTTTCGATATCCCGCTCGTTCACAGTTGGCTGTTTCGCAGAGAAAGCGAGGCTGTACAGGGGACACTGCAGGTGTCATCCGCACCCGCAGAGCAATGGCTGTTATTTGGGTCTTCAGTGTCTGTCAAGAGTGTTGTCTCGTGCTCTGCTCTACAGCGAGCTGTGGGTTTCCGCAGTCACTCTAGGGGTACGTTCGATTGGCTCGAAGCCAATATCCCACATGTCTGAAACCTTAGACAGGTGCGTTTGTTTCGCCACTATAAATTATGTTGCATGTGTTCAAAACAAACCAAGTACGCTTGATACGGCTGGAACCTCTATTTACTGAGCATGAGTTTCGTTGGCTTGAAATTCAATTCAACAGGGCAAAGCCTAGGCACCTGTCCGAGGTTTCAAAAGAGTGGGCTTGTTTTAGATCGACTTGACGTATCACTCGAACGAGCCCCTAATTTAAAGCGATTTACACGTACGCGATGACGTTGTAAGTTAATTTCCCGCACTCTTTCTTTTCGACATACTTTCGGTACAAAGACAGAACCGCGTTTGAAAATCGTCTTGACAAATATTGGGGGCAACACTCTTCACAGCTATGAACTCCTTCTCCAGGAATCACAAACCTGTAACGGCCAAAGCTTCAGACGCCGCCCTAATCCATGATCTTCATGCCCCAACTGACCTAACTTCTCTGAGTCCCCTACATATATGTAGTCTGCAGCCCCTAATCGTTTTTGCGCGGTCACCTCCTAGGCTTGGCTGCGTTTTTTCCCTCTTTCTTTTTATCCTGAGATATTTGTATGATTTGACGTAACGGCAGTAGCTTTTAGAGGGCCGGTGCATCAGTTCCGGCTGTCACTGGGAATTGGCCTATTTGTCCGTCTACTGTCAGCTATCTGCTCTAATCTCTTTGATCTAGTCTATCAGTCTTTTTTACTTTCGCTCTCTACTTCCTTACATATTATCTCCCTGTAACGAGACACAAACACCATACCTATGTTTATAGAAGCATAAAAATTGCGTTGCCCTTCATTTGTGTTGGCGAAGTTCACTGTGCGCTTTCGTTATTTTGCTGCGTTAGTTCCGAGCAGTTGTTGTTCTGTGTGGCGGCGCTCACTGGAGATCTTCCCAGATCGTTGCCTGCAGTTTGTGCCGTTGACTGCCAATGCTACGTATGACTACTCACTCGAGATCCATGAAATCTGATTCACACGCTAGGTAAACACGTCGCTCTCAGCCGATCATGTGAATGATTTATTCTGCCCTTGTAAATACAACTGTGTGTCTACCAATAATGTTGCTAGGATACCGGCCGTCAAGTAGCTTAGCTTAGAAAGTGTCGCTAGCAAACCTTCGGATATCTCCTGTCAAACGTGAAGTGAAATGCAGAAACTCTCCCCTGTGCATTCCATCAAAGACAGCGAGAAGCAGTATTTCAGCTACTTCATACGAGACACGTTTAGGAAGAAAAGGAAAGTTTAATGTATCAGAACCCTAAGCAGACCTCCGTGTTGTGTCTTGACGCTTGAGAGATCACATATAAAGTATTACGAAGACGTCCAGGACGGCACATTGCCTTCTGTTATTCTGCACTCAGAATTAAGAATCTGTAGCTTGGCGTTGCTCTGAAATGCCATGAAGGCCTTTTTCCACCGCTTAGCCGGAAAGTGTCATTGCCCTCCATGTCGGGCATTTCAGCAAATACTATTTTATTAGAAACTAAAGTTCCGCTTGAACACTTAGGGCATAATGAAGCGCAACTGAGCGCTTGAAAATGGTAGATCGGCGCACTTGCTTATGCACCTGCTGAGTTGCGGCAATTGCGCAAGCCAAAGCTTCCCGCCGCCATTATTGCCCCAAAGTCTCCTGCTCAAGCTTAGCTTCTGCTCTTAATAATTGCCTCGTAAATGGTTCAGTGATGATATTGCGGTGTCTGACGNATCGGCGCACTTGCGTATGCACCTGCTGAGTTGCGGCAATTGCGCAAGCCAAAGCTTCCCGCCGCCATTATTGCCCCAAAGTCTCCTGCTCAAGCTTAGCTTCTGCTCTTAATAATTGCCTCGTAAATGGTTCAGTGATGATATTGTGGTGTCTGACGGCGCTCTCGAGTGAGGCTGCAATGCTCGGCATCTCTGTTATGTTGCGCGAGACTTGTGTGAAGATCGCACTATAGTGTGCCTCGTTTTAGTTTGTGAACGAAGTGTCAAGGATTGACTCCTTGTCCGCCGCAATTATGACAATATAATTTTGAGATAATTTTAAATGTGTTTATTTCCGAACCAAGTTACTAGTTTTTACTTCAGTTTGAACGTAATCAAGTCTATTGGTCATTCAGAAGTAAGCATGTACCAAAACTAAAGGACAGAATGGCCGTTGATAGAAACACAGTCGTATACCTTCATTAAAAGGAGAGAGTAATTCGCACATTGCAAAAAGTTGCTCATTCGTCACAAAACATTTTGGGAAGCTGTGAAAAAATTTAAGGAAACTGGTAAAACATGCAATCGTTCAGGCCTGGGAAGAAAATGGTCCGCTCGAACTCAACGTCTCATCATATCCGCGCGAGGAAAATTAAGAAGAAATCCGCATCATTCTGCTGTAAAATTAGCCACCGAAGCAAGAGTGTCTGACTTTTGTGCGTCGACTCCTAAAAGACGATCTTGATTTATAACCTTATGAGATGCAAAAAAGAAAAAAAACTTTCGACTACTCATAAACATTGAGATTTCACAAAAGTCAACAAATCCTCAACCTCTTGGAAAGTGGCACGCCACCCAATTTGATTTTCACAAATGGAAGAAGTTCGACGTTCAGCAAGCTCTTAATCATCAGCATGATAGAGTTTGGGGTACAGATAGATCAGTAGAAGGCAGACGAGGGGCACGACGCCAGTATTCTCTGTCTGTACTGGTCTAGGCTGTAATCTCTGCCACTATAATTTAAGGTCTCCTCCCGATTTTATTCTTCGAAGAGTCGAGCTTAACCGCCAGCGGCATATCTCTGGCATATTGGAAACAGAGCACTTCCTTAGCAGGTGATGACTTCGGTGGTGCACCACGGACCGTGTAACAAGACTTTTCCATCTCATCACTTGGCTCCAATATGACTCAACACTGGATTCGGATACACATACCAACGTTCCCATTAGCAAAGAAGAATGCCCCTGAGGAGGCCGGGATTTAATTCGCTGGACTTTTCTGTGCGGACTCCCCTTTCAGAGTAACCCTAGCAAAATTTGGGCCGCTGCAGAGCCGCCCAGAAACTGAATTGCCAGTTTAGCTTCTGCGGCGCCCCTCAGTTTTGCCAGAGAAGGTCTGCAGAACTCCCCACAATTCGTTTGACACCTTGGAGTCGAAGCTGCGTGAAGAACATGGGCTTTGATTCCGCAAGAAGGGTTTCGCGCCTCGAGCATGTAAAACTTTTCAAATTGGATCGACGTCTGCCATAAAAAAAAGAATAGCCCTATTTAATAAATGCTGTTGACTAATGTTAAAGTTAAAGTGCCTTTGAGCTATATATCCATTTGGGAAATTCTCAATTTCGCAAATTTTTCAATGAGACATTTGATGAAACGTTTGTTGCCATAATTACGGCGTAGGTAGCAGAAGGCTTTGAGGCGGCCCCCTTTTGCATTTCCTTAACCAATATTCTAGGAAACCGTTTCATACCCAAACTCTTTCTATGTGTTGATATTTTAGTATTTTTTATGCTGAGCTTAATTTTTGCCTGGGTGGCAATTTTCAAGAGTAGTATTATTTTACAATCCGTTATGATAATCGTTTTTTGCGATACACATCCCGCAGAGGTCTCGCACAGGCAAGTAACGCGTATAGGTAAACACCTCCCCCGCTACACTAGGTTAAATACCAGCATCTTCGCGCAGCAATCAAGTGAAGCTCTTTTCTCAACTCAGCGTCTCAGTCCGTTGCTCTGTACGTTAAACAACAGTAAAATGCACAGGTTCTCGAGTTCTGATTCACTTCAACTCTAATTTGAAGAGACATTCGACACTTTACTACTGACACCTGAGAAGCCAAGTGACTTGACCGCTACCTATTCAGCGAATAATTTTGGCGGACACACTCACACAGTTGTGTCGGCAAGTACCCAACAAAACAGTATCTCGCTGTGTTGAGAGAAAACCTTCAGAAAATGGATTTGTGTTGTGCCGTTCGCATCTACATCACGGCATGTGTGGTCTCGGACACGTATATTTATATCAGTTATATCGCACATCCTTGTATTTGTGAGTGGTCCACGGTTGCCGTGCAAGCCAGAATTTGCTCTTATCACGCCCAAGTTGTAGTCTTTGAAGCACCTGCCACACTTTTTAGGGCTTTCGGACAAGGTCCAGGTGGTGTTGTTTTGCAAAAGCCGCGCATCGTGTGCAGAAGCTCGGTTGCACTCCATGACGGGCGGGGAGAGCCAGCAACGATGTGTCCACATTGCCGTCGTTCATTTAGTTCGGTTCATTAAGGGTTACGCTGATGGCACATAACTTTCGAGTGCCTGTGGAAACTCATAGTGCACTCGTTTGTATTCATGCTGGTCTGGGAAGGCTTAAACCAGGCTAACGCGGACACAGCCCAATTCTTGCAAAGAGGTGGGGGGGGGGTTGCATGCCCGTCCCCCGTATCTGCCCGCGTGACCGGGATGCGTTATCGTCGTTCACGACAGATTTGTGTGCGTGTTTGTGGACGCAGATCGTGGGCAACAAATTCGCCATTGGCTATGTACGTTTGTGTATGTGTACGGGCGCTGGTGTACGTGCGGGTGGCGTTCAAGTTCGTGTACTGTGCCTGTTCGCTGTATCGCAGATTCGGTTAGGTTACGCAAGATTAGGGTAAGGTTAGGTTACATTAGGTTAGGTAAAGTTAGGTAAGGTTAGGCTAGGTTAGGTTTGGTAGTGCTTCTGGTGGTTATTGCGCGGCAAGAAAGCTTACTTGAACACACGCACAGTGATGAGCGCACATGGAATGGCGAGTTTGTTGCCAGTGCGACATATTATCTCGATCTATATCATTGAAAATACTAGGACTATGAAGTGATGACGGTCGCATTCGATTTGCCGCCGAAATTAAGCGCTTATAGCTTGGCTTATCCAAAACTTCAAACAGAAGCTATGGCTTTGTCACTTTTAATCGTATTGCGAGTGTTAGAAGCGACGCGATTACGTTGAGCCGGCTGAGAGCTCCATTTTACGGATTAAGATCGAGTATCTGAAATTTTCTAGGGTCAGCTACCTATTGAGGGTCAATGTTCGAAGCTCAATTCAGCGGTCGAAGCCAGGGCTTCTGCGTGAAGTTTCGAACGAGTTAAGCCTCAAAGGCTCTATTCTGGCACCCAATCGAACATGTCCTTAACATGATACAACGCCCTGCCATCGTGGCCTAATTTTGCTAGTTCAGCAACGTATTCATCCCTGTACCCCTGAGAGAGCTGTTACTGTCTGCCCGAAATCCTTAGTTTTCTGCGGTGCGTAGAAAACGAGCGAGTTACAGAAAATGAGCATATTACCAGTAACTGATATATATTGCACTTCGTCGTGACGCCTCTCCTGGGGGCTTTTATTGTTAATGCTTCGAAGCTCGATGGAAAAGTACAGTCCAAATAAAGACGTGTTCTTTTTCTTGGTTATCCCATCGCCTTTTTACGTCACAGTGGGTTCTCCTGTTAATTTGGAAATAAGAGCAGCAACTACAGACCTGTGCCATTGTAGTCTTCTTCAGTAAATAACTGTCACTTCATACGTTTATTATTTAATGTCACCGGTAGGTATAGGATTTTCTAATGATATTCAACAGCTAGGCTCCTGTTTATGTTTGCCAGATTTTTAATTTTTACCCTCGTCTATTTCAGCGAGTTAGTTTTCTATATCAATCGGTAGGTTATGCCGTAAACCGATCACAAACAAACGATCACTTTGCTTATTGCCAAAATATGGTACCTTGTTAGAGCTTGTGTGTGTTGGTGTTAATGGCAACAATCTGCCGAAGCGATATTGCCTTCATAATCTAACACACTTTAGCAATACGCTCGTAAGATCGTGTTCGGAAGTGCAGTGTCCTCCGTGCTTGCTAGCTTGTTACCGCAACTTTTACTGCTGGTACATTGAAACCCCTGTCCCCCTGGCAGTCTTGCTGCTATCGTTCAGTCTATTGATGCATACAACACGGCTCTGGCGCAGCTGACTTGAGGAGCCCATTGTTGTTTTGCCTCCGTAGATAATTTGACGTACGAAATCGCACACACTCGATTCCGCTTAATAGGGCGACCCCGGTTAAAACAACTAGTAGCATAATGCCACCAGTTCTGCTGGCTCGGAATAAAACGTTATGCTTGATGTACAAAGTAGCTTCATTTATGTATAGTATACAACGTTCCGCTCATACGGGACAATACAGTGCCATTAATTGGCTTATAGTCAAGGTGTAAACCGTGTAATTGTGTTAAACCACTTCATAGGATGAGGCATTCATGTCTTAAAGTATTCCAGCATATGTTTAAATTTAAAACTTTTCCCAGAAAGCTCTTACTCCAACAGGTAGCGTTTACAACGCCTCTTTTATCCACGTCATTCAGACTTAGAGTTATGTACTGTCTACCTATTTAGTACCCGTAAGTTATTTTTATTTATCAATTTACCTCCGTAATTAGGAATAATAGTAAAAACATAATACTAGCCGAGAAAGTGTGCTTATTGCCAATAGTTTAGCACAGATTACCTAAAGTTAATAAATTCGTTTATATGACCACCAGCTTAGCCTATAGTGGCCAAATTAGCTGGTCCCGATGTGGACGGCTTAAGCGGAATCGCCTGTACATAGAATAAGGAATAGATATGGGACTCGCAAAGAAATCAAGCTTGGTACTGGAGCAGCAACGGACGCTTTTTGAACTCTTGTCGTTGTGGCGGCTTCTTTAAGTCTTTCATTTTTAGCATCCAAATCTAGCTTGTCTGTGAAACTGGAAGTAGCGCATGACCGGAATGCGACCTAAGTGGCGCTCTGCTGTGCAGGAGAGGTCAGCTCTCACGGACACTGCTAATTACCGTCAACTGCCGTCAACTACCATTTCGTGCCGTCAACAACAGTGTTAAAAAGATAGAGCTTTAATAGACTCTGAGCCATTTTAGAAGTACAATCTTAGACACAATCAACATCAGACAACTGTATAAACTTAGAGATACGAAAAAATATACTTCTGCTGCACTCTAAAACTTTTGAAAACTTTTTCTTCGTATCGATGCGAAGTATTTTTATGATTGAGTTTTTCTAGAATGGCTAATTTAATATTATAGCTGATTAAAGATTATTTATAATATCCGATTTTAGCAGTATCCCATCGTCCTTGATATCTGTTTTCCACTATTGCGGTATCGACGTACGGTAACCTTTGATCTTTGTCTGACGCTAGTAAAACAGGAACGCCTCGTGGCGTAAGACCATCACCCGCGGTGGGGGCAAATTCGACCCGGTGGAGGAAAATTGAATGCCGTCATTTTTTTTTATGGCCAGCTAGGACTGGTTCTTGGCATGGGTCACATCTAAGTCAACCCACTAAACTCCCTACAAAAAATTATGAAGATTGCTCAACTCCTTCGACCACTTATTGGGTGGACAGACACACAATTATATATATATATTTCTATACATATATACTTAAATCTTCAACGAAAACATTATCACCTCTCTCACTTCGTTCTCGGGTGATAAACACTGCGTATCTGAAGAAAAAGAGTTTTCAAAAGTTTTACAGTGCAGAAGAAGTGTATATATTGTCTCGTACTCTTAAGTTTATACAGTTGTCCCCTTTTTTACTGTTTCTAAGATTGTAAATGGCTCTCAGAATCTATTAAAGCTCTATTTTTTAATGCTGTAGTTAATGGCAGTATAGAGTAGTGGACGGAAGTTGACGGTAATTAGTAGAGGGGGCTGACGGGTACGAGCTATCTGCTCGCCTGCTCGCTCTTGCCCATTGTTGCTGTAGTTCAGTTCAACTGCCCTTCAGGGTGCTGGACCTCGCCGTCACTGATAACCACTTGGACCTGCACTCGAGTTCAGCATTGAGCCACACAAGCCGAAAGCGTCCTATGCTGCACTGGCCTGCCTTGGAGTATTTTGTGACGATCGTTGCTGCCTATAGCTCTCTTCTAACTTTTGTGCTCCTAACAGCTATGCACATTCAGATTAACGGAAGTGCTGTAAAGCTTCAAATTTCGATTTATTGAAGCGCCTGAAGCATCGTCAATGAGAAGCCGTAGAACTGTCCGGTGTTTAGAGGGAGGGGTGCATGGCTCATATGCCACGACACAACTCGATCATTCGGCAGTGACTACGCAACGTTTGGATTCCTCGCACTGCGAAACTTGCCGCATTTTAATGCGGCTCGCCTGCGTGTTGCCTTAACTTTAAGAACTTTCGTTCATGCGGATAAAGTTCTTTCACCTTTGAATTCAAGCACGGCACCGCCGAGGCATACGATATGCAGACTTCGCTGTAACATATATTAGAGCGAAAGCCTTACTTTGTCTTGCGCCTTCTAAGTATTTGGGCAAATTTTCCGCCACAGCCTCTTGATCTAAAGCTTGGACCACCGAAGGAAGAATCACTGCAGTGCTGCAGATGCTAACTCACCGCATGCCGTGGCTTAGGTTATCCGTCTTCTCTCTCTAAATCCCGCGAGACTGCACGGGCTCAGCTGCGGTATATATCGCGACGGGCTCTGCAACGACCGCCGTATTTTACGAACGGCCGCAGGCCTCGCGCATACGACTACTTCATTACACCGAGTCCGTAAATATTCCAAAGCGACTGCACAAACTCAACTGTAACTCGACACAGCGAATGCGCGGGACGGCTCGTCCTGACTCGGCTCTTAACTGTAATCCTTGGTGGTCCGGAGAAGGCTCATGAGATTGTTTCTGCGAAAGCCAAATGTTGAGGCGAGCTTACAGATGCTTCAAAATATAAAGCGACGGCGTCGTTCCTCTGATCGCCAGTGAATAGTTTTGAGCGTCGCTCTTTGTTTAGAGTAGAAAATGCACGTGCACAGTTGACTGTGACCTGTCAGCGAGGCGCTAACAGATTTGTAGCCTTAATCATTGTTTGCAGCGGCGTTTATAGGGTTAGGGGCAACTACGGTCGCTACAGCATATAGTCGTTGCCGGGCTCGCTGTCCCACGCCAGTGCCGCGCGATGCGATCCTATGCTTCTGATGCTACGCTTACAGTTCGTTTAGTTAATGGACTATAAGATGAAGGTGTTTAGCCGTACCTGCAGCGAATATATACGTGTTGCTCTGCTCCCATACTCCTTGCTGAACATGAACAAATGGCGCTGCAGCTCCTCAATTCTCCTCTATTGAAGCGGTCAATGGCAGCCAATGAAGCGGTGTTGCGGTGCCTCTATCACGCGTGCTTGGCCCTATTAGGGATTGCGTCCATTGATGAATGGGCTCGTGCTAAGCCAATATTGGGGGCGGAGGGCCGGGGTCTGTGGAGCTGCGCTGCTATCTCTGCTCCTTTGCGAGCTGTTGCGTTTTGCCTGTGCTGTTTGCTGCGCTTAGTGCTGAAGACCATGCATGGTCCCCTCGTGCTTAGAGCGTGTATTTTTTAGGTTAGATAGCTGGCAGTAGACGGACCAACAGGCCCATTATAAGAGAGCAGCCGGGAGTTACGCTCCGGCCCTCTATGAGATATTGCCTTTACGTCAGAATCATATATATATATATTAGGTAGAAACGAAGAAGTTGAAGAGAATAAACTCAGCCAAAGAGTTGATCGTGCAAGCACAATTAATTTCTGCAGTTTCTCTGAGCTCGGAGACGTTAAGTTAGATGAGGTTTTAGAGATAGTGGATCACGGTGATTTAGAATCTTTGGCCGCTACGAGTTTGGCACTCTGTCCGTAACTGTTGAGGATGTTGCTCCCAGTGTTTGTCAAGATGATTCTTAAACGCCTTGACTCACTCTGCTCTAGTAACTTCTGGGGCGAGTCTATTAATATTTCCACTTTGAAATACGGGAAGAACTGGCTCACAGTAGTTCTCCGGTCTTTATGCTTGAGTTTCTGTCCATTATTTCGTAGGCAATCACTAGCGTCTCTGTCAAAAAGTCCCGTTGTAGGCATGGTGCTCTTAGTACTGAGTGCCATGTGTAGCGCCCTTGATGCTGAGAGCCATGCATGGTGCCCTTAGTGCTGTGAGCCGTGCATGGTGCTCTTAGTACTGAGAGCCATGTGTAGCGCCCTTAATGCTGAGAGCCATGCATGGTACTATTAGTTCTGTGAGCCAAGCATGGTGCTCTTCGTACTGAGAACCTTGTCTTATGTCCTTACTGCTGAGAGGCGTGCATGATGTCCTTAGTGCTGAGAACCATGCATGGGTACCTACCCTTAGTGCCGCAGACCATGCATGGTGCCGCACTATCTGCTACCTTCAGTGCTGGTGTCGTATACGATGCTTCACTGAGACACGTTTAAGGGCAAGCACTGAGTGGCCGTGTGTCCAACATTGCGTCCTTAGTATATTCTTCGCTGATTCCTGTTGCATTTCTACATCACCGTGATTATAAGACTGTCGTGTCTTACTGCTCGAAATTGCTTAATTTCTTTTTTCAACTGCACCTACGTGATTGTGCCACTTTCCATGTAGTGAATTTCACTACGTCTCGTTTATGCTCTTGAAGATGTTTTTAGCAAAACGCTTAATGGCGTCCAGAGTGCATCTTTAGCTGCAATACGTTCTGGAATGCCACCTAGAGCGTCAACGGTTTGTTATTAGCTACTTCTCGCCACCATAGATGCGTCAAAGCGTAGTACCTCCCTGGTTTTGGCAGAAGCAGCATCATGGCATCAAAGGAGCAAACAGCAGTAACTGCAGTGAGACGCCATTTGTGGCAGCAACAGCATCATGGCATCAAAGGAACAAGCATCAGCAGCCCCAGTGAGGTGCTGGAAAGGACAGGAAAGCGAGGGTGTAGCTACAGCGAGGGGAGGCTGCCCTCAGTCTCGCAACGCTGGGTCGGAAGTTCCAACTACGAGCCTGCTGAGGGCTGAGGGTCATTCAGTGCAGCCTCAGTAGCGGTGTAGTGAGGGTGTGTGTCGCTATGCGCCGTTCCTCCTGAATTCATTTCTTATCTGACACGCACGTCTGGTGCAGTACTTATGAGATACGATGTGTAATACGTACAATGTAGGGTCAGCCAACCGACGTCCTAATGGATCTCGTACCTACGTCTCTTAACTGACGCAGCGCCGTGTTGCTTACATCCGCGGCTGAGCAACGTCTCAACGTTCTGATTTTTACCATGTTGGGTAGCAGAACTGCTCCAGTGGTAGCTCGGATTTGGATTATCTTTAATCTTGTGCTATATTGTTAGTACTTTATTTTATGTGACCATTTTGCTGTACTTTGATAAGTGACTGATTTCAGCAGTCTACAAAGTTTCATTTCATATTGTGTTGTTCGTTTTTCATCTCAGCATTTGTTGACTTGATGAGCGCAGGCTGTGCGTGTTTCCCGTCTTTTAAATTATCATGTTGAGTGCGTTTCATTTTCGTTCGACTAGAAGTCGCATTGTTTCTGCCCCAAGCACTAATAGCCTGTGCTGATTGCGATGTAGACCTAATAGATCAAACAGCGCTGCCGGTACCGCACCTAGATGTGCGATTCACGCGCTGTGAACCATTCCAGCTCAATATTAATAGTAGACTATTACTCCCGCCATTTTGGAAAATCTGTTTTGGTTGTTATTGAGTTAAGAAATAATAAAATCCCTGACACATGACATGGCTGCGTTCCGGGGTTTAAATGTCCTTACTGAAATCAGGGGGGAAAATTAGTTTAGTATGTAAGCGCCAGTACGAAAGTTAAGCGAATGATTGCATCGCGTGTAAATGATCTTGTTACTTCAGGAATATAGCGCATCTGCCACACTCACTACGCCCACTCTGCCTTGCCATTTTGAGTCTTATATGTAGAGAGATGTAATTTTATTCCGCCTATAAAAATCTGTATCCTCGAGCAGCGAGAACTGCTTTTGTATTGAAAGAGTTATTACCCTGACAAATATTGAGGCGCCAGGGCGTCCTGCAGAAACTGAATTACTGCTTTTGTTTTCCGCAGCGGCCCAAATTCTCGGTAAGGTATTCGTTGAAGGTGTTGGCGCTACCTTCATGACATAGAGGGTCGTTGGCCATTCATGAATTGAAACACTCGAATTATTATCGCGAGGTTATTGACTGTTGATATGCGAAGTTTACTACATTTGAAACACAGGTAACACACTTAAGCAAACATTTCATCGAATAAACCGATATGTTCCATATCACGTGAGACGCGAATCCCGTGCCTGACTGTAGCTCTGTCTTTGATATTCAAATGGCCGATGTCGCCTCTGCAGTGATAGGCCCACTTTGGCCATAGAAGATCTCTGGCCAGCAAGCCAGGCACTGCTGAGTATGTAAGGAGACGAGGCTTCTCACAGAGCAAGACTTGTGCCAAAACGTCTCTGTCGGCCTCCGGAGATGTCGACACTACAACGTCACTCAGTCTTGTCTGTCAATGTTGAGGCTGTTGAAATGTGTTGTGACGTCACCAAAGGAGGCCAGTAGTGACTGAGCATCACTGATGTCATCAAAGGAGGCCAGTAGTGTCCGTGCATTAATAACGTCATTAAAGAAAGCCAGTAGTGACCGCGCATCACTGACGTCATCAAAGAAAGCCAGTAGTGACCGCGCATCACTGACGTCATTAAAGAATGCCAGTAGTGACCGCGCATCACTGACGTCATCAAAGAAAGCCAGTAGTGACCGCGCATCACTGACGTCATCAAAGAATACCAGTAGTGACCGCGCATCACTGATGTCATCAAAGAGAGCCAGTAGTGACCGCGCATCACTGATGTCATTAAAGAAAGCCAGTAGTGACCGCGCATCACTGACGTCATCAAAGAAAGCCAGTAGTGACCGCGCATCACTGACGTCATCAAAGAAAGCCAGTAGTGACCGCGCATCACTGACGTCATCAAAGAAAGCCAGTAGTGACCGCGCATCACTGGCGTCATCAAAGAAAGCCAGTAGTGACCGCGCATCACTGACGTCATCAGAAGAGGCCAGCACTACGAGTCCCGAGCCCCACGAACAGGACTCGTCTCTGTGTGGCCCAGGCTGTGCCGCGCGCGTGATGTCTCTCACCAACACAAACAAGGCTGTGTTGTGCTCTGCACGTCTGGGTTGTGTAGACTGTGCACCCTGCCAGCTGTACGTCTCATGCCGTAGACTGCATCCAATTCTAATTTAAATGCTGGACGCCGAGCTACGAGGAGCGAAACTATTGCGATATGTTTGCTGTAGCACATGTTACCACATCATGTTCAGTGTCTCGAGCTGCAACTGCTCCGGTCTCTTGTGACTGATTTGTGCTCCTGTACTGGCGCTGCCAGCAACTCACGGTCTGAAAAATTCGAACTTTTTGTCGTAAACTCGCTGGCTGCTGCCATGTCCGTTGCCCGGACGTGGTGTAGCTCTCTACTCTCATTTGGGCCTCCAAAGCTCGTTTTTGAAGCTGACAGGTGACCTTTTTTTCCCGGAAACCCTGCAGCCGTCCGTACTCGCCGTGATCTGCACCGCAGTTCTGCTTAGTTTTCCTCTGGCCCTCTTCATCAGTCATCTGCTGATCCTCCTCTCGCTCATCTTCTCTCCGAACTGATCGTCCTTCTGATCTCCGTATCGTATTGTCGTCATCTTCATCCCTCAGTCGATGATATCTCCCCTCAGCCCTGGTTATTTTCTCTCCGTTAGACACATTCACTTCTCCGCCGCGTCGTGCACTCGCCCGCTAATCTGCCGGTGTGTAAAGAATACCCTGATATTCCTCCTGCTGCCCCCTCACTGCCCCAATAATCTCTCCCTCACTCTTACCGCCACTTATCAACTGCCATCTTATGGAGCTCATCGCCATACTTTCACGAGGTTTATTGTCTCAGGCCATAGCCTCGGTCCAAAATATCTACCCAACACTGCACGCGTATCACACCAGGTGGCACTAGCTGAGTGCCTTGGCCGAAGCTGAGCGTGACTGCTCTATCGACAGTGCTGATGATAGGATGAATTATTCATGCGCAGCATAATGGAGCTCAATATTCATCGTATGTAATGCGGCGCTAGTTCTCTTGTAGTCTGTTCCCTGCCCGCATTCTGATATGCTGCAATCTCTGCCCTCATGGTACTGTGGCACTGGAAGTACTTGTCCTCGTTTCTTTGTTCTTCGGCTTCCTAGAATGTTCTTGGATTGTGTCTTCTATGCAGTATGCAGAGGTACTCTCTTCACATAAGTCTGTGCTTCTGTCATGCTCTTGTCTGTTCTCGTTTTATTCTTTTCTGCACTTAAATGCGTGCTATGTTTAACTTTTATCTGTGTCCCTCTATGCCATTATCCAATGCATTATTTGTGCTTGTCCTCGTCATCTATTGACACAAATGCTCGGCTTCGGTACATATGTGCCGCCATATCTGCCTTCCATCAGCAGAGCGAATGGTGGTCCCCTAGCTATCGCTCCTCTGCCTGCCAAAGACTCAAAGAATTGCTGTCAATGCGCAAGATGTTGTCGCTGCCGCTGCTGCGTAAACACGCGTCCATTTACCTCGGCATGCTGCCGCTTCTCTCCACTTATTTCAATAGATCAATTGCCAACTCAATCGAATTACTTCCGTTGCGCTGAACTTCAGTTTTAGTTTTCAGAATGAGTCGCATTTGCTACATGTGTAGGTAGAATTCAACTGACGTTTTCTATGTTAATATTTGCTAAATGTACAACTGTTATCACTAGTAGTCGTCATGCTTGAGAAGAAGTATCAAATTATATGTGACTTACTGTGCTGTGTTTCGTTTAATTTTCGTTTTGGTGTATTTTTACTTTAGACTTGAAGAGCTCCCTGCTTGACAATCGTTCTGAGAAGCAAAGCCGAATTGAAGGACTGGGGCTTGAAAAGTTGGAAGGCATCGATGTAGGAGAATGTTGACCACCGGTGGGAAGATTTGCTATCGAAGGGAGCAGTGCTCTTTCGCACCAAAGAAAAAAGTGTAAACCGCTAATTGAGTGACAGGATCTTGAGATATGTTTTTTTTTTTTTTAACTTCATCTCCTCAATTAAAGTTGTTGGGGTAGGGTAGGGGCGTTCAGCTCGCTTTCGGAGCCGCAACGGGTTTCTTATTTTCAAAATATTTTATCATAGAATTGGATTTAATATTACTTTTGAAGGATTGGGTGGCAGCTATTATGTTATTCTGTTATTGGATGTATCTTTGTCGTGGTGTTCAGCACGTAGCTATGACAACGTCATCTAGATGAACGGAGCTCGAAGTTTTTTGACCAACGGACCATTCTTACGTGTGAATAGAGAGGTGCTTTTTTGCGTAAAAAATTTTGCGCATTTGCGAGGGTTTCCTTAGCTTTTGGCTAGCGTGTGTCACTGGCTTAAGTCTCTGCACAATCTGCTCTTCATCCTATGTATGAGTTTCATCTGTGGCTGTACATGGCGGCCTCTCGAGTAGGACATTAAGGGGGCCCTTTTCAAAATTTTTCTATTTTTTTATTTTTGAACCGATTTTTCTGAAATTTGCACATAAGATGCAAAATCAAAAAATACAAACATTTTGTTCGTGTAACTGTTTCAGTTTAGGCCTTAGTTTTTTTCAGAAAATGAGATTTTCATTTTTTTGCTTTTCGTTTAAGTTTTAAAAAGAGCGTAAGTCGATGAGTTTTTATGCTACACTAAAAACAAAGACAGTTTTGGAATCCTTAAAAGATTCCCTACAAAACTATGAAGAGATTTTTTTCAATTTCCTTTTAGTTTTCTATTGACATGACACTTTAGATGGGTTACCGAAGAATTCATAACATGTAAATTTTCTTGATATTTCATATAATAAAAAAAAAAAATAAAAGGAAATTGAAAAAAATCTTTTCAGAGTTTTGTAGGAAATCTTTTTAAGGATTCCAAAACTGTCTTTGTTTTTAATCTCATCGATTTACATTCTTTTTTATTCTGAAAAATCAAATTTTTCAGGACGGCAAATTTTGGATGAATTTTGAAAAAATGCGCCGTTTGCGGTGGAAATGCACTTGACATGTTTTATCTATAGTACATTTCCACCTACAAATACCTTATATTCGTCATTCACTAATAAAAATATATAATAGCTGTGTATTAGATGAATAAATATTGAAAAATCAATTTTTGACTCCTTTCGGACCCCAATTGCCCCCCTTTTTTTTGGGGGGGGGTTCTAGTGCTGCTAGCCCCCTAAAAATTTGGGACGTAATAGCCGTTGGTATACAGATCATTTTGCAGCAAAAAAAGAATAAGTCAATTTTTTACATCCTCCGGACCCCCTTCCCCTCCCCCCTTTTCGGGGGGTTCTAGTGCTGCTAGCTCCCTAAAAATTTGGGACGTTATAGCCCCATACCTGAGGACACTTTTTGAGCATAAAACCGAAAATTGAAAATTTGCTATTTGCTATTGCGTGTGTACCCACTACCCAGCAGCTCTCCGCACTTTATCTTTTGTTTTTGCATAAATATTGCAAGTGCTCTTTGCCTGTACAGAATGGCACTCTGCATTTTCTCTCTGGCAGATTCCCTTCCTCTAAATTTTTGCCGACACCTTTGTCCGCTCCTCCTCTGCTCTCCTATCCCCCGCATGAACATTCGTACTCCGACTGGTTTTGTCTTCAGAGATCTATGTGTACCACTCAGCGGTCTGAGATGGTGCTGCTGCTGCACCCCTTCACTAACACGTTGAGTCTTATTGCAGCAATATGTTGGGAAGATCTCGCTGCACTCCGCCTTAGTACGTATCACGGCCGTGAGCTCTTGGTCATGCCGACAGATATCATCTGTCTTGGCTGTTTTTCGTGGCAACCTCCACTAGTGCTGGCTTGTCGCTGCCGTTTTTCCTCCAACGAAGCCGAGACACAATCGAAAGAAGTAACAGCTTGCTCTCACTTCTTTTCCTCGCCGTTCTTACGGCATCGAGAAGTGGCAAGTTTGTGTGTGCTCTTTTCGCTCGAGAGTTTACGTTCTTCGACATGCACACTCGTGCAAAAATGAAACACGTTTTTTTTCTGCTCAGAACTTGCTTAGGGTAAAAACAGGTAATTTTTCCCTCGAGAGTTGAGTTAGAAAGGAAAGTTACGCTAACTCTCTCTGCAGTGCCGTGCTAGTTAGTGGAATTCTTCTTCCCTTACGCCCTCGCTGCTGTTTTCATTATGCGTATCCTGTTAATTATTAATTGCTGTTCTTTCATGTTGTGCACAAGCAAAGATTGTGCTGTGAACTCCCACGTCTCTTCAGACAGCGTTCCGTACACAGGCTCCGTGCTCATTAAGTAACATCATTAGGGGCTCTGCAGGATGTTCTCCTTTTTGTTCTCCATTAGCTATTGTTGGATCTATTTTATATTTGCCGTAATGTCGTGAGAAGAAATTTTGCGCGTGCTGCTTGCTTGCTCCCTGGAAAAGGGAAAAATTGACTGCAGTTTGCCCTGTACCTGCTTCATGCGCTCGTTATGGAATTGTAAAATCTTATATACCGTGGCGTTGCTTAAGAAGTCACTGGTGCTGTCCTCGTCGAGACCCTAACGAATCAGGTATGTCATGATTCACACCTAATACGAATTAGCAATTGACATTTCTTTCTATGTAAAAACGTTTTCATATTCCGTTCCTCTAATATAAGTTCGGTGTCATGAGCCTCCTCATTTTCTATTAAATCCTCATCTACTTCGCTAAATTATGCCTTATCCAAAAGCTTTAAGTGTTGGATTCAGACGAAACGTCGATCCTTGATTGTATCTCGCAGTACTACGGAACATAGATGGAAAGAGACAGAAGTTAAGTCGCCACCACGGCCACAAAACAGTGGGCGACTCATAAAGAGGCTGCGGAGCGCAGAAGTTATATACGCTATGCCGGTATCTCTAGAACTGCCACGCAATTTGGATACGTAGAATTTGAGGACATTACCCTAACGTCTGCCTGTCCAATACCCGTCCTTCACTCGGAAGAACTGCTTGAAAGTTCCAGCTTTCGAGAGGTTAGCCCAACATGATAGGACTAGAGGCCCAGCCGTCAAAAATGACGGCAGGAAATTAGTACTGATGCAAAATCCCCCGTTAATCTTCTTTTTTCAAGCCTTCAAAGACTTCTCAAAGGAAAATT
Source organism: Parhyale hawaiensis (assembly GCA_001587735.2). Lineage (NCBI taxonomy): Eukaryota > Metazoa > Arthropoda > Malacostraca > Amphipoda > Hyalidae > Parhyale > Parhyale hawaiensis. The sequence goes on from LQNS02276621.1 coordinate 6,262,118, forward strand.
TAACATCTTGCTTGTAAGCAAGGATATATATATATATATATAATTGGCGCAGTCCAGTCGCATTTCCGGTATCACCGTTACATTAACGAACCGTTCATTCAGCCGAGCTTAGGCTCATACATACTTATATAGGCCCTATATAATTTATTTGCTCTCACTGATTTTGTCCGATTTTCCGACGTATATGTACGTAATAACTTATTACATAACTTATTGCTCTCACTGATTTTGCCGGATTTCGAATTTCCTCCTATCTTAATTCCATTGAGCGTGACGGAGAGACGGACCAACATTGGAGCAAGCAAGCTACCAACAACTGTGTTTTATTATATAGTGGATACTTTGCTTTTGGAGGATCTACCTTTTGAAACAATTTCAGACTGCTTCTTCTAATTTAGTTTTCCTGAAAAAGCTATTCAACTCTCGTTCGCACACTACAGCTGCATGCCAACCGGTAGCTGGCTGTACAAGTATCTATGGAAATTCGAAGCTTCGTACCGACTGCTGCACCAAGCAATGCAGGTCTCTTAGCGCTTTTCACTCTAGTCGAAGGCCTGTATGACATTGTGAGAGCACTTATACATGGAGAACCATTTATGGAGTGCTGTACTAGTGCTGAAATAAGTGGATATTTTAATTGTATGTGGTGTCGAAAGTAGTGGGTAATGATGCGAAATACTACTTTTTGAGGGTAACCTACCCTCGCGGCTACCCTCGCGCGCGAGCTTCCGGTTTGTAACGGCCAATGCACTACCGGTTTAGCGGGGGTCAGGGGGGGGGGGCGCTAACCGGAGTGGGCGGGGCCTGGGAAACCGGAAGGGGCGGCGCGATGACCCGGGGCGCGAGGGGAACCTACCCTCAAAAAGTAGTATTTCGCATCATTACCCACTACTGTCGAATCCTGACCTCGGTCATAACATTTACATTACACTAAGTGTCTGTTTTTGGAAAGCGGTCGGAGTTATATTATTTGGCATTTATGGTCATCAGAAAGCTTTATGTGTATTGAATTAGCTGTTGGTAGCTTGGGCCGGAAAGCCTATACAGTCTGTGACTTTGACATACTTTGCGGTTACATTGGTGTAGTACTTGAAGGTGTCTATAATACTTTCCTATGAAGCTAAAATTAAGAGCCCAACGGATTTGTTGCGAAAGAAGGCTGATCATCCAAAAGCAAGATAACATATTAGGTTGGGCTAACTTTTCAAGGGCTGGAACTCCTTAGTTCTTATGAAGGAAAGATTCTGATTGGATAGGCCCCCACTACGGTGGAGCTTGAGTGTCCAGAATTTCTACATTGTCAAAATTGTATTTCACTCTAAGAGCGAGACGGGCGTTGTGTTAACTGTTGCCGGCCTGCGCTGTATATTTGGCAGCAAGTAGGCCGCTGTGTTGTAGCCCTGGTTGGAGACATTTTCCTGGTTCCTCACGTTTGTGCTCTGTAATACTACAAAATACCCTACCGAAGATACGACATTTCGTTGGAATCCTATTCTTCAAGAGTTTCGATGCATCATGACGTCGGAAGATCGTGGAGCATTTAACTGAAAATAAACGGGCCACATTAAAAAAAGTTTAATGTATGAAATTTGCTGTTGAACTCGAGGAAGCCTGTCTTGCAAGGACAGGCGGTGCCGTACACTCGCCGTCAACGTCCAGTTTCGAAGAAGATCGATTGGTGAAGTTTGTTGCAGCTTCTTTGTGCCTTTACCGTCATTTTTGCTTTTTCATTTGCACGGATCTTTATTACCTCCCCCAAGGAGGTTATGTTTTCGTCGGGTTTGTTTGTCTGGCTGTTTTTCTGTCTGTCTTTTTGTTTGTCTGTTACCAAGATGTCTCAAAAAGTTATGAACGAAGTTTGACGAAATTTACAGGGATTGTTATGCATGTTAGGAGGAACAGATGATTAACTTTTGGTGAAGATCCGTCCATCCGTTTGTTTGTGTGCCTCATTTTTCTCAATGCCACAACGCAAAAAGCTAAGGACGGATTTTTATGAAATTCACATGAGTTGTTAGGTATATAACGAAGAGTAAATGACCAAATTTTGGTAATGATCCGTTTGTTCGTTCGTTTGTCACTGTTTTTAAATTTATGCTTGTTAGCACAATAACTCAAAAAACAATGAATGGATCTTTATGAAATTTATAGGGGTTCTTAGTAATGTTAAAAGACATAAATGATTAAATTTTGGTGCAGATCGGTTCGTTCGTTTGTATGTTTGACTCATGTTTGTTATAACGTTTGTTAGCAGCATAACTCGAAAAGTTATGAACGGATCTTCAAGAAAATTGCACAAGCTGTCATTACTATCAAAAGGCACTAATGAACAGATTTTGGAATTAATACAGAATCATAGTTTCAGAGCCAGTTTGAATTTTTTGCTACCGTTGCCTCGCTTGGCGGAGGTATGCGCTCTCAGAGTGCTCTAGTTGTAAATATACTGCTTCGGTTCTTCATAAGATCATCCCACTCGTGTATGAAAGCTTTATTACACGGTCTGATGCTATAGTAATTCGTAACGTCATTGGGTAACTCTCATCCTGTTGCTTATGCCCACGGTAAACGTAGCTCCCTGTAGCAGAGTGGGTATGATACACACAATCATGTCGAAACATCTACAGTACAGTGACGGCAAAAATGTTTTAGACATTTTCAATTTTTTTATGACAACCTTGCTTTTACAGTACATTATTGAAGAAACTGTAATGTACTATAATTTCATTATTTCGCCTTTATTCTCAGTGACTTTGCTGAGTCTTTCATGTTTTCTTTAAAGTGTGGAAATGAATATTCTGGTCTCATTGAATCCCACGGTATTTCTGAGTTAACTTCATCGTGAAGCTTTTAGTTTGGGTTGATATTCATTCCATAAACTTTGTTTTCGATTGTAGTTCCAGCAATTTTATTCGGGATTTGGATCTCTACATGAAAATTTAATTTTCAGCAATAATCTTGGATATGTATTTGCAATTGAATATCATTCCAAATTGTTGGTGAAATTTTCTTTGCAACTCATAGACATCCTCTAGCTATATAAATGCATGATGCTGCTAAAACGATCTTAAATGGAAATCTTTTAAGAATTTAGAGTCACCAGATATTGGCACATAATTTCTCTGTAAAATAGGTTCCACTCTAAATCATAATAAAGTCTGTTAGAGGTACTGAAAAGCTTTATTTATTATGGAGTCTCCAGAGTTCTTGCCATGTCCACTTTTTCTCAAGTTCTGTTCTCCTGAGCTCGTATACACACTGTACAGACGAGTGTGTCGCACCTAGCTGTCTGCTGCGCAGGAAGTGCGTGCCACCCACGATCCCGTCGGTCCAAAGATACACCCGTAAACTACGGTCCGCCACAGTTCCTATATCAATGCAATGGGCCATTTCAAGTGATGCTGTTACAAGCCCACGGTTAATGGGCGCCTTAATTGCCGCTTCAAACTGCCATAAATTTCTCCCCAGTCGCCATAATGGTCGATCCGTGGGCTTCTTCCTCCCCAACCTTCTTCTTTTTGTTCACTCTCATTGCCTTTATTTTGTTCTCTTCCGAGCTGTAGAGCAGACACCACCTTGTGTCTTTAGCTTTTGGCTTACCCATTTAGTTCCGGCTATTCTCTGGGAATGGGTCTGTTGGTCCGTCTACTGCCAGCTATCTAAGCTAACAGTCTAATCTACAACTAGCGTTACCATATGGTAGGTATCTGTTGACTTGAGTTTCCTTCGCGGCCGCCCATGTCATATTCTTATGAGCCTGCAGCCCTTGTCAGACCTCATTGTTCCGACAATTTTAGTAAAAAAAATGAGTCAAGTGCGCCCAGCAAGCGGTGCTTCATTACAATTAGGCTTCTTTGACAGCCGTGGAACCAACCGGCAGATTTTCAATTTTTTTTGTTTACTATTAGAGAATTGAATGCATCAGCTTGAACTTTGTAGTTTGATGAGGCCTGTGCGAAGTGCTACTGCCGCAGTAACAAAGCACTATAAATTGGGATTTTTTCATTCCTTGCTTTATGTTCACAATTCCATACATGATCTGCATGGAGCGCCGCAGCAGCCGTACAGCCAGCCGGGCCACTGACGAGTCCTAGCCGTTGGGAGCAACACGCTGTCCTCTGATGGTTGGCTGATGAGCGCCCTACAGCGGCACGAACCTAATCCTCTCCGTGATCCCTGCAGTTTGTCTGGCACAGTTTGTCCAGCAAACTAGAGCGCTGCTGCTGCCTAATTTATTGATGGTCGTTGCAATTTACTAATTGGGGCTCCTGACAGCCTCGACTGTTGCGTGATGTTGTTGAGTTGAGTGGCAACTGGCGGGGACTGTGTATGGTGGTGCGCACCTCACTTCCCTATGTTCAATAAGTGGGCGGCGAGTTGAGCTACAGTAACTGCACCTTGTTGCCATAAATTGGGCACTTTTCATTGTTGGAACTGACGAATTAGTAGAATAGTTTGACCATCCTCTTTTTGGTGTAATGTGCCGTGGACAAGCTTTCGCATCTTGCTGATATCATCTTAATATTTTTCGAACAAGTAATACTGATGCATGAGTAACTATTCGATCATTCTGGAAAATTGCTATTGTCATGTAATTGCTTCATATTTTCACACGCTATCTTTCGAAATCCGGATATCCTGCGCTACGTTCCGGCAGGTGACTCTGTTCTTCCTGATTATGGCTGCGTTGATTTTTGGTTTTCACCACATCACGGTACGGTACTGGTGACAGACTTGCAAACATTCATCAGTACTTATTGTTTTGCCTTTCGCCGCAATACAAATTTGATTCTTCTTTCATTCCAGCAGATACACGATACCATTTACCACGCCATGTAACACATACGCACTCACCGTTTTACGAACCCTCCTAACCCTAAAGAAAAGAAACATCTCTTGTCAGTCCACTCCCTGCTGTCTCCGTCTCCAGAGATATAGGACTGCAGCACCGACACGGGAGCCGCGCGCTGTCTCCTCCAATAGTAATTGCATTGTGATGTCAGAAGTGTCGCAGCACTGCCGGCCTACCTTGCGTTCTACTCTTTGATAAATTAAACTAGCCACGTGGACACGGCCATTTCTCGGTGTCACGTGAACGCACGGTAATTACGGCGCGCCGGGCGCTATATTGTGACAAATCTGCGCGCTGACGCGCCTCGCCCGCGCCGCCGTCTGTGCTCGCCAGTTTCCGTCGTAATAAATGGGTCTCGAGCGCGGCAACTCGCTTTGACTTGTAATTTGCTTTAATTTGGCCAGGAAGCATTAATGGGAAGTGTGAGTTACATTGGGTATGGCTGGCTTATCAGAACTTGACTTTTCAAATATTAACGTTAATCAGTTAGCTACCTTAAAAGGATGTGCTGAACATCCTTGTGTTTACATTATATATTCATCACCTGCAGATTGAGATCATGCGCAGCAGTATCATTAAACAACAAAAACGCCGCAGGATGCAAGACGAGCGTGGCATTTCTCTGTAAATGTGCAGTATTTGTAATGTGTCCCAGAATTGTGAGAGATTGTCGCAGCACCAGATTGGTAGAGGTGGACAAGGCTCTCCATGCATACACAATACTTAAAGCATTGGCCCAGCGCGATATCGTTGCTCTGGCCCTGTGGGATTAGCAACCCCTCCCTCCTCCTGCCGTATCGCCCCACCTCTCCAGCTCGCTGCTGTAATATTTCATACAATAACTGCACGAGTGATCCTAAAGCCAGGTTCACACTATAGTCATTCGTTCCCGTATGCAGTTCAAACTGGTAGAGTATGTTGTTGCATGTTTAGAAACATAACTTGACTAATACAATGGCCGATGTCTCTTGAAATTTTCTGTGAATTAGACTTCGGAAAACTGTACTGTTTTCGTGGTTTACAACGAGACAAGAAAACATGTGAACACTTTTTTATGCTGCGTGCGGGGAACGCAAAACTGCACAGTGGGAACTCATAACGCCAGTGAATTCCGTACGACTGTTCCAACAAGTTGTATCGAAACGACTTCTTTTGTAAAATAGTTTAGTTGCCAGAAGTACAAGAACTGCGCTTGCATGGCGGGCAGGTAGCCGTCCGAGGGATGTTAGTAGAGGGTGTTTCGCAACTCATGGACCAATAAGAAACATCAGCTGGTCATCGGCCTGCTATCGTATCCGTTCTACCTAAGTATCTTCACTTGCTTTTATTTTACCATGTTTAGTATTCTTAAAGGAGATAAGTAATTGCCAATGAATGCTAGGTATATGACGAATGCGGCGCCACACCGATATTTTATTCACTTTTCAGAATGGTGTGTTACTTAAAGTGCGTTCACACGACAGTCAGATGAACGCGATCGCTCAGTTAATTGTCTGGATGTTTATTTGCATCCTTGTAGACACAGCTGTGTGTCCACCAAAAAAGTAACTAAAATAGAAGCCGTCAAGTGAGACTGGTGAGCCCTGCAGTGTCGCTAGTTAAAGTTTCGGATACACTGTATCTTCATACTAGTGTGCATTAGACCTCAGCTGTGCACTTTTCTGTTTGTTAAGAGGACGCAGCAATGCTTTCGGGTGCTTAGCTAAAAAACTCGTTCATTTAATTATCGTGTGAAGCCTGCAGTGCTCGTAACATTGTAGCGAGGGGTACCTCACCCTCGCCTAGAATTTACGTTTTGTCCGTTTTTGTCTGTTTTCGCTCTTTTTAGGCCGTACTGTCGGAAAACCCGAACTAATTTCGGGTAAGTTGGATTGGAACATTCAATAACTTCGAGTAGGTTAGGGGAGGGCAGGTCTGGTTTTTCTAACCACCCCTTTGTTAAATTTCGGGTAAAAAATTTTTGGTTAGTGGTGAGTTGCGGTTAGGTAATGTGCTGGCAGCGGGTACCAAGGATGATGATACGGGGTTCCGTATTACCGTGTCATCATCTTAGGCGAGTACGGAGTCTGCGGGAACAATTACGAAGATGCGACAACCGCAGGGATGTGGTAGACTGGGGACTGGTGATCAGTTGAAACCATCACTGTGACCTTAAAACGTTGGACGTATCAGCAATATTAATTAATTTAATGTTTGTTTTCGTAGTAGTTTTATTGTTTTCATTTATAATAAATATAAACTCTTGGTTGTCATATGCCCATCCCGCCTTGGGCCTGCGTAAGCATTACATAATTCTTGCTACACAAGACTGTCAGTTATCTACAATAGATGCGCTGTTAATGGGAAATGTTGTACATCATTTCTTTTATGGGAAGGCATGCGTGCTTTGCATTCTTCATGCGAATTCGTATAACATCCGAAGCGCCGTGTTGAACTGATGTTCCGTGCTTTATTGTTTCCAGCACGTTTGTCTCCTTCTCTGTATTTTTCTGTACAATATATGCGACAACTATTTGGGCCTCTAAGAATGCGTTGACAGTATCGAAGTTTGCTTACATAGGCGTTACTTCTGCCTTCAAAAGACGCACTAGTATGGTGCAACAATAGATATGTAAAACGGCCAATTTCCTCACCGATGAACATTCCTGTACATTTCTGAGCCAAAGCGCAGTTCGCTCAGTCTGCCTCTATAAACACAGGCACTACAAACGTTGGAATTAAATTGAAAATGTATCTGCATAATGCAGCCCAATTTTGTATTCCATTGCCTTTGTGCTCGCAAAGAATTATGGCANAATTAGGCCCAGTCACAAATATTGGTGGCCACGTACAATGAGAATAAATAAATACACTCAGCCTACACCTGCAGACACGAATGGCATTGAGCAGCTCAATTTCAGACAGGAGATAGAAAGAACTCTTGACTGCATTGGAACGAATGCTATGGTATCCGTTCTACCAAAGTATCATCACTTGCCTTTATTTACCACGTTTAGTATTCTTAAAGGAGAGAAGTAATTGTCAATGAATGGTAGGTATATAACGATTGCGGCGCCACTCCGATATGTTATTCACTCTTCAGAATGGTGTGTTACTTAACCCTTTGCCTCCTGACGGCATCATGAGATGCCACTCTCTATTTTTCCCTATACAAAAGCCATGCATCATGTAAATTACCCAAGACACTCACGGCATCTGTAGTAGCCGATACAAAAAAATGCTGCTTTGCAAGTAAAACTAAATTTTTTCTCAAATATGTGTTTAATTAACCTAGTTTTCATAAATTTAACAAAAAAGGGAAAAAAAAACGTTATGTGAATTTCAGGAGGCAAAGAGTTAAAGTGCGTTCACACGACTGTCAGATGAACGCGTTCGCTCAGGTACTCGTCTGGATGTTTAGTTACATCCGTGTAGACACAATTGTGTGTCCACCAAAAAAGTAACTAAAATAGAAGCCGTCAAGGGAGAATGCTAACCCTGCACTGTCGATAATAAAGTTTTGGGTACACAAAGTTCGGATACACTGTATCTTCATACTAGTGTGTATTAGACCTCAGCTGTGTACTTTACTGTTGGTTAAGTGGACGCAGTAATGCTTACGGGTGCTTAGCTAAATATAACTCGTTCATTTAATTATCGTGTGAAGCCTGCAATGCTCGTAACATTGTAGCGATAGTCATGTGCCGGCAGCGGATACAAAGGTTGATGATACGGGCTTCCGTATTACCGTGTCTTCATCCTAGGCGAGTACGGTGTCTGCGGAAACACCGTTACGAAGATGCGACAGCCGCAGAGATGTGGTAGACTGGGGACCGGTGATCAGTTGGAACCTTCACTGTTACCTCAAAACGTTTGACGTATCAGCAATATTAATAAGTTTAATGTTTGTTTTCACAGTAATTTTATTTTTTGCATTATAATAAATATAAACTCTTGGTTGTCATATGCCCATTCCGCCTTGGGCCTGCGTGAGCATTACGCAATTCTTGCTACACAAGACTGTCAGTTATCTACAATAGATGCGCTGTTAATGGGAAATGTTGTCCATCATTTATTTTTGGGAAGGCATGCGTGCTCTGCATTCTTCATGCGAATTCGTATAACATCCGAAACGCCGTTTTGCATTGATGTTTCGTGCTTTATTGTTCCCAGCACGTTTGTATCCTTCTCTGTATTTCTCTGTACAATATATACGCCAACAATTTTGGCCTCTCAGAATGCGTTGACAGTATCGAAATTTGCGTACAATGGCATTACTTCTGCCTTCAAAAGACACAGTAGTATGGTAAAACAATAGATATGTAAAGCGGCCAATTTCCTCACCGATGAACATTCCTGTACATTTCCGAGCCAAAGCGCAGTTCGCTCAGTCTGCCTCTATAAACACAGGCACTACAAACGTTGGAATTAAATTGAAAATGTATCTGCATAATGCAGCCCAATTTTGTATTCCATTGCCTTTGTGCTCCCAAAGAATTATGGCATAAACAACGATGGCTCCGACCAATTGCCTATGGGACGTGTTGGGGCGGTGCAGGGACGGCTATTGCGACCGGGACCCTCTGGGACACTTCGTCATGGCAGCATCTCTGCAGCGCTTTGTGTCTCCTCTCTCTTGCTCTTCGTTTTTTTTTACAATTTCCTGTGCAGGACGCCTCATGTTTTGTTCTCCAGATATCCAGTGTCTGAAATCTTGAATACTATTATTACTATTACAAATTGAAATTTTGCTAATATTTCAGTTACTGTTAAGCTATCGTATTATATTCATCGTTGATTACGTACTGAAATTATAAACCTGATGTAAGAGTAGCATGCCGCTGCACAGATTATAAACTATGTACTGAGTACTGTACTAGAGTGCCCGCGCTGTTAAAAATGACAGAGAACAATTTGTAGTGACTCGTCTTCATTTACCATAATTTCCATATTAACTTCCTTATGTACTCATAAAACTACATTAAAACAACATTTAATATTTTGTGGCGTAGCCTTTGTTCAGATCATTGGCAATTAATCTCTTTGTGTATTTTTTACCCAGCCTTGACATGTTTCCCGAGGAATTTTAGCCCATTCGTCTTTGCAAATTTCCTTGAGTTCCGGAATGGACTTCGGCCTCCTCGCATTAATGTTTAATTTCAGAGATGGACACAAATTTTTTATCGGATTCAAGTCGGGAGACTGGCTGGGCTCTTCTTGTTGTTGTACTTAATTATCGGTGAACCATTTCCTCATGGTTTTCACCGTATGTTTTGGGTCGTTGTCCTGCTGAAATACGAATTCTTGCGGTAGCCCGAGTTTTTGAACCGACGCATGCATATGTTCCCTCAAAATGTTCTGCTACATGTGAGCGTTCATTCTCCTATCTATGACATGAATGATATATGTTCCAAGTGATGAAAAACATCCCCAAATCATAACGTTACCACCTCCAAATATCACAGTGGGAATGGTATTTTTGGTCCGAATGCTGTTCCACCCTTCCTCCACACATGATTCTTTGAATTTCGTCCAATTAGCTCTATTTTAGCCTCATACGACCACAACACGTTTTCCCAGAACGACTCAGGCTTGTCCTTGTGCTCACGGTCGAATTTCAGACGAGCTTCTCTATTTCGTTTCGACAGCAGGGGAGCTTTGCGAACAGTTCGAGAACGTAAACGGTTTTGGTGCAGCTCGTGGCTTATTATACGAAGGCTAACGCTTGTCCCTGCTGCTAGCAAGTCCTCAAGACCTCCTGACGCTCTTTGCGAGTAGTCATGGGATTTTCGGACACTTTTCTGACTATTTTTCTTGAAGCTCTAGGGGAAATCTTCCGCGACCTGCCAGATCTAAGTCATTTTCGACGGTTTCCAAATTTTTAAACCTTTTGGTAAATGACCCGATCGTGGTAAATGGTATTATTGACTGTCTGTGATATTTGCCGATAACTTTTTCCGGATTTTCATTCTCTAATTCTTTAACAATCAACGCTTTTACAGAATTCATAAGCTCCTTTTTGCCATAGTTACAACCTTCTTGTACGATATCGCACGCAATAATGACCACCCCAAAGCTGTTGATGAACTATAGTAGACTTCTCACGTGAAATCTACTTGGTTCTGGAAAGTTCTTGAGCAGTCAAATCAATTTTAGAATAAAAAATCAATTGTATGAATACATTTTTCAATCCCTGATATGTGAAACAATATATAATTTATATAATTCATTATAATTTGTGGTTTTGTTGACATACCGTATATCAATTGATAACACTTAAATACAAATATTGTATCAATATATTTTTGGTTTGCTAGATTTTTTTAAATGAACAATTTCATGGTGTACGAATATTTATTTCCCCTTACCGTACTTGTTCCATTGCCACTACTACATACCGCCAGTTTGGGATCCGTTGTGTCCGGTGCCGCGGTAGCTCGGCAAATTTAGGTATGCAAGCTGCAGAATATTCGTGTAACCATCGCACGAAATCTTAAAAAAGTGGAAAAGATTGCCCGGCGAAAGCGGCGGCGGGGCGCAACTCACAATGTGAGGCCGAGCTACTGCCCGACCTCGTCTGAATATTTGAGGGGGCGCTGCTCCCGTTATGTTGTTGTTTGTCTGATGCTGGGGTGTGTTTGTGCTCCTTTGCTTCTTGTGTTAGTGTCGTAAACGTAGAGCAATTGCTCTAGTTATTGCTTGAATAGTAGTTGCGATGCGTGCCTGGTGGCAATGTTTCTGTAGTTTATCGCACATTTATCGGTCAATGCATCAAAGGTCATGAATTGCATTATTTGCTGAATCTGGTGCGAAGCAGCAAACATTTAACTTGCACTGATCAACGTTCCCTCTGCAAAAGCCTTTCGTGTGAACTGGGCGGGCAGACTTTAGTTTCTCGTACCGACAACAATATCTGTGGTGTCATAGAACTTCAGAAATGGGACCTCCATAGAGAGTGTCCTTAATATCCTGTTGCGTTGCCCAGGTTTTAAGCATAACTCACGGATGAACATCTAGGTTGGTAGATGATAATAATAATAATTTATTATCTCGCATACTATGGATACACTTTACGAGGTTATCTTTTGTCTTAATTCTAGAATTTTAAAGTTCTGGTATAGTGTGAAGAGCAAGAGAAGCAATCAGTGCATGGTGAGGGTCAATTAGGGGGTCCCTCTCCGGACTTCCCCTCGCCTCTCGGTGACGGAGTGCTCCACGAAGTATAAATCCGTTGCCAGCGCTGTCAGATTCCGAGACTCGAACCAGAGTTCCCATCGTGCGATGTAGAGACGCCGCCACTTCGCGACCGAGAGGGCAAGCAGCAACTTTGCGATTGATACCTGACGACTTGTATTTTTCAGACGCTTTACCCTAACGCAATTCTCGGCCGTCCCAGATGCTAAAACCATTAGTCAGCTTCTCCATGAGCTGCCAAAAATTCTGTTGGCATACTTTCTATTGGACGCCATCAGGAAGTTCATTTTGACAGTAACATGAACATGACAGTAAAAATTCTTATGTTGTCATCCTTGTCATCTGATCTGTATGCCCCTGTATGTCTATGGCTTAATGCATTGATTATTTACGACCTTCAATGATGCCAATTTGAAAGGAATAATTTTAAGTAATCGATGTCAGTGTCTTTGTATTTGTTTTCTGACGCCTCCAGGCATATTGTGCTGACAGAACGGCTGGAGTCAAAAGTAGTCAGTTGCTACAAACTGGTGAAGCTGCGCGGCCTGATTGCTCCAGATCTCGACAAACGGTCTACCGTAGCCTGGCAGCTGGCAGTGACGTCACCAACTGCCCAGCGAGGCGACCCTTTGCATATTTTAGCGCAGCGGAGAAAGTGCAGCTTTTAGCTTCTGTAATTCAGCGAGCGTGGATTTTATTTTATCATTTTTATGCGTAGCGGCTGTGCTTCTTTCTAAATTTGATACAATTTCTGTTCGCCCGTCACTCCTGCTGTGTCCACTCGAGTGACAACTCGTGTTTAGCTGAATTTTATAAACGCTGGGCGGTTTTTTGTGTGTGGTGACGCCTTATTTGTAGTGAGTCTGATGTCCTGGAGCAGCTAGTTCAGTGTAGCTGCACCTAGCAGGAGGCAGGTACTGTGTACCTCGCCGTACGTGGACCGCTACCACGCAGAACTCACGTGCATTGCCCCTGGCCACGTGACTTCTCTGCCTCGGACGGTGTCGTGTGCCTGCAGTTTTAGTTGCAATAGCCCCAAATGGGAGCTTTGGTGAATTGTAATAATTTGTATAGGGCGTGCCAAAAGTTAGTTTGCTATTTTAAAAATTTGCTGCACAAAAACTTCAAAAGATATCACAGAGCACAGTGTAGTCACATTGTATCATGTTTACCAAAAACTCCTTCTATTCTTCTTTCACATGCAGTTTACTAGAACTTTGTATCTTTTATAGTTTCTGCGTAGTGAATTTTTAAAATGGTAAAGTGATGGCCCGCCTTATACTAAGTTTTAACTAGCTCTATTCGTACCTCGTGACTTGGATGTAATATAGTTCTTGGAGGCGATGCGTGTTCGGCAAGTCCGTGCAACGAATGGAGCGCCCCTGAAGGCCTCTTGTGGAGGTAACTTTCATCCAAAGCAAGGAAATGCATTACGCCTCGGATCTTCGGTTAATGGAATTGTACCCCAGTAATAATTTAATTTCAGTTTTTCGGTTCAAGTTGCAAGTTGTAGGTAGGAAGAATGAGTCACCTTGGTCCTCTCGATGTAGCTCGTCACTCGTCCCGTACCAGTCGCAGATCTGCTCGCTTCCAGGCCACAAATCAACAAAGCTGCTTACATTAATGTCATCAATGGTTTAGGTATCCTTTTGACAATAAGTAATAGCCAATGCATATCATTAGTAATTATACAATGCCATTTCGATATTTTTTTTCAGTTTAATTGTAGACGGTAAAGTCAATTTGACCACACACACACACACACCAACTGCGAAACCCACATGCACCGGTTCGTGCTGCAGAAATATGCCCACTGGTTCCAGAGGACTGCACGGTTGCAGTCGACCGCAGATTGTCAAGAGCTTTGGCATCAGTGAGTGAAGGCTCTTGAGCGACAGCCTCCGACCCCCGACCATACCCATTTCTGGTTAGAGTCACTACCTCCACAACAGCGTCTGGACCCTGAATGCTGACTCAGCAAACCAAGCGCCGCGAGGATTGACGTACCTAGTCAGTAGACTCGACTGTGCGCTTTCCGCGGCTAACAGCCAAAGGCCTAACATCTCACTACTAAGGGTAACGCCTGCTCTCGGTTAATCACAGGAGTATTTCGATCTGCTCTTGTATGCATAAATTTGTTTCAATCCTGTTATTAAACATAAAAACATAACGCTTTTCCTTTTGCTGGGGAACCAAGTTTTAGTGTTTTAACAAAATCAGAGTTCCAAATTGCATCTTGCATTGTTGTTGGGGGCGTCCTCTCCCCGCGTTGCGGTGGCGCAGCATCGCGCTGCAACAAACAAACCTCAACAAGCAAGTTGAGGACACGTTCTGATTTGAGAGCGCTGACGGTCCTCCGGACTTCTGTCGAGCTGCCATAACGCAATTAGCTGCCAGTTGGCGCATCCTTTGTTAATGCATCGACTGGTCGCTCTGAGAAAACCTCATCCAGTACTGAAGCCGACCGCATCTCAGCAGCTCCCCGTAGCCTCTTTACTTAGCATAAAGATGGACTATGGCAAGTCCCAGAGCTTTGGCTAATTTTTTCATCCGACGCGTAGCTTTTCATTGCAATCATTGATCTTAAGTAAAGTAACAAGTGCTTTTATGTATGACAATTCCGCTGATTATTCCACCTTGCATACAACATAGAACGGTGCGGCATCAGTCGCGCGAAGCATAAAAATCTACGACAGCCCCTGACTGTGCACTCCCACGCTAAGTGCAACTACAAGCCCGTACTGTATAATATCTCGCGAATTGGAAGATATTCTGCCTCAAATTCTGCGGTGTGAAGCCACCCACGTGCGAGGAGCATATCGTTGTGAGTCCCTCCTGCCAAACTTACCTGACTGTTCCCAAGTCAAATCATTTCTCACGGCTTCTTTTGTGTGGTGCGCTGTGCTCAGCAGCCCTCACTCATCCATCTCACGAAGCCATCTGCTGTAATAGAGTTCGAATTTTTCCCCGCCGACCTTCGAACGACTTGCTGAAGAAAATTTTCTCCGGCCTGCCTCAACGCCCAGCCAAGTCTTGCCTCAATTCTGGTCTATTTCTGCTTATCATTTGTTTTAAAACCATCAGGGAACAGTGGACATTTGTACGGTGCATTTCTATGTTGTCTGTTATCGTCATCATAGTTTTTTCTACATAATACACATTATTTTTTAGCGTAACTTACTTCTCGGAAACCTATTGACGACGGCTTTCTCTCTCTCTCTCCTTCCCTCCTTCCTCTCCTCACCTGTGATGGACGCTAGATGACGTCGAGGCTGCGCCATACATGCCAAGTGGCCAGACTCGTCGCACCTTCATTTTCCTACAACCCCAAGCGATACCCTTTTTACTGTACTGAGATCTATGGCATGTAATTTTTCTGGAGCCTCAAACTGTTGGGGACTTTCGCTCGCATTTTGCACCATCGGCTGTTCACACCAGAGTTCAGATGTTAGCCTTCCTTTTGCTCACTTTTTAGTGTTTAACCGCGTCTCGCTTGAATACGAGAGTTTCGCACAGTGCCTGTGGTTGCCTATGCTCTCGTCTTCCATAAGCACTAACTGACCAACCCTCTCTGATTCCCTTCTGATAATTCGGGAAAATAACGTACGTTAGTATCCAGAGTTGATTGAAGGTTTCGGCTCGACATGTACGAGTCCCAGCTAGGTACATCACTTTATACGTAGACTCTTCATGGCTTAGGCTACTTAAGAAAATTATCCTCCCTGTATCAAGCATTGCTGTCGCTCTATGTTTTTAGATGATGTTATTTCAACAATAAATTGAAGTCTGTCGCTTGAGTTCCCTTCAATTCCTTTCGTTTGTTTTGTTGAGCAAGGGCTCCTGCTCTTCAAATATCGAGGGCATCCAATCTCGAAAGATTTGAGTTGGCCCTTCAAGTCCTTGAATTTTGGCCCCCTCGTCCCTTCCCCTGCGCCTTCAGTCTTTAATTGCATCCATTTTGTCTCTCAATTGAGACCCCTTCGTCCTGACGTTGTTACCTAACTCGCGCCATCACAAAACTTGTCCTGACTTTAAACTATTGATTTGATCCGGGATCCCCTCTGCCTTACGCTTCCCTCCGCCTCACATCCCTCCAGCTTTCACCCTTCATTGTCATTCACTCCGCTCTTCATTATGTAAAGCAGAGATCTCTACGTGCCCTCCATCTCGCTCCTCATTTTCTTCCTTGAGTAAATTTTTTTCATTTTGCTTTTGTGCACTATTTTGTGGTTCAATTTGCTAAAAAAAAAATTATTTTCATCCTGTAACTGTACGCGCACTGCACACTGTATTCCAGTCAATACGCACTGTATAATAGCTGACTGTGGATCAGACAGAGCTTTTCAAACGAAATGCATCCAATGAAAAACAACACTTCCTGTGCTGCTGCAATTTGCTACTGTACGTAAATCGCTTTCGAGTCTACGCTCTATTTTTGCCGGTATAACTTCTGTGCCTAACTTACAGGTATATTTTGCGGCAAAATGTAATCTAGAAAACGTAGAATATTTAAATGTGAAGTTAAGACAAGTTCACGCATCACTCAAATCACGCATTTACTCGCCCGAAGGTTTTGTAGCGTCGTTGTTAACACAACCTTGTTTACGCCATCATGAGTTGTTAAAATGTTAACCGTCAACTCAGTTTCGTCCACAAGTGTCACTAGGTAAGTTGCGGAAATCTCTTCAAATTTGAAGTGAACTAAAACTCAGAAAACCGTGCACTTTTCTGCTATTTCTAGGCTACCGTATCACATTCATACAAGTGAATGAGCGAACGCGTTGAGATGAATGACGCGTGAACTCGCTCTTACATTACAGACCTGAGCTCTCTCTCTATGGACGTTGTTGTAGCTAGCGCTGTATAATACAAGTAAACTCTAGAATTGCCCCTGGAATCGCTAGTTGTATCCCTTTACAATTGCAATTTATTCTCCCAACGCAGTCACTGGACCGGTGCCGGCACAGCAGATCAGGCTCCCCTCACTGTCACCACCTCCCCTCACTCCACGGCTCTAACTCATCTCCAGAGCCCCTCAGCGAACACCGACGACCTCTGCCATTGCTTTGCTTCATCCTGATCTTCCTTGTGTGCCGCACTCAAATAGACACTTCCTCCTCCTCTTCTTTGCTTGCCAACTGCGTCTTTGTTCGCTGTCTGCTTCGAAAAATATCCTAGCAAAACTTTTGTTGCCAAGATTTTGTGGAGCCGTGCGTCGGCACAACAGCGCTTGGGAGCTTCGCGCAACCGTTTGCAGAAACACATTTCATGGGAATATTTTCCGCCTCAACCTTTTATGAACGCGGCGTATCTATGATACGGTGCCGGGCTTGAGGTGCTCACTTGCTAAAAATTTTGGGGGGTTGTGCTCGCTTTCCTTGGAACGTGTGTGCGTTTTGTTGATACTACAGTGCTTCAATATTCTCGAATTCTGAGTTGCTATTTCTGTTCGTAGACATCCTCCTGGTCCTACTGTGGAGTCCACTGTACAGAGTTCTACCACTGAGAAATGAACGCAGACGAGCATTTCTTCAGTATTTCTACGAAAAAAAAAATTGAACAACGATGACGTTACAGTTGATCGCTGGGTTGTTTACAACATATGGTCGTAGGCATGATACCAGTGTTATGTAGATATCTCCAGGCGCGCCAAATTTCGTTGAAATTTGAAGTGGTTGAGACACAGACTATAATGATAACACAGACGAACAGTTTCTAAGCGCAGCTCAGCGATGTGCCATGAACAATTTCATACGACGAGAAAAATATTTCGACTGGGCAAAACTAACAAGTTGATTTAATAATAAAATGTACTGCGTATTCTTGCCATCTTTGAAGTGGAAGACTCCTAGAATGATTTCATATTAAAAAGCCTCCTAGGTTTGTAGTTTCATAGCCATTTACCATCGACGACATTACGAGCGACTGGAATGAATGAATGAATGAAATGAAACTTTTATCCTGTATACCAACTTATGATGAAACTAACAAAGTGAGGAGTGTGACGTCATTATTAAGACACAATTTTCTTGCAAAAATACTGAAGAACTGCCTATCTGTGTCTTCTTTAGTCTGTGGGTAGAGACTATTGCTCTTGTCTATAGCAATAACGTTGCTAGCTCAGCGAGACGAGAGACAATGATGACGTCATAGCGGCCTCTAGGAAGACTTGTGTGCGTAGAATATGTGAACCTGTGTTTCCCTTTGTCTATAGTTTTACCATACCTTTTGAGAGCTGCCTCACAGATAGTCATAGTCGTTTTGTGACTATATTGCCATCGAAGCTTATTTGCATAGTGATTTATTGTTGTAAGCTTGACGGTAGTTAGTTGTGACTACACGCGCCCCATTACCACAAACAAAAGAAGACACAAACGCACTATTTCTATCCGCACCTCTAATCTTCCTCGAGGTCGCTCTGACGTCATCATTGTTTCGTGTCTCTCTGAGCCCGCAACGTTATTGCTGCAAACAAGAACAATAGTCTCTACCATGTCAAATTCCAACGAAATTTGTCGCAGCTGGAGATATCTACAACACACTTGTATCATGTGTACGACCAAATGATGTAAAAGAGTAAAGCAATGGACTGTAACGTCATCGTTATTCAATATTTTTTGGCGAAAATACCAAAGAAATGCCCGTCTGTGTGTTTTTTTGTGGGTGTTAGTGTTGCATGTGCTTCATTTTGACAGTGCTTGTAGGCCGTCTTTAATTCTCAAAGGGACAACATGAATAAACGATCGCACGCATTGTGCTTCGTACTTACTGCGTTATTTAATTAAAGGAGCCTTGCGGGTAGTATGCATGCTCTCAGTCGTGTAGTATTGTTCTGCATTACATACGCGAGTGTTCTGGCGGACTTAGTCTGCATTATTGATAAGCGATTGTATTTATTTAAAGGTCACGTAGTCCCTGTAATGTCATATGCAGCAGCTGCCTCACAATATCAGGCAACGACGAAGGTCGCGCGACATAAACTTGGGCTGCTAACTTCTCACAAAGCGAAGCGTCTCAAAGGGAAACTGATCATAAGTGACGAGCAAAAGTTTGGGCCTTTTTCCCTTGTTATTAAGTGGCGTGCCTCGTGGCGGAGTAGACATACTTATATTAGATATGGAAGTTGCGGACTTATTGCTTACAGTTTGTTTCCGGTAATCGTTGTAACTGCGCCGCCGTGCACCACCTTCACCACACTCTGCAGAGACTCGACACACCACACATTTGTATTCTCCCATTTTACTACACAAGTCGCCACTCGTCCAGAAGATCCTCTCTCTCATCAAGTTAATGCTTTAGAAAACGGGAGATTTTCTTACGTTTCACTTGAGATTTATTTAACGAGCGAGTTTTGTCGTTTAGGGCGACGCCTGCGGCAGTTGGGGGCAATGGGAAGAACTGAACTAATTACTTGGAAGCAAGCTGTCTCTCCTAGAACGCCTGACCGCGCTAGTGCCGCCTGACTGTCACAATTAAACTAATGCCATCGGTTTTGCGATCCGTGGTGGTGGAGTGACGCCAATATGACGCCTTGCTACTCAAATATGACATCAATTTGCTGGTGAAACTGTCACTTCGGCAGAGTTTGTGAATCAGTTCCACGTCAAAATTGCAACGGAAACATCCTTTTTTGCTATAGTTATATCTTACAGTTGGTATATTTTTTTTTTTAGTCGGGCTGTTTGTGTACTATGATGCAGTTGGTATAGCTCCGTCCAGTGACTGGAATAGCTGTAGCAAAATGGGTTACATGCCGTATATTAGTTCTTGGGAGCGATAATTTTGTGATATAGTGAGACCATCCATGTGTGTGTTGACAAATACTCTACGTGGCTGCTTGAATGAACACATTTGTATCACCTATCGTTTTTTCTCATTGCACATGCATTACCATCGAAGTGAATGCATTTGCGTTACAACGCTGGACAGTTTTTTCTCTGCAGTAAGCTCTGGTAACTTTCAACATCTCCCTACATTTGTCACTTCTGCAAAAGTATTTCCTGCAGTGCTCATTATGTTTTCCGAAGCGTCTTTACATAAGGCTTCGCCAGAAACTTTTACTTCAGTGCGCTGGTGCCGCCGTAAGCTTTTTGTTTCGTTACCGCGCAAAACTCTGTTGTTGCTGTCTCGATTTCAGTTCTCACATCTCTCCATTACCAAACTAAAGTCCCGCTGTCTCGCGGGAGCCACTCACCTCAACTCGAGTCCAGCGAATTAGCTTTGCCGCGTCCTCTGCTGCCTGCCTTCTCCTGCAGATGCGGCCTTTGTTCTGTCCTTGTTGGGAACACGGCAAGTCTTTATATTTCGTTGCTGTAACTGTGATACTCGTGGTAGATGTGTGGGAGTTTGCCCCTTCTGTGCCGGCACCGCACGATACTGTCATAGCAACTACGTGATGTGAGGATGTACAGCTCGCATGTCGTTTATACCATCGTATCTATGCTACCTAGTTTAAATTCATTTGAAGACGAAAAGTGACTTGCGTATCCTCGCTTCCAGTTGCTCGTGCGAATACATATGTGGCCTTGGCATAAGATTCTGCCAAAGTTTTCGAGTGTCTGCTCTTAATTAGCTAACTTGTAATAGGTTCACTTGTAATAGGTTCAGTTTCTCTTTGGCCATAAGAGCTTATAAGTTCATTTACAGTGTGTTCACTAATTAATTTACTTCTCGGAATGTTTTCACGTATTTATCTTTGCTCGAAACTCTTCCACTAAATTTACCACCTAGCACTGGGCAAGTGCACACTGAAGCGACCAAGCGTAACCCCTCCTCCAATAGAGGATTTAGCTCTTCATTTGGCTCAGTGTGACACCTAATGTTTACCCTGCGCCAGCAGCTGCCTCACTCAATCTACCTGCCTCAATGAACGCAGCCAATCCGGCCCAGATGTCATTGGGAGGTGCGCTCTCGGGGACAATCTAGTCTCTGCATTTCCGAAGTTGGCCGCTGAAAGCTAGCAGGACGTCAGTTCAAAACTTCTACTACTCGATTTAACTTGCAGCAGGATCTCTCTGCACCAAACTCCTCGCCCTCTTGCACTACTGAAGCGCCCATGTTTGTTTTTCCGTGCCGGTCTGCTTGTGCCCGGACCTGGAGGTCAAACACATTAAACTCGACTTGTGGTCGCGGTTTGATCTTGCAACCGCCTAAGCTCTATGGCCCGACTGAGCTGGAGATATTTAGAAACTTTGGATTACCTATCGGCAACGAGGGACTTCAATGCAGAATGCTAATATTTCTGGATTTGGAGTCGTGGCAGAGACGCAGTTAAACGTGCGCCTTCGATACTGTGTAGACATTGCAGAATAGCCGCACTGCGTTCGTTACGGAGCGCGGGTTGAAGGCGCAACGTATTGTCTTGATTTGATGACGATAAAGCCTCCAAAGAAAGTCTTAGTATTATCTCGACCGGCTCTCCTGTGTCTTCGATCTCCGACTATTCGCGCACCTCATCATCTGACTCTCATCGGCCTGCCTGCTCCGGTAAACTGCCACCATCGCGCAGCCACGGACCTTACTCCTTAATCCCTAACTCGTTACTTGATGCCTCTAGCAGCATGGCATGCTGTTCAGTTTCTTACACCCTACGTTGATTATTTAATAAATGACGGCAAATGGTTGCCTCTACTCTTCTGATCTTTGTGTTCATCTCAATATACTTTCCTGGAATGTGAATACACGAAATTACATAGCTATCAGCACTATCTCTCTATGGCCCTCACACATTTACTGGCGTCGCAATGCTAGCTGAAGTGGCTTCACGTGTCTCCAACAGTGCCTTAAGAAGCCTATGAACATATCAGCACCCCCGCGTACTACTGCACCAATGCTATGGCACCCACAGCTTACGGTGACCGTCCTGCCGCCCGGCCGCTCGGTGCCGTCCCCTATTTTTGCAGCGGCCGACGCAATCTGGCGATTTATGTTTTGAGTTTAAAGCAAATCTTGTTTACGTCTGCGGCGGGACCGCCGTGTTTGCGTAGGGAGCTGACACTGGGCCTGGTCGTAAACGCATTAATGTGTGGGCCGGCGGGGCCCAGCGCTGTATACTGTGGCCCACTGGGAGGTCGTTAGCTACTGTACTAGCTAAGGCCCCGCGTGATGGTAAAAGAGAAAGGCTTTTTTTGTTCTATATATTTTGCTCTTCGAGTTCCTGGACAGTTTGTGTTCGGTGTAGCGACACCGCTGCGAATTGGAGACTTGCGGAGGATGCGATGCCACTTTGGCTGCCCAGCCAAAATGTCTCATTCATATTTCATTTTATTTCGATATCCAACACTCATCTTCTGGCAATATAACTGTCCTATCGCATTGCTTGGCACGCGTCTCATCGCCGATCCTTTCAGATTATCACGAGTGTCACGAGGAGGCCGAACAAATAGGGCATTACTTCAATACTCACCAATTACTGTCTGTACAGAGGTCACCCGTTAGCCGCATGAGCTCAACTCCCTGCCATTGTCCCGTAGTTATCGGGGGTGAGCCTCGTTTGGAGCGCTGCAGTACCCGAAAATGAGAAACCGTTACGGTCTCGGTGCCTCGTGTGAGTCATTTGCGATGACGCTACCTGCCTCGAGGTGCCAGTACCTACTGCAATGGATGGGAAGGAAGCGGCGTGCCTGTGCTCCCGTGCTACCCCCGCTGCTGTCGCCCCCCTTTGCTTATTTTCTGCTCATTGAATGAAATTACGACGGCGCTCTTAGCACATTTTTGCCTCGCCTGTCACCGAGGAATGTCTTGATGTGACTCGGAACTCTGTATATATTTGCTGCCGTGTAAAGTCTTGCGTTAGTGACAATAATTTACTGAGAAAGCTTTTCGGGCTGAAGGTGCGAGCCTGGGACGACTGTGGGCTTTTGTGTCCTTGCATGCGTAGGCATGTACTCGTCTTTTAAATATTTTTGTGGGTGTGCGATTAGAGGCGCGAACCTCCTCCTCGCCTCCCATTCTTAGTGTCTGGAGCCAGCTGGCGACACTCGCTTTATGCTTACACTATTTTAGTGCATATTCATTGTATTTTATTTTTGATATCTAATTCGTTACCATTTCTTCCTTTGCCAAACGAACACGTGACAGTCGAAACGTGCAGAAACTTTTTTATATGCTATCATAAACGTGAAATTTTACGATATTCCCGCACCGGCATCGAACACAACAACTTGCTAGCGCTTCATAACAATTGTGAGACATTTTGCCACAAGATGCCAAATATTTACGACGTATTCATAACAGGGGAGACAATACGGGTGACGGCGCGCGCCGCAATCCTGCGGCGTGTTGTGCGCGCCAGTGGTGTTTACGACGGGATCGGCGCGCCATAAAATTGCGCTGGTCAATATGGGACGCGCATAAAGTCCGGCGAGCAGGCGCGCCTTGGCGTGGGTGGACGGTCACCCAAATTTCCCAACATCCTAAATAGCCTCCACTTCTGCCTGTGAGCGCCGGCCTGTGCATTGTGGGTGTGGTAAGCCTGCAGCGTTTGGAAACGCAGGCCTTAGTTACTTGTGGTGCTGAAGTCACGTTTTTATGAACAAATGCTCATTCTTTATGAGAATATCAGGACGAATAATATGCAAATGCGAGTATAAGGCTCTACACGTTTAGGAAGGAAACTCCAGCGACGCACATGCAGCGAGTAAGAAAATTCGCTCTAGCAAACTTCTCGATGCTAAGATGCCGACAGTTCAATTGAGCCCATAGCGCCAAGGGGTCAAATCACAAAAAAAAGTGGCAGTAACAAAAGTTGTTCCTGCCTCACTAAACGATTATTCTTCATTGTTTATTGCGTCAACACCGCATCAGTTATTAGTTATAGTTACG
The DNA here is from genome assembly GCA_001587735.2 of Parhyale hawaiensis. Taxonomy (NCBI): domain Eukaryota; kingdom Metazoa; phylum Arthropoda; class Malacostraca; order Amphipoda; family Hyalidae; genus Parhyale; species Parhyale hawaiensis. The sequence goes on from LQNS02276621.1 coordinate 6,285,963, forward strand.
AAGTTTAAGCCTCCGTTGCCGAGCGGAACGATATCACAGAGGAAAGAGCAAGGGGCCTATAGTATACCAAGAGAAACGGGAAACCCATGAACGAAGGTGTTCCCACACAGGATCAACGCGCATGGGAACAGCAAGTCTGTAAAGAAGAGGAAGAACAGAATAAAACATGGGCAAGTAGGAGTAAGAAATCGGGAAGGAAACAAGTGGCCACGAAAGAGAGACGTCCCGAAAGCCTAGCTGATGGCTGAGGTAACCTGGTTGCCTGGCCCCATAGCGTAGGATGGACGAACCTAAACTAACCTAATCCTATGCCCTCTGAGGGGCAACAACACTGCATGGAGCCTCCCAACGTTTCTCTTACTCACTGCCTCAACTGAAGGGCCTCTTACTGCAGGCTATGCAACTCAAGTCTACTCTGTTACAGTGCCACAATGCATTGATTATACGTGGTACGCAATGAAGTAGTGAGAGTGGTAGCCCTGTGCTAGATCTGGCAACAGTGGTAGCGTAGGTACCGTCTGTATGGGATACAAGTCATCTGATGCGCTCTCCGTGCGAGTTTGGAGTCTGTAAAGTCAAGAGGTGGTCCTTATATACGATATATAGTGAAGTGTTCGTGAACAGTTTTTTTCTACTGCGTTTTGAAAGTGACTGGCGACGTTGACTAGAGTGTCCTATTAAGGTCTGTTCCTCACTCGGACACATTGCGATGCCGGTAACAACGATGTGTTGCAGGAAATGAGAGATATTTTCAACCGTCCCAAAAGTCAAAACTCCTCGCTGCCCTGTTCACTGTAAAAAATAAAATCCGTAAATTTCACGGGAAAATCACTGACAGCAGTAATGCCAACAAAATCTCATAAAATTTACCGAATTCAAAAATTTTTCCGTAAGAGTCAATGTGATAGTTCAATCTCATTGTCAGTCGCCTGTCAAAACACACAAGGACCCAGATTCTTTTAGACGTTCTCACCAGTTCTTCTAACTGAAGGATTTCCGCTGTAAGTTTATCTTGTCGTAAACCACCTGAAAACTTGAACCCTCGATATAACACTACCTCTTTAGATCCAATTAAGTGTATTAAAAGTCTATCCCGATGTCTGCAAGTGTGAAACAAAGGTTCATCGTGCTCTTGTCTTCAAATTTTTTCTAACTCACTTTCAAAACTCTGTAGAAATTACCTATTCACGAAACAAATCGCAATGGACCACTTTTTGACTTCAAACTTTCACTCACAGTGCATCCCATCGATACAATTGGAAATGCTCGGGATAAAACTAGCAGCTGTCACCCAACAACGTGACCTGGTAATAACTATCACAAATGATCTACAACACAGTCATCAAGTTGACGAGAGTGTCAAAAGGGCAAGCAGAGTACTGGGATTCAACACCAGGAACTCTGAGTACAAACCCAAAGACATAATCGTTCCTTTATATAAAGCACTACGTGCACCGATAAAATAGAAAGAGTGCAATGCAAAGCAACAAAGTTGATACCTCCGCTGCGAAACAAGCCAGACGAATTCGCCCGTAGGAAGTGGGACTCGTCTCTTTCGTAAAAAGACGACTGAGGGGCAACGGATAGAAACATGCAAGTATTTGAATGGCTTCAACGACGTGCCTATAACGGAACTCTGACAGAGACGTTAATGATCACTTGCGAAACAACGGCCAGAAATGC
>LQNS02276621.1:6291140-6310527 GCA_001587735.2 Parhyale hawaiensis
GAGTGGAGAGCCAGTGACTCCCTATCGCTCCCTGCCGAGTGCCGGGAACCCATTATATATCGCTCCCTGCCAAGCTCCCGTTTGGTAAAGAGCTACAGCAAAGCGAGTCGCTCTGCACACTGCAGTGCAGCCATTGCTATAACAGCCTCAGTCAGAGTGTAAGAACAAGAATGTTGGTGTTGCTATATCCTGGTAACAATAGAGGAGGCGTGCAGTTGATACTCTGTGTACCTTTACGCAGTACAATCTCCTCGACTGGTATTGCAGGGCCGAAATGCTGATTGTGGCACCGACTCCCTCTGCTCTTGCTGCACTGACAGTAGTCCCGTACGAGGACGTCTGTGAGCGCTGTACGAGGTGCTACGTGATCTGTAAGCGCCAATAGAGGTGTCTCATAGTCGTTATGCGCCTCAAGATACTCCATAGGCACAATCAGGTACTCATACTCCACAACCATAAGCGTCATAAGGTGCTTCATAGGCGCCAAAAGGTATTTCATAAGTGCCGTGCGAGGAGTTCCATAATCCGTAAGTGCTGCTGGCAACAGTCCAACGTACAAGACGCCGTGACGCACATCACCCGCCTCCCCGTCTTAGCGAGGCCTGTATATCCTGTCCATTGACACCCTGAAGGGGAGCAGTGTATGATACGCCCCCCCTCTCTTGGCGGCCCTGGTCCCCCTGGGTCCCTTGCGATTGGTCTACGTGCAGAAATTGTTGTCTGACAAGCAAGACCAAAACCTCGCTTCTCCGTACGCCCTCACGCCAAGAATTTTATCTAGTTTGCTCTACAGTTGCGGCGAAAGGCGCTTCGAGCAAGCAATAAAAAGAACTTCCTGTCTGTGAGTGAGACTTTTATTCAATATCTTACGTAATCCGATAATACTGCAGAGGCAATAAATACGCCAAGCTTTGTTATCCCTCCTCGTGCATCCCCCTCGCCGCTGCCCGTCACTTCCTTGCTCCACGCAATCAAACTCCTGGGGGTTCTTTTCCTACGAATTTTGCCATGCAAGCAAATCAAATCTCAAGGGAATGTGTCCGCCCAAAAGTCCAGTTGTTTGTAAATTGCCACCACTGCCGCGCTGTTCCGATGGACTTGGTAGGAAATCCCTTGGCTAGAGCAGACACGGCGGCTGCTGCCTGACTTCTGTGCTACTGCAGTTTGAATACTGGAATCTCCAAATCTCGAGTATTGATATTTCCCCCTTCCAGTATTGATGAGTTGTCCATAATCTTCGACATGATTTCATCTTTTACTGTGTGGCTTAATCACCATCACATTAAATATCATGAGGTGCTCCTCCAATGTTCAGAATTAAAACTGCCGTCCGCGGAGCCTTTTGTTATCTATTGGCCTGGTGCCATCTCTCGTTATGACATTGTGCAAAGGACGTGTAAAAGTCTCCCAAATTATTAGCTCTAAACACAAGTCACCACTGGTCGTTTTATCTCATGTTGTTGTCACCGTTTGCTGTGCGACTTACAATTCTTTGCCCCGTGACTGCACTTACGGCGGCAATTTTCTTTTACGATATCCCCCCAGCGGCAGCAAAACATTATAATAGTGCTCTGCATTACCGTGTCATGAGTCTCTGTTTTCGGGTTTTGTTTATGTTTATTTCGTGTTGCTGGATGCACAGATGTGTTTATTGCTTCCTTTATATTTGTATACTGAATATTAACGTTATTATTTACTTAATATTGTGGGAATTTGTTGACTTTGTCTCAGTTTCTGTACTGAATCTTAATGTTATTTACTTATTGTTTTTGCAATTTATATGTTCTGCAGTCTCACGCTTCCTATTATAAACTGTGCAGTACGCATAATTTGTTGTCTAATCGTACGTCCATCTTGTGAACGTCGGCATCCTGACGCATTCATATTCAGCATCAGCTTATTTAGTGAGTTTGCCCCCATTTGCCTTACTGTTTATTATGCAATTAGGAAGTCTGAACTAATGTAAAGCTAGTAAATTATTTTGCCGTGTTATGCAAGACACTCTAGATCATTAAGACACACCACCATACTATTCTCAGTAACGTGGTGCTGTATACTTTCTCACATCCGTGCTGGACTCTCCTCATAACCATAGCTCTCTCATGCAGCACTGCTGTACATTAGTCACGGCTATTGTATGGACGCGTTAGCAAGCCTCTCCTTACGCCTGCACTCAATGCCTGCGGTCGCTAATGCACGTAGCGCTCTAACGATCAATACGGAAACTTTAGTAGAGCTTTGAAAAATTGCTGACTTTTATGCAGTGAAGATTTAATTTAGCGTGTCTTGTCTCTGACTATTACGATATTTTTCCGACTCCTTTTATGTTACAAAAGGTAATGAATTATGATCCTCTGAATGTTAGTGTTATGATATTCGATGCAACTCTACGTCTCCTATTTAGGAAATTATTAGAGAATTAGGCCGTAGTACGTTGCAGCTCAACTACATTTCCACGGCTCATAGCCATTCTAAGAACTAAAGCAAACATTTATAAAAAGAGAAAAATTCGCATCTAACGACAGTTCAAAGGTATCTAGTCTTGTTCATGCGGGTCAAATGCGCAACTATACCAAATTTCTAAAAGATTTATGCTCCTGCGTTCCTCAGGCTTTATCCGCCATGATAAATGTAAGCGACGGTCTAGCGGCAGCCACTCGAATTTAAACCAAGACAGATTGTCTTTACCTTCCTGCTCTTCGTCGGCGGCGCGGGGAGGGGGGGGTGGGATCAGCTGCATCCTTTTTCGTTAACTGTTCCGTATAAAGTTGGAACTCTTGGCTTTGGGGTAAGTTTGTGTGCTGCGCGATATTTTGCACTGACTTGCTTTCCGTCTAACTTTGTCTCGGAATTTAGAAAAGCGCTCTTGCCAAAATAGCCTGCAAAGATCTTGGGAGTGGGAGCTATGATCGAGTGCCTGGCGAGCAACAAAGGCTGCCTGGGAGCAGACAAAGCCGGTGCCGGTGCTGGCGAGCAGGAGCGCATAGTGGCCTGCTCATTGAGAGCGAGACAAGGGTGCTCATGTGAGCGAGGTCTGTGATATGCAGACTGCATGGCACCACTGGGTGACCATGTTATTATATTTCGTGGACCAGTACTACTACAGTCACTTCAACTTGCAGAGTGTACTGCATATTTTACTTGGTTAGTTTGTGAGTTCTCGACTCATAATTATGTTGTACGGAAACCGCTACTATGGACCAAAGGAAATGTGTCTGTTCATATTGTGTAAATGCTATAGTAGTATGTTGTATTTGCAACAATCTTTTTACTTCACGTCAGTGTGATGAGCCTTGGGGCGCGCGCTAGTCCTCTGTCGTGCCATCGACTGCTTGCTTCGTGGCGACGATGAAGCTGGAGAGTCTGGGTTGAGCTGAACATGGTCGTAGCTGCAGCCTGCACGGCTGTGCTCTCTGGTACAGCTTTGATTGTCTCTGTAATGTCTCTGCACTCTTCTACTATTACAACTGAGATTCACGCATGACCGAGAAAATCAGTCAATAAAGGAATTTTCTTATCTGCAGCATGCCTATATCCTGCTGTATTTGTATGTAATATCAATGTACGCAGATGACCCACAGAAGGTTCGCACAGGTAAGGCTGAGGAGGCAGGGTGGTGCTGCATCATTAGGTGCCTCTGCAATTACTGAGCCAAATTAAGCAAATGGTTCGTTTCGCGAACTCCGAGGACCTCTTCTGCGCCGAGGCTCTCCAGTCTACGCAAGAAGCCCCTAAAAAGAAGACAAAAAAATTGGAAATTTCTGCCGGGAAGACTCCGAATAGATTAGACGCCGCTGAGGCTGCTCCAGTTTTTCTGTGTTCTTTTTTCTTACATTTTTAGAGAAGGTTGAGAGCTGTCTGTCAGAAGTGGTTGGGGCTTCTGTAAGTTTGGTTAGAGGCCTCTCCTCTGATTTCTCTATTGCAGGAACTTGTGGACGTCAAAATTCAGTTCTCGCGAGATCGTAATGGTTGAGAAAATTCTTCAATTCTCTTCTCGTCGGAATTTATTCCTTGTGTTTGCTTGTAACTTGGGGAGGCGGTGGAGGTGATGGTATGGTGGGGGAGGTAATCGGAAGGCAGTGGATGTGATGTAGAGGCTTTGGAGGTTGTTAGGGCGATGGGGAGGTGATGGAGGTGAAAAGGAGGTACACAATTGATGTTGAAGCTTGCAGTGAAGGGGGTAAGAAGCCATTGCAAGAACATAATAAAAACTTATATTCTGTTTTATGCTCCGTAACTTGTTATGAAAACGCAATTGTAAAACAGAGAGTTGGTGGTCCCGACTCCCCGAGCGTGTCAGCTGGGGTGTGTGCCGCATGTCGTATTCCAGGGACATGTTGCTGCGCACGTCGGCAATTCCAGAAAACTATCAGTTGACGCACTGCACCAGTTGGTAGCGCAAGCAGCGTCACTTGCCTAGGCAACAGGCAACGTATGTATGCACCCGCAGTTGTAGCGTTCTGATAGCTACGGCACTGACCTACAGAGGACGGGGACCTAACCGTCGTCTCCTCTCTGGCAATAATCCTCTTGGTCCAACCAGTGTCTCATATCTTATCAATTGCATGTGCTGCAGCTCCCGTTTTTATGAACCATCGCAAATGCTGCTAAAACCCTAAATAAAATTAGGGCAGAAGCCATCTCTGGGCTACGCATACTTTTTTAAGCAGTTCAAGTCCTTAGTGGACCAGATAGATATTACTTTTTTGTATCATTTAGGCTAGTTTTTACTATCTGGAATATCCATAACATGAGCGAGTATAGCCTAGTTTGTAGGGACCCCAGTGACACTAAGAACGTCAGTGTAAGACGTTTAACAGACGTCCGCTTTAGTTGCCACGGTATCCAAGGTTAATATTTGTCTGGTAGTCCACTATAAGGCTGCCGTATCTCTAATTCTGACTGATTTTGCATTCTGAACATCACCATTCAAGTTTCTACTCATGGCTGCTCGAGCGCTAGGTCTAGTGTCCGGCGTGAGTGTACTGTATTGTGCGGTAGTATATTGTAATCTCTTGCTGCCCTGTATACTGTGGGTACAAGACTCGTACCTCTTGCTGGCCTGTATACTGTGGGTACATGACTCGTACCTTTTGCCGGTCTGTATACTGTGGGTACGTGACTCGTGTGCACGGAAGACACGTGACTACCGACAGTTAAGTAACATGATGTGTACTACCCATGAAGCACAGAGCGTAACACTCTCTGCTTCCTGGTACTACCAACTTGGATGCATCAAACTTACATGTACTAGGTATTTTCCCAAAACCGAAACACGCAAGTGCATCATAAATTTGCTAAGTGCATCATTATAGCACCCTTTAGCTAACTCTACCGTAATTATTATAATAAAGTATCATATTGCATTCAGTAAATACACCTTACGAGGTATTCGTTTTGCTTCAGTTGTAGAATTTAGATAAGTTAGTGCAGAAAGAGAGAAGCCAGTTCTGTGAAAGTCCGAGAATTGAAGTCAGCCGGCGAGAGGTTTTTCATTCCTCCACTGCACAAACTTCGTCTCCTGTTTTACCCACTACCAGTGCCATATCGTCCAAATTTTAGAAGAATGCGAAAATAAAATCTACGTTAGGTGTATCCACTGTAAGCAAGACTATTTTTATCATAATGGTGAAATTAGTTAAAGTGTATCATGATGATGCATATTGCGTCTCATGATGAATTTGACACGTTGATGATACATTTATGATTTTCCGTTTTAGAACAAGCTGATGATGCACCAAGATGCATCAATAACTGGCAAAATTGATCCATCTGAAGAGACGAAACTATAATTTACAGTAGCGATCTGCATGGTCTTCTGAAACCGCGTCTCACTTTCCACGTGTAACAAAACTACGAAGCTTTTTTTTTTCTCTTCATTTTTGCCGAAATAAGTTTTTCTGACTGCAGCGATGACTCGCCAAACTACGCCAAGAAATATCTACGTGTATCTAAATCTTTCTCTGTGAAATACCTACGTGCATTAAAATGTTCCTCAGTGTACGTGTCACTTCCGCTATGTCCATGCACAACCCGTCGCCTCACTTCCTAGTCCAACCGTACGTCATTCACCGTGACGTCATATCCTCATTTTCTATGTATCTTGCATGTGGCTAAAACACTTCGAACCTTTGTCGGTATGCCACAGAAAGGCTAAACCACACTGTGGTATTTAAGATGATATCCATGAACTTTAATGTGATTACTCGCTCCAGCTGCCGCTGCTGCTGCCGGCGATGCTCTTCCTGCTCCGTCGCCTGACTGTTGCTTTGTTGATCTTATACACGTGATACTCTCCCTGCTTTCAAATATAATGACTGTGTTATTTATCGTGAAAAGTTACACGTGTGGTATCGGTTTTGGAATAAGTTATATGATGATGTGTTGTTAATTTATTCCATGTACGGGATCACTGTCATATGTGAACGTCCGTAAAATGTTATTGTTTTTGTAACTGCAAATCACGGTAGCTGCCCTCACGGATATACGGATATATTCTGGCCGGCCCTTTCCCTGTCTGTATATATATATATATATTCTGGTGTATATATATGGCCCTTACGAATCCAGGGGCAATGCTGAGTACCTTTTTCCGCGGGAGATGTTGCAGCTGACTGCCGGTCCTGCTGACAAGGTTAGTTTTGTAACGATCGGTAAGTTTTCTGTATATCCCTTTCTGCTCCGCGAGGTGGGCTATCTACCTAGTCCGCGGGACACCTCTACTCTCTCTCATGCTGAAGGCCACGAAAGGGGCCGTTCACTCGAGTGTCTTTTCTATTATTTGCGGGTTTTTCTCGCCAGTAGTAGTACACTCGGCCAACTGAAACTTTCCGGCAGGAGTGCCGAGGTGAACCATTCATATTCTGATGCGTCATTATAAACTGAGTGTCAGTGCTTGGATCACGTCGTATGACGTGGATGCGGTGGTAAAACTAGGAATATAATAATAACCCACGGCAGCAGCAGGCTTGCGTACTTTACTATGGCACTGACGGGTCACCGGTTCGGTACCATGCCAGGTAAGCGTTCATTGTGCCGCTTGGTGTGCTTGATCGGCAGTTGCTGAGTATGCACAGCTACCCTGAGATGCACTTACCTTACTCAGAAGTGAAGACGGGCGCGGGTCACAGAACATTCCGTCGATGACGTCATAGTTCTTAATGACCTGTGGTTGACTGCAGCTATACACACTCCTCTGGAGCCAGTTGGCCTACATCTGCAGCACGAGCCAGTGCGTGTGGCTTCCCAGTGGAGGTTACGGTCAAGTTGATCTTACCTTTACCTTTAACTGCGACGTTTGCTTTGTTATCTTTCAGCATGGCTGAGTTTGTAGTAAACTATCATGCATAGGAAAGAATACTGCCCAGGTACCGCGCACGACAACATAGTCACTTTCAACATTTCTGCGACTCCGCTTCTCTACATATTCGAAGAAAGTCGGTCGCGTTTAGTCGTCAATTGCTCTTCCATTATTTTTTTTTGCTTTCTAAGTTCGAATTTCTATTGAAAATTAGAAGCTCTTCGTTGAAACTTTTCCGGTAATTGTCCTTCACTCGTTCGATATTTCAGTATGCGCTGCTTGTGCTCTTGGAATTTAAGTAATGTATACCTGGAATTCTGTCGCTGAGCTCGGGAATGTCGATGTCATTCCAACAGACTGTGTGCGTGCCTTGCTGTTTAATTACTGCCTCTGCTCTTCTCTTGCCTCCCTATTGTTCGTTAGGGCTTCAGTCCTGGCATTTTACAATTGAAAGGATTTATTGTGAAAATAACTTTTCCTTTTTGCGGTGTTATGACTATGGAGTCTGCTTTGCGCTTTATCCATATTTCTGTTCTAGGGAGCATATCTGTTTGCTCGCGTGCCTGTTGTGTTCAACTTCTTCGTACGTTGATGAGCTTCACATCCTTGGGCTTCGGAAGCCCCCAGACCTGCTTCAGCTTTGTCAGTCACGGAACGCAAGCACCACTCCAGCCACGGACAAAGTCCATGAACAGCAACTGAGGACAACACTGTTGCTTATTCATTAGTTGTCCGCATTTGGCAAAGAAGCCTACGAAAGTGTTAGCTTGCCTAAGCGTTTGTATGCAATTTTCTGTCTAGTCTGCTGACATCGAGTGCCACTTCCACCGTGTGGTCGTGGCGCTCAGCGAGCGCGTGATGCTTGAGTGCCTGCACGGCGCAGGTTTATGGGGCTGACTGTCGTTAGGCGTCCTGCCAGATGCTCTTGCTGTCGCCGTACGTTCTGTTCATGGGTGCAGTTTATCGCATCGCTTCTGTGTTCCTGTTGTACAAAGTATATGTGCACACCTCATAGGCTGGCATTGGGTGTACTTCCTTATACAGTCTGTCGCAGCGTTTGCCAATCTTCAGATTTCAAGTTCCATTTAACTTCACTAATGATTTTTTTGTCTCTAATTATCATCATGACCGATCCTGTGTTTCTTAATCGAGTAATCGTGTATCTTTTGAAGATTACTTTGCCTGAAGCTTATTTCCACCGTCGAATTTTTGTACTTCCGATTACCTCATATACTGGTAACGCTCAGCTTCATCGTATTTTCAATCAAATTATTATTCATACTCACGCTCGGAGTTACTCCCCCGCCATCTCCTCTAGTAACTCAGTAACCTCATCCGCTTGCACACCACTACCGCCTACCCACCCGCCGCACCCCTACACGCACAGTCATTTGACTTGGCTCCCTCGAGTGATAACAATGAACGTCGGGACCATGAGTTACTTCATATATCAGGCGGGGCTGTGCGAGCTGCAATGGACGACCAAAGCCACACTTTGGCCACCTGCTGGCGGCTCCCTCGGACCACTCAAGTGACTGGCTTAGCTCCAGACCCTAACTGGCTCAGTCAAGCCGTGGTGTGCTGCGGGCTGGATTACTGCCCTCCTCCTATGAACTCTCGCAGCTCCTCCATTGCCTTAAGTTACTCTTCTACGTGGCTGTTTAGGCTTTAGTGTAATCTGCGTCGCTGGCCGGGCCCAGGCAATGTTTGCCTCCCTGCTTCGCACGTATTTTCCTTAGCTCGTTTTCAAGCTGCTGTAGTAGTGAAAACTTAGGCTGTAAGGCAATTATTTTTTATAAGAAAATATTGCAATTTTAAGGTGCGTTTTGTGTTGGTGAAATTATAGTAAATGGCTGAATTCTGCGGCCGTGATCTGACAAGTCTACAGGTCGATCACGATACACATACTTGCAGAACTTGAGGTTCTCTTAGGTTCGTCGTGGGGCCAAGTTTTCCTTGCGGTGCACTTCTCTTCTGTCGTTGCCGTGCTGGGGACCATTCTCACCCCAAAGTTAAGGTACTGCAATTCAGTGAAAGTGTGAGCCTTTCAGTCTCTGCCGGCAGCGCATGAAGGGAGCGGCGGCAGGCGATCAGGGGCAATAAATAATGAACCGCCACCCGCACCCCGACCAAATTTGCGGAGCATCCCGCGGGTGCGGCCATATTTATGTTCTAATTAAACATTGCCGCTAAAGTTGAGCCCACAGGGAGTTATTTTGATGATGCCGTGAGAAGTAGGAAGGGGGAGGCTTGAGCGCCCTCCCGATGACATTAAAATAGTTGCAGCGTACCGTATGTACATGATATAGCCGGAAACGTAGCGCGCATTAGACGTTCTGCATCCTTGTGGCACGGGTGCAAGTCTGATTTTTGCGGGGACGGTTCTCGTCTGTTGCTGGGAATCATCCGAGCTTAACAGCTCAACTGCCAGAGCGGCACTTGCATCTGACACTCCTTACAGCTCTGCCTAAGGATATTCATCCATATTAACTGGAACCTTTTTTACTTGCCGCCGGATAATTCATTTATATTCGATGTTTGACCACCATCTTTCTCAATTACGGTGTACTCACAGTCCCCCATCTTCCTCTACGCTCCGAGTCCCCTTCCATGACTGCACACTCCCAGTCGTGCATTTACAGCACACATCTAGCGTTCCCCTCCTAAAGAGATCTCCCTCGGATCCCAAATGCGGTGTCTACGATCCCCTATCAAGTCAATTGTCTCGCTCATCGATATCTCGCCGAAGTCGGCAGAACCCATCGCCGCTCGCGCACCACCGCCCATGGATCGTTTGAGTCGTTTGTTCTAATTGAGAGATTCACTTCAGTGGCACTGATGGACTCGTGTGCTGGCTGGAAGGGGGGGGCAGCTTTCCCAGCCTTCATTCTCTGTCCTACAATATGTTTGTGCTTCCCGCCCTCCAGTCTGCATGATGCTAGTGCTTCCCGCCCTCCAGTGTGCATGATGTTAGTGCTTCCCGTCCTCCAGTCTGCACGATGCTAGTCTTTCATTACAGTCTGAGAACCGCCAATTGCGTCGCTTCTTGTCTTCTCTTCTTCGTGCTACTACACTCAATCAGAGTGCCCCATATGCGCCTCCACACTATCTAGAACCGTCCCTCACCTCTACCGAGAAATGCTATCATTAGAGGAAGTGCACCCCGCATGCGAGTCGATGTAAGTGAATAAGATCGCAGGCTGTATCGACGCCGCGCCGTAATCCCGGTCGGTGGCGCTGTCACGCTTTCGTTAGCGTTCGTGTCGTGGCTGTGAAGTACGCGCCGTACAATCAATGTCGTCTCTTTGGTAACAGACGTCGCTGCTGCAACTTCTTATCGCTGCTTAACTCTACGTCGGAGCTGTTGTGCCGCCTGTGCTGTGGACCTGCGCCGTGTCAGAAATTGGTGAACAGTAAGCGACCTCGCAGGCAGCTGGCCAGTTTGACAGAGAAATATTTGTTCTTAGAATAATTTCATTCTTTAGTAAGAAAAAGAATTCTGAGCAGTAAAATGTAGAATTAGTGTTTTAGATCTCGATCGTCATGGTCACTGACGAAAGAGGCTCACCGTCCTCACCGTTGACGCTGTCCATGAACTTGCATTTGCTGCAGTGACGGGCTGTGTCCGAATATTTTTGTAATGATTGAAATTCCTTTTGTACACTACCATCGTTCCCCTAGCCTCCTAACGTCACATGTAAGCAACTATTTGCTCTTCTTTTTTTATTTCCTACTTATTTGTGCTGGCGTTGTTCTTAATTTTTTGATAATCAGTTTTACACAACTTAATGTTGTACTTCCAAAATTTGCCTTCGTAATTTTATATTTATCCCTTCAATTTCTGCTTGTCGAATATCTCGACAAAGCCTTCATCCTTTGCTTCACCGTCTTGGCCTCCTTCCATTCCTCGCTGGTCCCACAGCTGGTGCTTGTGCTCGCTAGCGATACTTTTAACCAGCTGGTGTCACGCTCACTCTCCTCTGCCATCACTTCCAGGCAACCCCCTCCCTCCTTCCCCTCCTCCTTCCTCTTTATGCCTCACCACCTCCATCTTGAGTTGAGGTCTTCTGTGTGTTGTATTGCGTACGTAAGAATTCCGTTGTTTCTCCTCCTCGTTCTGTGTTTTATTCAACCCTACGGACAATGCGCGCCATAGTTAATTTACACCGTAATAACTCTACGGGTTTTACTTCACGCATTTAACTTACTCTCCGTACTTCTGCTGTACTTTTGATATTGGTTCTGCGTTCCTCCTTATGTTGCCGATGCATCGCATTTTGAACACTCTTCATGCCCCACACTAACGTGTACTTTAGGTAGTACAGCTTCATTTCCTCAACAAATTCCTTTTAAATTTGACGAACTATGTCATCTACTCATTTCTCGTTATAGAGCTACAGAAGTGACAATGACCTAATGTGAACTGTTTGTTTTGTGAATTCTGACCTGACGCTGAGTGAAAGCTTCCAAATGATTTGGCTCTTAAATTTCGCTTTTTATAGTTCCCAGTTTTGCAGTTCATACTATGCTTTATTTTGTGACATGTATTCAGTAAATAATGTATAACTCTCTGTGTTAACAGGTAGCATCATAAGTGCAGTCTTATAGCGGTTGTTTTATTTAAGTATGTAACGCTCAAGTAAAGTTCGCTTTAAGTGCTAGTCAGCTAAACTTGTCATTTAACACAAGTGATGCTAAGTTAAGTTATCATTAACAATAATAATATTGTAGTAGCAGTAGTAGTTCTGCAGGTTGTATAAGCTGGTGTGTGCAGCGGGCTTTGCCTCCATGCTGCTCTTCGCCGACATGGGCAACAAAAACGTACACGGAAAATGCAAATGTTCTTCTAGCAAATCACACGACCGGTGTCCTTCGCCGGCTCTGTCTGCGCCTCACAAATCCAAACAAATTGTTGGGTCTTCGGCGGCTGTTTCTTCCGTTTTCTGTGACCGCAATCCCGACGGTACAGAAAACGGCTCCCTCAGTACCCCTGCCACCTCAACTTCTGGTCGTGACAGTGATGACGTCAGCACGGACTCCAGCGTACGAGGTGTATCTTGTCTGCTGCCTTCGTCTGCACTCGCTTCAGCGTCAGACTGCGATTCTGCTACTCCAAGTAACCCATTTGAAGTGCTCTCCGTCTCTAACCTGCCCGACTCACTCAGTTCGTACGATGCAGTCGGCGCAAATGTGGTCCCAGCTACGACTGCCTCTAAAAGTTTGACTTCGTCCACTAAATTATCGAGTTTCTTTGTCCGTAGAAGCCATTCCCTCAGTCTTCGCCGTCCTTCCCAGATTTATGCGTCTGGGCCGGGAAAGCCCGAGCACCAGACCTCGAGACCGACTTCTCCTCCGCTTACTTTGGTGACTCAACTTTCCCGCTCTCCCTCTCACTTCTCTGCCAGAGTACCTCCCGCTCCACCTCCTTTGCACAGTCAGTGCTCCTCTGCCATCACCACATATACCACTTCCACTGCCACTACGTGTTTTGCCGCCAGTTCTGTAACGACTACCACAACTTCTGATGCTTATGTAACGCCCCTCAACATTTCTGGTGCCGGTACCGGTACCGCTGCTCCGTCCCATGCGGTGGAGGACGATGTCGATGGAGCGCCTGCGCCTCAGAGCTGCGGTCCCGGCAGGGTGGAGGGCCGATGCGACCAGAGGCAGCGCGCTGCTGCTTGCGGCTCACCGTGCATTACTTCTGGTGTTATGACTTACGCTGAAGCATCGGATACTATTTCCGAAGCAAAGTCGCCTATTCTGAACTTCGATAGCTCGGCTAATTCTCAAATTAAACAAAGACGGCCGCTCATGCTGCCCTTGCACCACCCCCTCAACGAACAGCCGCACGATCCCACATATCTGACCCCCGCTGCCTCCAGCTGCCCTGCACCTCCTAGCTCCGTCAAAAATTGCCAATCCCGCGCGTTAAGCAAGCGAATATTCAACAGCACTCAGAGACTCACTCCGGGTCAGTATAATTCTTTAGCAACCAGAGGTCACTTCGGCCGCTGTGCAAGAGAACAATCGTACAACGCCGGGTCGCAGGGCAGCCGATGTGAGAATGTAGAGGAAATTACGACAAGCGTTGATCCCAATTCCTGCTTCGGAGATCCTGACCTGTCCTCTCTCAACGCTTTCCAGCCTAACGAAAACTTCAACCATTCGTGCATCATACGGCGTTCTTTTAATCAAAACTCGACTGGACAGCAGCAATCCTGTCGCCAGTTTCTGAGCTTCGGCAAACAAAACCTCGCCTGCACGGGCAAAAATACCGCCATTCCCTGCTCTTCAAAGCCTCAAGAGCAGCCCGCATCCCAGCAGTCGTCGTGGATCGTCCCAACCAAACAGCTCACTAACATCGTCCACTGCCAAAGGTAGCGCTTTGTTATTTCAGCGTCGTAGCTCTGAGCTATAGCGATGTCTCTCTCTCCTTGTGCCTATGTCTCTGTGTTGTGACTGCGCGCAGTCTTCTGTCCCATTTTAGTGGCGCTCTATTGTGTGCCGCGAATGCCTCTATTTTGATCGTTCTCCCAGTTTTTTGTAAGTCCAGTTGCTGCTAGTAAACACGCTGGGAATAGCTGCGACTGATATATTTGTTGGCAGGCTTGCCTTCTTTTGAGCTTGTATGGTGCACAGCTAGGCTTGTAAATATTTGAAATGCTCGTAGTAACTCCTGTCTCTCTTCCTTTCAGGTACGTGTCCAGCGACCAGTTGTTGCCTCCTCAGGCATTCCACTATTGGTAACGTATACAGTGAATCATACCTACTATCTTTTGATGTTTGTCATATATTCCTTTCATGTTTTGCTCTTCGGGCAGTTACACAGTAGTGCTTTATTTCCTGTTCTCCGAGTCACTTATTCGATGTACCAACTCGTATTTTTGTGCTTATTTTCGTAGAGCGACCCTCCGGTGCACGGTAGTCAGTGAGGCGTGCAACCGACGGTCGATGCATGGTCGTGTTTGGCAGACTATGGCTCGAGCCAGACACTGTCTGTGGCTCGTCTGCATGCCGTTGTGGCGTAACTTGCTTCTTAATGTGGCGTAAGGACTCAACTGTAGCAGCTGCCACTGCGAATAACAGCAATTTGCATAGGATGAACGTTGCTCTGACTACAGATCATCTTGCCGTAGCGAGCGCATTGTGAAGAAGTACTCATTGAATACGAATGAGTTTATTGTGCCTGCTTTGTTTATGCTGTCGAAACCGAGCAGTACGCTCGTCGGCCATCTCCCTTTGAATTTCTTAGAGACCAGTTACTGCCTGAATTCTATCTGATTTACATCTATTTTGCTATTGAAGTTGAGCGCAAGTAAATTCTTCTGCATTTTGAGCAAATGTTGACCTGAAATACAAAGAAGAAAATTTTATTTTTACAAAATGTAGTTCTATATTTTGAATTATGGCTTACCTATGAAATTTTTATTCGTTCTTTCATGAATTTATAATTGTGCTGTCGATGTCAAATCTACATGCGTCAGAAATAGTTTGACTCGTTGAAATACTTGCATGTGGGTTGAACGAATGCTCGTCTCGTATATGTACGTCTTTGGCATGAAGAGTCATCAGATACAGATACTGCTTCCAGGACTCTCTGAGGTGCTGGAAAGTGTACACACGTGTGTGTATCAGCGTAAATATATAGTTTTTTTTTTGTAGGTTTGTAGCTTAGGTGTCTGACGAGCTATGTTTGATCTATGGATGGCGCATAAGTGTGACAAACTGTGAAAAATATAGGAAAATACGATAGAGCTTGCATGCTATACTCGCAGATAGCAGCTAGTTATAGGAACCACTAAATACTTCAAATGGCACAACTTTGGTTTTGAAAAGAATAAAACTAGTGCATCCTGATATTATACAAACTTTATTATTTAACTCCTAAAGTAACATTTGCGGACGTGGAAAATATTTTTTTCACTGAAGCGTTTTTAATTCACTAACTGACCGTTCAAAATATTTAGCATAATGTGTATATTTTTCATGGGCTACTGTACTTCGGAAAAAGTAATAGCTTATATTAAGCTACTGTACTTAGGAAAATGTAATAGCTGATATTAATAAAATGATCGGTGCATTGCGGGTGTCTTCTTCATTTTTGTCATGGTACGTACTCTCTGATCTTGCCTACAGCTGTGAGCAAATTAAGAGACAAAAATGAAAGTTTATATAACCAAGAATGAAAAAACATCGGCTAACTTAAATTTGATATAATACAGCTAGTACCTATGTATTATACTGTACTCAACACCAAAAATGTAACAATTCCCAATAGATGATAAAAAATTTACGTCTACGCTAGTTATTTAATGGATTAATAAAGTGCAAATGCAAGAGGCACAAAGAATAAAAGAAATTTAACAGTAACCAACACCCATTATCAATATTTTGTGAATGATCCTCTATTTTAAATGACCTTGGCGCACATCTTCGAGGGCAAGATACAGTTCATTTTTACGTAGATCAATATCAATTTTGGACAATTTTCTTCTTAAAGTTTTCTCCACAAATGTTCTGTGTTGCCTCTGTTTCGAGGCATTACTTTTTGCTTCAGAGTTTTCCACAGATTCTCGATGGGTTCAGGTCGGGACTTTGAGCTGGCCAATATCGTAGGCCCACTTCTTTCTCTTGAAGGCAGCTTAAGAGCCTTTTAGTTTTATGACAGGGCCCGTTGCCCTCCATGAATATGAGGCCGTTAATTCCGGAGTATAATTGGCAACACTTCTTCTAGCGAATTGTTATGCATCGCAGCATTGACCCGCGCATTCAAGCGGACGAGAGGTAAGGATGATATGACGGAACAGGTTAGCGCACTGCCGTGCTGCGTCGTACGTCCGTCGCGGACGTGCGAATCGTTGACGTCACAAGAGAGCATTCGATTGTAGCATAGTCGAAGCGTAGCAATTGTTTACCATAATTCAGAGATGAATTATGAATAGCACAGCTAGTATAGAGAAAGCAGTCATCAATGGGATACTTTTGACCAAATTGATTTAATATTTAATAATTATTTGCTTTCTTTTTTGTGTGGGGAATACGTTTAGGTAATTTTTTTGCAAGTTAAGGCGAGTCGGACGCGACACTTATTGTTATATTGCTGTGACGCGCGCAGCGTGTAGTAGCTGTTGTATTGTTTCTAATTTTACCGAGCAATTGTATGGCTTCTGAGTATTATGTATAGACTTTAACTTAAATATTACTTCGCCAGAAGGAAAGAAATTTGTTTCTTTGGTGCTTTAATGTTTTCTGTACAAATATTGCTAAAAAGTTCTTATATCTCGGCGTGCAATCATACGCACACGTGAACCATTTTATGTTGCAGTGGTTTGAAATTATAAAGGAAAGCAGGTCATTGATAGAAGACAAAAACAAATCGAAAACATGAAAGTTTTCAACCATATGATTCCATTTTCAGAATGTCATATTACTCTCGATATAACTCTCCTGATTTACTGCATTTTAAAGACGATAAACTTCACTCTAAAAGTCCTTCTGACACATGCGGGCACTTGCCGGTTGCATTCATCTGCTCTTTTACAAGCCTTTTAAGCCAAAGCTCTTGCAAAATTTTATCCTTCCGAAACCTGAAAAAGCTCGTAGATGCTTTGATACGTTTATTTTGTGCAACTATAAAGATTGTAGGACGTGTAGCACACTCTGAAGGCCAAAAAGGAATGATGAGGAAACAATGTAAAATAGCTGCTTATCAAAGTACTTGCATCTTGTGACGTCATAAGCTTATTACTCGGAGTGTACGACAGCTTGGGCCCTCCGCGTGCGCTAACCTGTTCTGTCTCATCATCCTTGGACGAGAGGCGTCTCATGGGCGAAAATTATCCCGAATACCTTCACGCTTTTGTCTCCAAATCTCACGTTTTTTTTTTCCTACACCTCGTACTGTATTTTTCTTCTTTGCGCCGTCTTACATAGTTGTTCTCATTATTTTCGACCAATTTAAATGTACTCTCGTCGCTAAAAAAAACACCTTAGACCACCATTCTTGAGGACTATTCACGTGTGTGTTGGCCTACTTAATCTTGCAATTTTGTTCATTTGCTTATCTGTGGTTTCTTTTGCGGTCATCGTGCGAAGAGACCTATCTCCTTTAACCGTCTGGAAACAATAAATCTGGAAATACTTCCATCATTTGTTTTCTTTATCTGTCGAAAAATATTCGTTCCAGATGCAGTCCTTCAATCCGGTGCGTTGGATTATTCTGTGAGGCCCAGCACCCAATCGGAAATTTACAGGCATTCATCCGATGTTATCCGATAATGCTCACTATTTAGCTACTCGAAGGCAGCCCATAACTGCCTATAAATTTCCGATTGGGCAGAAGTTTTTCTAGATCTACCCCTTATATTAGGACTAGGAACACGTCCCAGGTCTTTTTATCACCACTTCACAATTCTTCTAACCACACTCGTTGAACGATTAATTTCAGCAATTACTCTGATGCCAAGATTCTACTTCTATAAATTAACAACTGCCATTCTGAGAGATTTTTCGACTTTTTTTATCTAGTCATGTCGTCCTAAGTGTAGTGTTTACATAGGATGCCATTAGTCTGTTTCTTACACGGAAAAGCAAGAATATACTTATGTCTATTCAACCTCTTCTTAAAAGGTATCCCTTATTTTTGCACTGATATTTTTCCATTGAAATAACTAAAGTAAAAATAATTTTCGTTATCCATTGGGAAGTGTAAAATTTTTGGTGTTATTATTGAGTGTAATTCTATCTCTTTTATATGAAACTTTTCAAGTCGTAGAATCTGTAGATTTTTTATGGAGTTTGTAATTTGTGTCTCTTAATTTTGCTCGCAACCGTATATATATATATATATATATATATATTGAATTCGTATTGACTCTTATGCATACATACAGTTAGTGGCAGCCATGCCGCTTACCCGCTGCAAATTGAGCCATCTTCAGTTCTCAGTAAAATTAAAATCCTCTGTAAGAACGAAACGAATGCAAAGGTACAATAGTATACTAGGATTTAGGTATTATTTTCTAGGATTTAGGTGCCGTTTTCTAGGTTTTAGGAACAAATTGAGCCATAGATGAGCTCTGTGGAGAGCCTTCGCGCGCTGCTGTCGCTGGAGAAACTTTTCGAGGATTTGCTCCTGTAAAAACTGCTCCGCCAAACACTGTTATAACTTTAGTGCCGGCGCAGCAAATTTCCTCCCATGACCGCTTGGCTTTGAAGTAACCGCATTATCATAAAATTTTAGGGATAGCCTGCGTATGTAGAGCTCCAGCTTCTGTACAGTGATGGCGGGTGTTACCCTCGGTAGGCACTGCACAGCGTATTCTGCAGTTTCGTAAGCTGTTACACTTGATGCCTGGTAAGGCGCTATAGCTTCGTCTGTTGTGCAAAACTTTACAGCTTAACATTTTCGGAACCACTTCCGCACGGCTTTGGCCGATGTCGAATGTTCACATACGACAGGTTTGGCGCGTTGTCTTGTATATGAGTTCCGCCCGCCAGTGATCGTTTGCGTTTCTGAACTAATTCTACATTTTTCTGTCAAGACTTATACACGCTCGTCACATCGTGTGTCTACTAAGTACTACTTTGTCATTATTGCGTCTCACCTCGCCAATATTGACCGTTGTATCATGTCCCAAGTGTCAATTGTTTCCGCCCTATTTTCTCCAGTTTGGCGATTTAGTGGTTTTTACCCCAGCACGCATAGAACCGCACTGCCCAATTCGCGCCGCACCGTATTACTTCAGTACACACAGCACCGTATTACCTCAGTACACATAGCACCGTATTACTTCAGTACACACAGCACCGTATTGCCTTAGTACACACAGCACCGTATTGCCACATTACACACAGCACCGTATTACCTCAATACACACAGCACCGTATTACCTCAGTACACACAGCACCGTATTGCCTTAGTACACACAGCACCGTATTGCCTCAGTACACACAGCACCGTATTGCCTCAGTACACACAGCACCGTATTGCCACAGTACACACAGCACCGTATTACTTCAGTACACACAGCACCGTATTGCCTCAGTACACACAGCACCGTATTACCTCAATACACACAGCAC
>LQNS02276621.1:6321686-6331944 GCA_001587735.2 Parhyale hawaiensis
ATGGAATACTTCTGACGGTACTGTAAGACCCAGGCCTGTAGGTTATTCGTCATGGTACAGTGAGATGGTGTAGGATAGGTACTAGTGATGGCACAGTGAGGCTATGTAAGGTATTTGCTTGGTTTTTGCATTGACACCATGTAGGGTACTGGCAGTAGTATAGCGAACTATCATGTGCTAGTAGTAATAGTACAGCACACCTACATAGTGTGTTGGCAGCAGGAAAGTGAGACCACCTCGGGTAGTATCAATCGTGCCGTGATGGTACATAAGGCGCTGACGTATCTGGTGTAGCAAGGCCACGTACCATCGGCTGGGGAGGGGGGGAGCATGAATGCTTGCTGGTAGAACGAATAATCAGGCGAGTGTTTCTACTGCACTTGGTAGTGCATGGAACATAGGACGTTGCGTGTATAGTTGAGAGCGGAATCACGTGTCATCATCGCAGTAAAGCCTTCGTGTAGCAGAGGTTGTGTGTGCGTGCTCGTCATCTGTCTGCCATCTTCTGAGGGTCAATGCTGGCTGCTCTGCAGGGCCGATTGTCTAAAGCAGTTGTAGCTAAGGAATGTCCGTGTCTCATCAGTAAACTTGTATATCGGCAATATCGCTCAGTTACTATTGTTGAAGCACCAGCCCGGGCGTATAATGACAGGGGAATCCTGAAGAAGCATTGAGCAACCACTATAGTCAAACCAGCGTAAGGACTCCGATGGGCGTGGCTAAGAACGCAAAGCAGCTTCGCCAAATCTCACTTAAGCGCGTTGTATAACTTGTCCCAGTCGATAAAATTATATTTATATTCGAAAACTCAAAATGCATTAGTCAATAGATTAGATTTGGCACTGCTGCGTTCAATATTGAGCCCCACCCCTAAAGGACTGCTTACGCTGTTTTGACTATAGATGCCCAGACGCTGCTCACCAGCACTTCTAACTGAATCACGGCTGATTTTAACGCCTGCAGGTCTGCGTGGCCGAACACGGATCCCAGCGGGAAATTCCAAAGCCATACAGATGGGGTATTAAACAGCGACTGAACGATCGGCAGCTTTGGTCAGAAGATAATGTACAACAGTTATATTTACGTACTGGCACGATGGTCCTTTACCAGTTCAGATATGGAGTCTTTCACTGCGTTGTATTGAAAAATAACGAAAACTAGAGAATATAAATGGAGATTGGAAGCAGGAAAAAAGATTTGATAGGCGAAGAAATTCGAACAAATTTCTAAGTGGAGGGAAAGCAGACTTATGATTTTTATGTCTAATATCAAATAATTATAGTAAATACTTAATTATATTTTCCCCTTGACCTTCGCCTATCAGCTCTTTGTTCTACCTGTCAGTTTGCTCTTCATAATTTTTTATAGTTTTCTGTTCTTTTGAATAATATAAATCAAGGTTGCAACGGCTCACCACTCTTGAGCGGTTAAAACTTTATGTAAAACTTTTGTTCTAGAAATCTTGGCATTTCCGGTAAGGAATATGATCGTGTCTCGGTGAGCTCCGATGCAGCTTCTCATAATTCTTACTCCATCAGGAAGTTTCACATACTTTGTCCACTAAATCTGATAACTGCGAAGAAAACGTATTTTTAGACAATTTACCCATTATGAGTTAATCGAACAACATGAAAGTAAAAAACTTGTAAGCGACATTACCGTGGAAGTTACCGATATGGACAAGATAAAGCTAAACAAACACAATTTTTGAAACACAGAATTGTTCACAATCAAGCGTTTTCCACGACAGTAAAAGGCTTCCTGGTGGACTAATATGGACTTTCCGAGAATTTTTTATTCATTAGTAGACATGGCAAGCAAATCTAAGAACTTCTAATAAAGCGCAATTTTTACCCAGTTTCTACGCATAAAGTAAATTCTCTCTCATGATTTCGTTACATTTTACCAGTATGCTTATTAGTTACGAGTGTACTGCATACACGATAGCGTCTCGTCTCTCTGCAAGTTTCTTTGACTCCGTTTCGCACGTTTATCGCTGTATGATTATCACCCGCAAGCGGAGCGAAGAGCGTAATGATGTTTTCTTCGTTGGAGATTTAAGTTTATATATTTATCACCCACGAACGATGTGAGAGAGATGATAATGCTTTCATTCTAGATTTAAGTATTTTAAGTATATGTATTCGTTCATTTGTTAATCTGCCCACCCAAAAAGAGGTAGAAAGAGTCGAACAATTTTCATAATTTTTTGTAGGGATTCAGGTGGGCTGACCTAGATGTGAAAAATGACAACACTCTAGAGTAAGCTGGCCATCAAAAAAACCGGCGTTGAAATTTGCCCCTCCCCCACCGCAGGTGATTGATTGTTTTACGCCATTGTGCGTACTAGTTGCATATCTGTATGTCTGTCTACCCAAAAAGAGGTAGAAGGAGTTGAGTCATAATAATGATTTTTGCAGGCTGTCAGGTTGGTTGACTGAGATGTGAAAAATGCCAAAAAACTAGAGTTAGCTAGCCGTCAAAAATGACAGCATTGAATTTCTAACTCCAATCAGAATGAGGCAGAAGGAGTATAGCCATCATTACTATCTTTTTCAGCCAGTCAGATGGTTTGACTGAAATGTGAAAACGGCAAAAATCTAGAGTTGGCTGGCCAACAAAAATGACGGCGTTGAATTTGTCCCCACCGCGGGTGATGATCTTACGCCTCGATGCGTTCTAGTTTTGATATGCGAGCAACGTGTAAACGCGCGCATTTTGCGACATTTGCCCTCATTCATGATACATGCATGCGTGTATGAAGTGTCATATTTAAAATATGACAATGCTGGACAAGTGGAATATCATGCTATCGTCAGTAACCGATCCTTGCGGCTTTTCTGCGTGTTTTTACAATCGTAATAATTTTAAATATTGCTTATCTAAATTTCTTGCCTCTTAATTCTAATTGATAGTTTTACTTAATGCAAAATACCTCAAAGTAAAGATTATCGCTTATGGAACAACCGACTCGTAACACTCGCCTGATTTTTTTTTTTTTTTTTTTTTTGCTTCAGCGATCTTACAACCCTCTACTGAGCCTCTATTGGATGCAGATTTTAGATCCGCAACTAAAACTTCATTATCTTGTCGAGTTTGTGAGATACTCGTCATTGTCTTTCTCGTAGAAATACTATTATTTAAGGCGTCACTAACTATTCCCGGTGGGCGGTCTACAGGAATAACACTAATGAAATACTAGATTTAAGTTGTGCTATGTGACTTGATGAATTAAAAATGGGACTTGATGGACAAATACTGTTTTCACATTTGGCAACACATAATGGAACTGATGACAGTTCATAGAATTCCAGTAGCAAATTCTACGTTAACCAAATATCTTTTTCTGTGTTTCAGCCATGCGGCCGGGACGTCATCATGGCTACCGCCGCTGGAGAACTGGCGGTGTGGGGGTGCGGCGCTGCCGTACGGCTGGGAGGAAGCCACGGACAAGCACGGCAGGTCCTACTTTATCAAGTGAGTGCATAGCAGTGTTGTTTGTGTGAGGGTGACACTGTGAGTAATGGGTACTTGTGCAACTGTGTGGGTGGTCAACGTTGTGAGTGAGATTGATGTAGTAGCTAATATGTATCGGTGCACATTTCCGCACAATGCGCTCTGTACACCGAACCTGCTGGTAGACTAGAGCAACATCTGCCTCCAGTTATAACAATTCTACTGTAACATCGTATGCTCTTGCTTAGAGCATGCTCTCACATGCAACGGCTTTTATCTATTCCCTTTGTATTTACTAGTGAAGTAGGTCTACCTTACGAACGCAACTCACATTTGTGCGTGCCATCTAGTAGCCTGTCCCTCCTTACGTGCAGTCACCTCAACAAGACGACGACCTACTCCGACCCCCGCAAAGACGACCCGGTGGAGGAGCCTCCGAAGCCTCGCACCGTAGCCCTGGCCCGTCATCAGGACATGGGCTTCGGCTTCGTCGCCGGGTCGGAAAAGCCTGTCATAGTGAGGTGAGTAGAGGCCTTACGCATGTTTGAATATGTCTCGACTTACGCTGGGTGAGGTATGAGTATTGGCAGGGCAACTTTTGCAGTTCGTAGTTGTAACCTATGCTGCATCTGCTTGCACTCGACGTAGCTCATTGTCAAAGGATTCTGTCATATGAGCGGAAGCAAGTTGCTTCAAGTGTATGAGCACCCTTCAGTTACGACACCGCACTGCCTAACAAAGCGCCCTGGTTTGAGCGAAACTTATCTATAGCTATAATTCGACGCTGACTGGGTACTGTAGATACGCTGAGACAAAAGCAATAGTTGTCTGCATCTATTGCAGTGTCTTTCTGTAGCGCTGTATTTCATTCTGTCTTATTGACATTCCTTATGCATCTGTTGCGGAGCCATTTGTCGGGCCCCTCTCCACCCTCCCTTCTCTAACAAGGGGCCTCTATGTGACTCGTCGCTTGCCGCTTCCTTAATTTTTACGATGTTGGCTATTTTTTTATACTTTACTCAATAGCGAATGATAATATTGGCAAAGCTGCTGTAACGACTGGGACGCGTGCGCTAAAAGCAGCCGTTATAGAAGCGGCGTTGTAGCAGCATTGCCTATACACTAGATGTTGTGCTAAATTAGTAGCTAATATCTAAATTATAGTAATAATTACGATGCTGGAGTTTATTCTCTGGATATCTGGTACGATTTTTTTTTTAACTGTTGCTTCCAATTGAAGTGAAAATTCCTACAAAATAAGGGGCTTGTTCATTGTAGCGCTCATTTTCATTTTCGTGGCCAGCTGTACAATAAAGGATACCCTATGTATTATATAACTGTGGCACAACTTCACTGCATGCACAGCTCAACACACTTTCACTGCACGTACTACACAACAAATTGCGAGATCACTGCACGTTTAGCGCAACACAAGATCACTTCACGAGCACATCTTAAGATTCCTGACCCTCGTACCCTCCACACACCCGCTGGCTGCTGGCGACCCGCAGCCCCGCCGGTGCCAGTATTGGATTCCCATGGCAGAATGCCGGCGATATCGGCCGAGCCGTGGGTGTTTATCAGTCGTTCTCCGCNCTAAGATTCCTGACCCTCGTACCCTCCACACACCCGCTGGCTGCTGGCGACCCGCAGCCCCGCCGGTGCCAGTATTGGATTCCCATGGCAGAATGCCGGCGATATCGGCCGAGCCGTGGGTGTTTATCAGTCGCTCTCCATTATCGGCTCGCTGTAACGAGGCTCATCCTTGGGTTCTGAACTTGGTGTTGGCTAGCCGCTTCTGCTCAGAACCGTCTCAAGATATTGGGTGTACAGCGACAACGGACTTCCCATTTTAATCTCCTTGATGACTTAGTGGAGTAAGTTTTTAATTCAGCTCTTGGTGTAATGTTCTCTAGATATTGGCGGCGACGAAAACAAGTACGTGCCGTATATTAAGCCGCGGACATATTGTAGCCTTTTGAAGCCGTCAGAGCCCATCACACGTCTAAATGTGCTGCTGATTCTTTGTAAACAGCGACAAATGTACAGTTTTTTTTACTCTTGATGCACTCCAAATTTAAAATCCAAAACTGTACACTAGTGTCTGTTGCTCAAAGCCAGATGACATGACAGCTTTAGTCTATTGGTGGGCACACAGTTGCGTCTTCAAGGCAGCGATAGTACATTCGAATTGTTTGTACTACGTACCGGAACAAGAGGCTATGCTGTGAACTGTGAACTCGCCCTCAATCTCAGAAATATGATTCTGCGAACGTCTAGATAAACTAACGTAGCTTTCCAGACTGCTAAACGCTGGCTGCTTTCTACCATGCAACTCATCGTAATTCAAAACTAGAGAAAAAGTGTCGTGTTAAGAACAACGGCCGGAAGCCGCCAGCTGCAGTGGTGTGTGCCTGGGGCAGCTTGCAGAACCACCTGTAGTCGTAAGTGCGGTACTGGTAGTATTGTAGCCAGTAAAGTCTACCTTTCAATTACGTGTACTGAGGTCTAAACTAGACGCCTGTTGGTGCAGGTTTGTGACGGAGGGCGGCCCCAGTGAGGACCTCCTGCTACCTGGGGACCAGATCCTCGAAATCAATGGGGAGGACGTGAAGAAAGCCCCCCGAGACCACGTTATCCAGCTCGTTAGATCGTGCAAGGAAACGGTCACCCTCACCGTCACCCAGCCACCCTTGGATAACGTAAGGAGCCTTTCATTCTACGACCTAACATGTTTATTCTTATTGTACCATAAGCTTGTGACGATGTAGATTGAAACAGGCAGATTGCAATTATTTTTAGGAAGTCGACGCTGCTTGTACCTTGGTCTCTACAGCAATACAAATGTTGTGTGGCTATAAATGGCTTATGTGCTGAAGCGTTGCTGTTGTTTGCAGTCTGCTCGCAAGTCTGCCCTGCTCAGCGCAGCAAAGAAACAGCGGCTGAAGAACAACCCCTCCAGAGTGCGCTTTGCTGAGAGCGTCCGCATCAACGGGACAGCAGGCAACGCCGATGCTGTGAGTATCTAGATGCCTCTTGGCTCCCATGTCTCTTTGCAGCAGGGAAATGCCGTCCGATTGTTCTTCATCTTTCATTTTTTTGAACTCGCTCTTTGTTGAGAATTGCGGAGCGCTGTATCAAAAGTGACCTCAATTTTATTATTGTTTGCAATTTCAAATAAGCCTAGGCTGCCATTTTAGAATTTCTTAAATATTCAAATTTTTTCACCTTGACATGGACGTGAGTCTGCATTGAAAATGTGATCCTTTGCTGTATGTCCACAGCCCAACCTGAGTTCGTCCGAGTCCACAACTCCGTTTATGCCCAACGTCCTCAAAGTCTTCCTTGAGAATGGCCAAACCAAGTCTTTCAAGTATGACTCCAGCACCACCGTCGGGGACGTGCTGGACAGCCTGCACCAGAAGCTCGGCATCAAGTGCCCCGCCTACTTCTCCCTGGTTGTCGAGCACGTCAAGAGTCTCCGTAGAAACAAACTTACTATTCTTGACCCTTCTGAAACTCTAAGCAGAGTAAGAAAAACTCATTTTACTAAATATCAAACTTAAAAGCCTAAGCTTATTGTATGATGAACAGTAACTAGTTTCTTTTTTTTTTTTGTCTTTTTGGTAGAAGTGGGGTTTTTATTTGGAATATGCTGTTCACGCTCTTTTGGGCGTAATGCATTGAATGAATTAACTATGCGGTGATTGGCATCAGTTGTTGATTTCTTAGTGATAGAAATTGCGTGTGCGTGACTGCGTGACCAGTAACCTGACTTTGTTGTTTCGTTATGTACTCAGATCGCAGCGCGGCCCGGCGCCCAGCATCTCCGCTGCCTGTACAGGGTTACATTCGTGCCTAGGGATGCCTATGCTCTCCTGAGGCGGGACACTGTGGCCTTCGAGTACCTCTACCATCAGGTACTGCTGCTCATGCTGGTACTTCGCGTGCTCGTCACCCTTATGAGTGAAGCTTGTATTAAGAGCGATCTATGTGCGCTGTCGCATATGCTTTTGATACTCATGAATAGAAAACGATGCCTCCATTACTATGTAGCTCAACCCTCGTTTAGTATTCCTTATTTGGGCGCGTAAAGTAGCTAAGTGTGCTGCTAGCTCGCTTAGAACTGCTCTTACGCCTGAATATTCTACTCCTGAGGTGCGAGGCGGTGTAAGGTAGCTGTTGCCTTGGTCATAGTGGCTTTCTTTAGCAGCACCTCGTGAGTCAAGATGTTTTATTTCACTTCGTTGTCGACGCTCGATAGCGTGCAAGAACATACAAGCGTCTTGCTCTCCTTGTTGCACCTATCGGAATAATACGTTTGAATGCCGCATTGTTGGCATATATACCACTCTTTATTTACAATACTCGCCCAGTCCCACTGGGGCTAAGAAAGCTAACAACTTGTCCTTGCCGCCCGCAGTGTTGCAACGACGTGGTGCAGGAGCGCTTCTCTCCGGAGCTGAAGAGCGATGTCGCCCTTCGCCTGGCTGCCCTCCACATCCAGCAACACGCCATCACCAACGGCGTCTCCAGCAGTAAAATTAGCGTCAAAACCGTCGAGTGAGTCCTTTGCTGGTCACGTTCCTCATTGCTTCAAGTATTGCTAGCTTTGAGCAAATTACGGTGTCCAGTCATGTTAGAGACCTTCGACAGGAATCTACACTTCTTCTTGTTGTTGGTAGTGATTAAGGAACTTGCTGCTTTTATACTGCCCTTTTAATATATTTATCCAGTGGAAATTTTGACATTATTTTACACCTTTTCGTTCAGAGTACTGTCACACAATAGGTACTATTTTCTTCTACAACAAACGTTTTCGCGTATATACTATATTTCGCACACCAAGTTTGAATTTCGTTTCTTTTTAATCACATCTGCCACTGCTGTCAACGCTTCTCCTATGGAGCGAGATTGCATGCAGCACGCACTTAGTCAAACTGCTGACTTTGCCTTACCGTACAGGAGGGAGTTTGGTCTGGAGCGGTTCCTTCCGCCGAGCCTGCTGGAGGGCATGAAGCGTAAGGAGCTACGGAAGCTGCTGTCCCATCTCCTGAAGGTGCAGGCCGGAGCAGCCGCCTCCGCTGGCCAGAAGAACGTCCCTGCTCTGCAGCCCAAGTTACATTACCTCAAAATTATCGGCGAGTTGCCATCGTATGGCGCGAAGTGTTTCAGCGGCTGCGTCATGGTGAGTTGGTTTGCAGATGCCAGTGTCTGTTCGTAGGAAAGGAGTCGTAATGGGTCACACTTCATGGCTAAAATACTCGTGCATCAAATCAGGGAATTTTTCAATTTGTTCCTTTTAGTCAGTGCATCAATGGCTGTGTTATATTTGCCGTTGCCTCAAAATTACCGTTTAAAAATCGCTGCAGTACGAGCCAACCACAGTTTAATAGCCTGTTGGAAAACTTTTTTCTGCTGGTGTTGGCAGCTTTATGTGTACATAGGCTATGTTTTTGCTGCCGCTCCTGACAAGCTGGGCTCGTCTGACAACTTCGGTTGCTTAGCTCCTTGGCAGCAGACTGCAGCGTCTGTGCTGTGGCCTTTCGTCTGTAAGATGCACATTAAAAGAACATATTTTTGTGAGCAGATTGTTGAAATGACTCTGCTACTATGAGCGAATATGCCCTTACATTCTCTTTTCTCTGTACCACAGGAGGCCAACCAGGAGAGCGTCATCCTCATCAGCCCCCGCTTCGGCATCAGTCAGATCACGGGCATCAGAAACGCTATGGTACTGCTGGCAATGTGTTCTGTAGACTCTCCTTAGCCTAGTACAAAAGTTGGTCTGAAGGTCTTGACTTTCTTGTGTCGCGCATTCATCTATCTTGACTCGTTCAGATTGGAAACTCAATTATGTTATGCAGAAGCGTGTTGTTTTTTATCAGCACGTGTGTGTTGTGAGACGCACAATCAAGTGATGAGTCTACTTCGTATCATCGGCATCGCTAGAATTATGCTGGTTTATCCGCCCTTTCGCATATCAGTGCATATGCACTTTACACCTCTGCTCTTTGCATCAAGTATGAGCGTCATTCGAATGAGTGGCAGAACAGTACGTGGACACAGCGGTGCTAATTCCATGTTTCTACTGAGCAGCCGGAGCCGCTGTGCGACATCGACCAGATCACCAATGTGGCGGTCACCAGGGAAGAGGATAACATCAGTCTCAAAGTTGACATATCACTGAAGGACCCTGATAAGGAGGTAGCTATGTTAGATGTACGTATGTTGGTTTGTTTGTGCGTAGTGACCTTGCAATGTCTAACCGCAGTGTAGCGTTGAAAACTCGCTATGCGTAATGCTTAATCCTGTACGCAAAACTCCATCATAAGTTTTCTAAATTCCGTTTCCGTTTCTTGAAAACGCTTTTCGACCCAATGCAAAGCTCAAGGAAATATTTTACTACCCAAATAATCCTTAATTAGATTTTTATTTCGTATTTACTGTCATTTTTCCAACAAGCATACATGTTTGTTAAGATAGTTACGTATGTAAGCTACGCCTGTAACGATTGATGAGCGCTCTCCCCGGCCGCTGCATGTGCACCATTGCGCTAACATGGCTGGTGTGCTGGGCAGAAGCTGAGCGTGACGCTGGAAGAGCGGGATGCTGAGGAGCTGGTGCTGGTGCTACGGGGCTACTTTGCGCTGCTGGCAGAGAAGTCATTACCTGTGCAGCACACACGCGACCAGTACAGTGCAGACCAAGGTAGGCTTTGTCTTCTCATTCTTATTTTCGGTTGCCCCAATGCTTTGTTTATAGTATCTACCACATTTACCCCACTTCGTCGGGCACTGCC